>CM077088.1:150926407-151366193 GCA_039513925.1 Platanthera zijinensis
GACTCGGTTTGCTAGGGGAATTCTTGCCCAAGGGCTACCAAACAGGGCACTCAGTTCTAAGAGCTAAACCATACCCACACATGGCACAAGCCACGGAAATGCTTCATCGTAACGCCAAACGAAGAATAAAAATTCGACCTGAAGAAAAAACGGGCGTTTCAGCATAGTTCATGAAACAATTTTCGGGCCTGGCCGTCGAAAGTGGTTACCAAGAACTTGCACTTGAAGCCATCTAAGAGATACCTCATTGCTATAGCATCCTCAAAGGCCTGGAGATGTACGACTGGGTTTATCTCTCCAGTGTAAAAGGGAATGCGAGGTTCTCTGAAATTATAAAGAGCCTGCTCCTGACAGATCTTATCAACGAAAGGAGACTCTCCAGCTTGAGCTGGAGCAGAAATCACAGGAGGCGGCGCGACCTTGTTATCCTTAGCAAAGTAAATTTTACGGGCTGGACTTCCCCTGGCCACTTCACGGAAAAAAATCCATAAGTGGAGCGAGCTCATCGGCCTGTGGTCTCAGCGGAGCTGCGAGCTGGATGGACGAGCTGGCTGGCGGTGGCGTTGCTGCTGGCGCTTGGCGGACTGGAGTTTTGAGGACTGGCTCGTCTGATAAGGCCACTCTAGGCTGGTCAAGTTGTTGAGTAGGAGCGGACAGAGCCTTCCTGATTGCGTCGAGTCACTGTTCATTCTCTCTTCGATACTGTTCAGCCTCTCTTCGGGATCGGTCAAGCGCATCCCATAGGTCACCTGACGTGCTTGGGCAACCTGAACAGACATGGTGATAAGATGATTGGCGATCTGACATTTCAATCCATGAATTTCAACGATAACTTGAATCTGAAGGTCGCGTGTCGATTTGATGCAAGAAATGCGCTCTCAGGTTCCGGCAGAAGGGAAAAAGAGATTAAGGAAACTGCAAGCAATCGTTTACTAATGGACCAAGGAAAAGAGTAATCAGGACTACTGATCGCGGTGGTCGAGATAGGTTGGAGACCGTAAAGTCCGAGATTCGAGTCCGTAGCCTCTAATAAATGGGCTCCTGGGCTCGAGTCAGCGTGCTTTGGGTGCACCGCTTCCACCTATTTATAGGTTCGGGGGCCTGCCCAAACAAGCAGTGCTAAGATAACCGGCTGCTCGGGTATAGGAGAACCGGGTAGCGGTGATGGGAAACAAAAAGGAAAAGATAAGTAGTCCACGCAAGGTGGGCAGAATGGGCTCGCGAGCTGGAGATTCCATCTGGTTGTAGGGCACGATATTGGCTGAAGGGCCGCGACCAGTGCAGACTGACGCTTGAGTCCTCTTGAAGAGTTGGCGGATAATCTGGGAATTAGATCACCGGAGGTTGTACGATCTGAACGGAATGGAGGATTGAGTCTGCCGTAGAAAGAGGTTGAGAGGAATTTTGACTGGGCGACCTGGAAGGACTGGAAGCTGAGTCCGCCACTAGTGCCCTAGATCTGCATGGCCTTGACGACCTGTGCGGACTGCAGAAACCGATCCGCCAAAAGAGGAAGAGGATCTATCCTGCTGATCATGTTGTTGATTCTAGGGTTAACAGATAGGGTACCTGCAAAGTGTCTCTGGTAAAAGAATAATTCTCCTTGTAAAACAGGTTAGTCTTATCAAAATTTACATATACAGATTCTTTTATTTTTAATGTTGATTAATAATAAACCCTATAAGCCTTGCTAACTTGGGAATATCTAAAAAAGATTCCCTCTATAGATTTGGCTTCAATCTTTCTAAGATATTTCTTGTCATTATTGTGAATATGGCATATAGAACCAAATACTTTAAAATAGTTTATTTTAGGTTTCTTCCCTTTAAGTAATTCATAGGGGTCTTACCCTTTAGCTTATGAATTTGACTTCTATTCAGAATATTGTTTATTGTGCTTACTGCCTCTGCCCAAAAGGATAGGGGCAAGTGAGCATCTACAAGTATTGTCCCTGTTGATTCAATTAGGGTTCTATTTTTCCTTTCAGCTACCCCATTTTGTTGAGAAGTTTTAGGAGTAGAAAAATAATGCCTGATACCTTCCTTTTCAGAGAATTCTTGTATAAGAAGAGATTCAAACTCAGTGCCATGATCACTTCTGATCGATGCAAATTGAGTAGAGTTCTCAATCTGTATGCTCTTAAGAAAGTCAGAAAGAACTTTAAAGTTATCTTACTTATTTTTCAAAAAGAAAACCCAAGTAAATCTTGAGAAATCATCAACAATCAATAAGGTATATGGCTTCCCTCCCAAGCTCTGTACTGCTATAGGTCCAAAAAGGTCCTTATGTAGCAAGTATAAGATTCTGGGCGAATTACTTTTATTAATGAATTTAAAACTTTTTTTAGTTTGCTTGCGTAATTAACAAGCCTTGTAGAGTCCTTACTTCTTGTAGGGGTCAGAAGGTAGTCCTCAAACAAGGTTGTCCTTAGATAATTTAGCTATTATCCTAAGGTTTACATGACCTAATCACTTATTCCATAAATCATTAGTTTTACTAATCAGATTGAATAAGCAAATTTCTTATTTTGCAGAATTAAAATTAACTAGATTGATGTTACCTTATCTAATTCCTATTAAAATAGTTTTGTTTTTATCAGAAATAATAAAACATAAGGACTTGTTAAAAGATACATGATAACCTTCATCACATAGTTGGCTGATGGAGATCAGGTTATGCTTCAGTCCATTCACATAAGCTACCTTTTTGAATGTGACTGTTCAATCATGACATTTTCATATCCTTCTGTTTGTCCACAATTGGAGTCTCCAAAGATCACTTTGGGTCCAAGCTTTGTCTTGAAGTCACTTAGGTTGGCCTTTGAACCTATCATGTGTTTTGAGCAACCACTATCCAAATATCACTATTCCTCTGTGGTAGGATAGTTCTTCACCTGCATAAAAATAATTAGGTGTTTTTGACCCAGGTTACCTGGGTCCTTGATTTCTTCAAAATATAACTGAAATATAAGAACAATCAGGTTGATCCTTATACCTAATGGATGATATCTCCTACGAGGATTATCCACTGAGTAAATGGATTAACATGTTTTGGTTTCTGATTATTAGTTTGATAAGAATTAAAATTTCTGTTTTGAAAATTTGAGTTTGACGAATTTAGTTAAGTTCATCGAGATGTGTTCGACAAAAAGTATTGGTTTTGTCGATCTCGGTTCACAAAATGATAATACTCATTTTCTACGTTCCACGGTCGTCGGCCGCTATTTCACGAAACATGTTGATTTTGTTGAGCACCCTTTGTTGAGTAATCATACCCAATTCTGGGTTTAGAGTTCGTCGATCACCGTTTGACGCATAATATAGATTTCTTCAATCTCGGTTCGAGGATTTTTGTTGAACATTATTTTTATGAGACTTTTTATTTTTCTTTAATTTAGTCTGATTTAAAACCTCTGTTACATTATTAGTATCTTTGTATGTGAGTTGTAAAACTTCTTTTTCTTTTCCTTTAGCAGAGATGAATTTTATGAGGGTTAATAAAATATTTTTTTAAAGAATAGGAGGCTGACTTGATGAAGCTCCCATGCCTACTTTCCATTAAGTCTTGCATTGACTGTGCATTTGATGTCCATCAATTTAAAACTTATCCCATTAAGGGATTCTTCAAATATTTTAGCCTCATTTAATTTAGTTTCTAAAGATAATATTTGTTCTGAAGCAGTTTTTAAGTCTTCTTTATGTTTTGAATTTTCTGAAGAAATATTATCAAGTTTAATTAATTTTTCTCTGAGAAGTTTGATTTCCTTCTCAGATTTAATTAAATCTTTACATAATAATTTGAAGTCTAATTTGAATTGATCAGAAGTTAAATCAAAGGTAGAGATTACCTGTTCTTCCTCTGATTCTGATTCTGACTCAGAGTTACTGCATGATGCATTGATTGCCATTATACATATCTCTTTAGCTTTTGCTTCTTCTTCATCCTCACAGGAGCTGGATGAAGAGTCTGAATCTGAGCCACTCTATGTCTCAGTTAGAAATCCTCTCTCTTTCATTCTGTATTTGTTGGAAGAGGATTTGTTGGAGTGCTTTCTGGAGTCTATCTACTTCTTCTTTTCTTTCTTCTTCTCAGGATATTCTAGCAATATATGTCCAAGTTTCCTGCATCCAAAACAAACAATTTCTTTAGTGGGGGTTTTGTCATACCTGGGTTTGTCTTCATTTCTAGAAGACCTTCTCCTGAAGTCCTTCTTGGACATTTTGTAGAATCTTTTGGCCAGAAGACTCATGAGGTCTTCATTTGCTGGAAGAAATTCTTCTTCATCTGTAGCCTGAAAAGCTATGCTTTTCTCTTTCCTTACTGAAGGTGAAGCCACTTGTTCAGCTTCCCTTATCTTGATAAGCTGCTCATAAGACTTGAGCATTCCCAACAAGGTCTCTATTGAGAACTCATTAAAGCTTCTGGCTTCCTTGATTTGCCAGATCTTAGATTCCCATGTGCTAGGGAAGCACATAAGGATCTTGGCATTGACTTCTGTCAATGAGATGTCCTTCTCTATGGTTTTCAGCTCATTAATGTGGAGCCTGAGTCTGGTGTACATCTCAGTAACTGATTCAGATTCACCCTTCTTGAAATTCTCATATTGAGAAATAAAGTGGGCTCTTCTATCCTTCCTCTCATCTGTAGATCCTGCAACCATCCCATTTAGGGAATCCCAAATAACCTTGGCTGATTTGCATTCAACAACTTTTTGGAATATGTCATCAGACATAGTTTGAGCCAGGATGTTGATTTCTTTGGCATCTGTAACTTCCAGATCCTTCCGGTCAGACCTATCGTGCGCCTCAACGCTTGGTGCGCGAAGCGGACTCCTGCGTACTCTTACCGGCTGGCGCAATGGACTTCTGTTGGCAAAGTGCTAACATCACTTGCCGAGTCAGCATATTGGCGTCGGTGCATCGACCCTCCAATACCGAAGACCCACCAGCTTAATTTTCTTTCCTTTTATGCACATGCAAATTTAACGTATTCAAACAAAAACCGAGCAGAAGCTCCCAGGACCAAAACGTCTGTCTCTTAACAAATCGAGCTTGAAGCTCCCCGGACCATTCCGTTCGTCTCTTAACTAATCGAGCCGAAGCTCCCAACTATCTTCCTGTGCTAACAGTGTTTTGTGAAATGTGCAACCCTAATTACTAAGTTACTCTTTTCAGCTTGTTAATACAGTTTACGTTAACCCAGGACTGCCCTCAGTATTCCCTTTGAAGGGCTCTCAAAGGGAACTAGGAACTATGATGGTAGCTGAAGCCCATCACTCCCTTTCGCAAGGTACTTATTATTATTGGTTGATTCCCTTACCCATTACCTTCTCGTGTTACGATAGACTAACCTAGTGTGATTTTTAACCTTCCTCTCTTCGGGAAAGACGATCTTTCGTCGAATCCGAGCACCTCATAACTCTAGCCAACACCACTTCTCACTAACCTTCCCATCCTTATATGGTGAACACTTTGACATCCTTCCAATTTAGCAGATTAACTAACTCCAACGTTGTGCCCCATCATATCCTATGACTATTAACTCAACTTGCTAATTGCAAACTATCCTATGTTATAAGTCGCACCGGTTAGGAAATGATCCAATACTTATCCAAATTCTCTAACTTATTTACTGGAGGTATATCATGATATATTTATCCTATAATTAGAAAACTATAATTTTCCTAATTTATCTGGCATTTAATTAATTTCCTCAAAAATTCCAAGGGCTACCTGTGTAACATCCCATTTCCAACTAGACTCCTGGGAGTGGTTTTGTCATAACAGAACCCTAGGAAACCCAGGAATTGAAGTTTATCAACAAAGATTTCAAGTCAAGGGGTGGTCACGCTCGTGACCGACCCGTCACGCCTGTGACCTAGGGCGTGACCCCTTCGACGATCGTCGACCACAGAAAGACGATCGGCGAGCTCAGAAATTTCAACATGGGCTTGACACGCCCGTGACCGATCCGTCACTCCCGTGACTGATCCGTATGCCCGTGACCTTGGAATGGCGTTGAGTGAGCTAAGCTCACTCAACACCGTAGTATAGATGGCGTTGAGTGAGCTTAGCTCACTCAAAGCCATAAACAAGACAACGTTGAGTGCACAGACTGCACTCAACGCCATCTGGTGTCGTCTGGTTGGCGTTGAGTGAGCTGAACTCACTCAACATCGTAGACTTGAAGGCGTTGAGTGAGCTTAGCTCACTCAATGCTGTAATCTGTCAGGAGGGATGGCGTTTAGTGCGTTGAGTGCACTCAACGCCATAAGTTGAACGACATTGAGTGCACTGACCGCACTCAACTCCATTTGGTGTTGTTTGGATGGCGTTGAGTGAGCAAAGCTCACTCAACGCCATAATCTGGACGACGTTGAGTGAGCTAAGATCACTCAACGCCATCGTTTAAAAGGGCATATTCTGGATGGCGTTGAGTGAGCAGAGCTCACTTAACACCATAATATGGATGGCATTGAGTGAGCAGAGCTCACTCAATGCCATAGTCGGGAGGCCATTATGGATGGCGTTGAGTGAGTAGAGCTAACTCAACGTCGTATCTGGGATGGCGTTGAGTGAGCAGAGCTCACTCAACGCCGTAGCAAGGATGGCGTTGAGCTCACTCAATGCCATTGTACTTAGAATTTTCTGGCATTTCATTTTTGGCTGTGTGCTGGTTCTGCTGAATCGGGCCGGTCTAGATGGTGGGCCCAAATGCATTATTAAGCCGTTTCTTTTAATAAGACTCAATTAAGTTTTATTTTAAATAGGGTTGACCGGTCAAGTGAAGTTGTGCCACGTGGACCGTCGGTTTTGCAAAAGGAGCAGTTACGGCCATGGCCGAGCCCAGCCTTCAAAACTAGTAATGGCACTTGACGCCTTGGCAGCCCTTCCCCTCCCCTTTTACGGCTGGATTCAACTCCTCTAGGGAAGAGGAGGAGTTCCAGCGCAACAGAGCAGCTCAGCTCAGAGCAGCTGTTTTCAGCCCCCCTCCACCATGGCCGACCAAAACTTTAATGGACCAAGAATGGCCATTGAAGTTTTGGCTGTTCCCACTCCTTGACCAAGCTTTTAAACACCCTCAGAGGCCCAAGAGGAGGTTTTCCCAGCCTTTACCTGAAGTTTTCGAGCCTCCCACTGTGCTATTGAGAATTCCGGCGATGCCACCACCGCACCAATGGCATCCCGACAGTCTGCACGCCTCCATCCCGCGAACAAGGTCCTCCTCAACTCCTTCTTCTATGGGTAGATCTTACAAATTATTTAGGAGAGATATCGAGCTAAAAGGAGCAAGGTTGAGTGAGCTTTTCCATGGTTTTTCAAAAATAAATGGTGGTCGGGTTCGCCGGAAACCGCCACTCCGGCGGCTGTACCGTCGCCCGACGGTAGCCCTCACCTCAATAGAGGCGGTGGTGGTGGTGGCCGACTAGGGAGGTGGCTGGGTGGCCGGCGGTGGGTCACGCAAGAGCTACAGGAAATGGCGTTTTAGAGTTGCTGGTTTCAGTTTGTTTTAAGAAGATGAACAATGCGATTTTATATTATAAAAATTATATATATTATATAGTGAATAGTTAGCCTAAAAGAATACACATTTTTATGTTGGCAAATGAAGCCCTTAGAGGCCGATTTAGGAAATATGGCCAGTCACCAAAGTTGTAGGCCTTTGAGCCTAAATTATTTTAAAATTAATTTCAACCCATTTGGGTAAGTGGTTTAACCACAACACCCGTTTTGGTGGGGGCTATACCTAGGGTTGGACAGACACTAAATTGAGTGACCACTCTTCATCTCTTGTCCAAATTTCTTGAGATTTGGATAGGGAGCCACCATTAGCTATAGCTAGGGCCAGTCCAAAAATAGGAATTTTTGGAGATACTTTTTCTATAGTTTTGGTAAATATTTAATAATCCATGCATGATTTAGTAAAGTGGTCAAATGACCTTCAAACCCTCCCATAATTTGGTGAGTGGTCCCTGGCATCATGGCATGACTCTGTACAAAATTTAACCTCATTTGAAGGTGTTTTGGTTTGGGAATGAACAATCCCTAGTTCTGCCTTAAGGAAGGATTTTTAAGTAAAAGTGTACTTGGGTTTTGAGTGGTCAACTCACCTCAGCAGAGGCTGATATTTTGACCACAGGCTTGGTATGATCATTATCACCCCCTTAGGGAAAATGGGGTGGTTTAGGGTTGATTTACCCTAGAATCCAAACTCAAACCCTAAGGAAGGGCTTTTGAAAGTTGTGAAGGACATAGGGGCAAATGCCCTGGTATGGCCTTGTAAATTAGCAGAGAGGCAGTTAACTTATATTTAATCCTCTGGTTAGAATATTAGAGAAGTTAGAGGTAGGAAGATACCTCAAAATCCAAACCCTAATTTTACAATAGAAACACTATTAGGTCAAAACAGTCACTAATCTCTATCTGATAGTTGTGAAATTTGGGTAGAGTGAATTTTAGAGTAGATAAAACCCTTGGTTATTTTTATTGGAATTTTATGGAATACATTTTTAGTACTTCTTTTGGTAGATAGCAATTTGCCCAAAATAGTATTTGAATTAATTTGATCATTTTGTTCATTGGAATCTGATAAAACTTAGTCAGTAGAGGTTTTAAACCTAAATGAATGTCTCTGAATTTTATTATTAATTTTAGTGGACTTTATTTAATACTTCCTTCACAAATTTCATAAAGGACATTTTTGGTGAATAAATTAGTTAGAGATAAATGTACCTTCTAAAAATGTGAAACTTGGCCACTGATATTATTAGGGTGATGTTTACTTATAGGAATTTATTCAGGATTTTTAGAAGTATATTTACAGTACTTGATTCATGAGCATGTCAATTTAAGATTTTAGTATTTGATTTACCTAGAATTTAATGTCCAGTGAACAATTATGAAACCTGGCCAGCGATATTTGTAAGATGGTATTAGTGTAATGTAATTAATTCATAATTTTTGGATGACAATTTTCTGTAGTTGATTCACAAATCATGGAAGATAGAAAATATTGCTAAAATAGTTTTAAGGCCCCCAGATATTAGCAAAAATTATCAAACTTATGATTTATAGTTTTCAAGATACCCTAATATTTCTCATGAATTTATGAAGCTGTAAACATGTTTGAAAAGTATACCTCATGTTCAAGTGATAGTCTTTGGATCCTTTTAAGAAATTATTTAATTATCAGATTAATTAAAAAAATTTTAATTCTCTGCATTTAGGCTGTTTATGTAATGATAGGTCCCCGGTAAATAGTTTAGGACTTTTGGATAATACCTCGAAGGACCTCCTATCATGAACACCATAAGGTATCTGTTGGTCTGCATTTAATAAGTTGTTGAAATATCATTAGGAAATGATTTGGCATAGTTGGAGTTAGTGATCTTGCTGGATATTGTAGATGTGGATGAGTCATCCTAGAAGTTTAGGTTGTGTAGTGAGATGTGAGTTGGTTAGTGTTAGGTGGTGCTTGGGTTCGACGAAAGATCGTCTTCCCCGTAGAGTGAAAGGTCAAAATCATCTTAGGTTTAGTCTACCGTAATAAAAAAAGGGAATTGGTAAGGGAAATTAACCAATAATAATAAGTGCCTTGCGAAAGGGAACAGTGGGCTTCAGCTACCATCATAGTTCCTAGTGCCCTTTGAGAGCCCTTCACGGGGAATACCGGGGGCAGTCCTGGGCTAACGTTAACCATAGGAATAATAAATTAAAAGAGCAACTAGAATATCTAGGGTTGCACATTCTCACACCCCGGTAGCTAGGGAGGTAGAATAAGTTGGTTTGGTTGCCATTCAGAGGGTAGCTCTGAAGGTAGATGCACAGACGGGATAGTCCGGGGAGCCGAGGGCTCGAGGGTTTGAATACAGAATAAAGGTGGTGGGTCTTCGGTATTTGATTGTCGTTCACACCGACATCGGTACGTTGACTCGGCAGTGTGGGACACTTAGCCAAAGAAAGTCTGGTGGATATAGCCAGCACAAGTACGCAGATACTCTAGGTTGTGTTCTTCTAGGGGCGTACGGAAGGGCTAGGCCCGATAGTGTGGATACCCGCCTTGGAGTGGGGGGCCCGACCCACTGTCTCCGTTTGCCACTACGGAGGTTCCTGGGAGTGAAGCTGGCTGCCCGAACTGGGGGAACTAAAGGTCTGTGCGCATAGAGTCGTGTGTGTGAGTTGCACTTGCATTAATCAAGGCATATCATATCACTACACTCATATTTGCATACAACCGACACCACAACGTATAAATCGGTATGAGACTTTTTATACGATGGGAGCCTTGCAGAAGACCCCTTAACTTATAAGTTTGTATGTGCATTCATATAAGTTAAGGTTACTTACTTATTTATTTACTTACTTAAGGTTGTTTACTTACTTACTTGTTCTACTTGTCTTTTTTTGTTATACTACTTACCACATGTCTACCTTATTGCTCATTACCGTAGAATTGCTTGATGTACTTTATTCTAGATAGTTGTTTATACACCATGATAGTTGTTAGATTAGCTCCATTGTCATCTGCTTGATTACTCTCCACCTTTGAAGCTTCCCTTTCCTCCTCTCTGCTTGGTGCTTAGGAGCCGTGGGGGGAGGGGTAGGGGACGATAGGGCTTAGTCTTTATGACTAATGGTTTTCGAACCACAACATTACAGGAGCTCCGGATGGGAGACAGGGACCAGCATTCCAGGGACCAGCACTAGCGGAGTATGGCGCGTATGGAGGTGGGACAGTCTAGCACCGGTGCACCTGTGTCCAGCTCCGTGAGTGATTAGTATTTTTTAAGCTTCCGCAATGAGTGAATTGTAGTGATGACTCTGATGTACCGGGCTCGAGCCCGTTTCTTTATATTTCTTCTGAACTGATCTTTGCAGTACTTCTATTTGATATTACTGATGGACTGGATGTAATTTCATTTTATATGTGTGTTTCTATGGACATGTTTACATTTTATGTATACTTACTTCTCTCTCATTGTGATCGAAAAGGCCGGCAGAATTGGCATTTTGTAGTGGCGACCTTCCCGTGAGTCGGAGCCACCGCAAAGCGGCAATTCTGGGCTAAGACCCCGGTGTTCGAAACATGAAAAAAAGGGGGGTCTTATAAGTGGTTTCAGAGGAGACCTCGATCGGAAGAGAAGTAGTCCACAAAACCTTGGGCCACCCCCGTGCGAGCTTAGTTTTCGGACAAACTAGCAGCGGAAGAAGTGGTGTGCCCATAAGGGAAATCACATGTGAAAGTCCATCCTACCCCTTCTTAAATTCCATTCATTAGCTCTCTAATAAATGAAATTCTTCCTTGTAGCCTGCGACGAACCCAGCATCACAGCAGGGGACCCCTCAGGCTCCGAATGTGATCCCGCCTCCGCCGGCTCCAGCTCTGTTCCAGCATACGGAGATGGGGCAAACACTGACGGCCATTCTGGAGGCCTTCAGAGCTCAGCAAGCCCCGGCTCCACAGCCAAACCCCGGGGCCAATTGGATGACTGTCTTTCGAGGACTTTCCCCTCCATCCTACCTGGGGACGGAGTCTGCAGTACGTACAGAGGAATGGTTGGATACCATTTAGAGATGCTTGCGGGGATTCGATGCCCCAATGAGGAGGCAGTTGCTTTGGCAGTATCCTGCCTTGAGTCACACGGAAATAGGTGGTGGAAATCTCAGCTGAACACCACCTTTACGGGTATCGATTCCGTAGATATTACTTGGGAGGAGTTCAGAGCAGCGCTCTTGGGACATTTCGTACCTCAGTAGGCGAGGGACGAGCTGGAGGATAGGTTCCTACGGTTGAGGCAGGGGAACAGGACTGTGGTGGAGTATTATCAAGAGTTCACTCACATGGCCCGCTATGCGGACGCTTATCAGTTGAACGATGCTGGCTATGCCCAGAGGTTTTACAAGGGGCTGCAAGACGACATGAGACAGGCGCTCCTATTCATCTCAGAGGGGAGTTGTGCCAGGATTCTGTAGATGGCTAAGAAGAGAGAAGCGGATCAGCTTACAGTTAAGAGCCGGAATAGACCGGCTGATGATACAGTGATTGGAGGTCGTAGAGACCGTCCTCAAGGCAAGGTTATCTGGGAGAGAAGGAACGGGGATCAACCTCGTCAGGAGTTTGGGCAGGAACAGAGGAGTCAGGGGGTATTGGCTCCCCAGCCTTTACAGATGCTGGAGATGCCAAGGACAACAGAGCAGGCACGGTATGCTTTCAGTACAATCAGCCGGGGCATATCAAGAGGAACTGCCCTATGAGGCGAGCACCCCCACCAGCACATCAGGGCGCCCCACCTCCCCGACTGATTGGCGGACCGAGGACATGATCGAGGACGAGGATTCATGGACCGAGGCCACTGGCCAGAGAGGGAGCAAGTGTATGCTCTAGACCTGACACAGCCCCGAACCCGGAGCAGGTTATCGCAGGTATGGCAGTACTTTTAAGTTTCTTCATATGAACTAGTTTTTCTAGACATAACCTAGTTAGAAATTAAGAGAAGACAACTATAACAAGAATACTAAGACACTTAATTACCCCATGCATAGTCTTCGTTAGCGGCAAACCGCTCATACTCTCTTCGACACTGGTGCTTTGCACTCATTCGTGTCGGAGGATTTCGTGAAAGGATTGGCAGGCGTGGAGCCGTTCACCAGAAAGATGATGAGGGTGCGCCTACCCGATGGATCAGAGCTAATGACCTCTGCTCATTGCAATATGGAAACGTAGATCAGCGGGACGGCGTTTGAGGCACCAGCGACGATTCTAAAGATGCCAGATTATGATCTTATCCTAGGCATGACTTGGCTGTGCTGGAACCATGCCCAGATTGACTGCGTGGCGAAGAGGATCACCCTAAGGCACGACGACTCCTCCATTGTCATCAAGGTATTATACCAGCACCCCGCACCTTATTATTGTCTGTGCAGGCCGTTAAGGCCCATCTGCAGGGGAAGAGGTTTATCAGGTCCTTTTTGAGGCGGTCATGGATAAGGACTCCATTCCAGATATTCCAGTAGTGCGAGACTTCGCCGACGTATTTTCGGAGAAGCTACCAGGGCTACCCCCACATCGAGAGAAGGACTTCCAGATTCAGCTCGTACCGGGGGCTAAGCCGGTATCTAGAGCTCCCTATCGAATGGCCCCAAAGGAGTTGGTGGAATTTTGAAGCAAGCTTCAGGAGTTAGTAGAGGCCGGGTTCGTTCGGCTTAGCTCTTCACCATGGGGAGCTCCAGTGTTATTCGTCAAGAAGAAGGACGGAACCCTTCGGCTGTGTATAGATTATCGGGCCCTGAACAGGATGACGGTCCGGAATACTTATCCCTTGCTAAGGATAGACGAGTTATTTGACCAGCTGGAGGGAGCCCATTAGTTCTCAAAGGTTGATCTGAGGTCGGGGTACTACCAGCTTCGCATTCGGTAGGAGGACATCCCGAAGATGGCCTTCAGCAGCAGATATGGTTTGTACGAGTTCACCGTGATGCCTTTTGGGCTAACGAATGCACCCTCCGCATTTATGACCTTGATGAACCGGGTGTTCGAACAGTATCTGGATGTCTTTGTTATCGTATTCATCGTGACATCCTTATCTATTCAAGGACAGAGGAGGAGCATGCGAGACATCTGGCCTTGACCTTGGAGAAACTGCGGGAGCATAAGATGTATGCCAAGTACAGCAAGTGCCAGTTCTGGCTAATGGAGGTGTCTTTTTTGGTCCATGTCATCAGTGGAGCAGGTATGGCAATAGATCCGGCGAAGGTCTAGGCAGTACGGGATTGGCCACCACTAAAGTCGGCCTCGGATGTTCGAAGTTTCTTAGGACTTGACGGTTATTACCGGAAGTTCGTAAAGGGTTCTCTCAGATTTCCCTCCCTCTTACGTCTCTGACGAAGAAGGAGTCCCCTTTTATTTGGACACCACAATGCGAATCTGCTTTCCAGGAGCTGAAAGACCGGCTTACCTCGGCTCCCATCCTTGCTCTTCTATCAGGGAAGGAAGGATTCCAGGTGTACACAGATGCTTCCTATCAGGGGATGGGTGCCGTTCTAATGTAGAACGGGCACATAATAGCCTATGCCTCCCGAAAGTTGAAGCAGCATGAGCAGAACTACCCCGTGCATGATTTGGAGATGGGGGCAGTTGTTTTTGCTCTTAAGATCTGGCGACACTATCTCTACGGAGTACATTGCGATATTTTCTCAGACCACAAGAATCTGAAATACGTCGACACCCAGAAGGAGTTAAATATCAAGCAGACACGTGGAGTGGAGTTTCTATCGGACTACCAGTATACCATGCACTACAATCTAGGGAAGGCAAATGTGGTCGCAGACGCCTTGAGTCAGAGAGCGGGTACATTAGGAGTAGGCCCGCAGCTGATGGCCTTAGAGTTGGTTAATTCATTTGAGGAGATGTAGATATCACTAGTGTCTGAGGATGACCAGGAGTTATACATGGAGTACCTGGGGTCGATGGTTACTACTGATGATATTCGGGACCGCATCAGAGATGAGCATATGCTGGATGAGAGAGCTGAACCGTTATTCCGAGCCTTGGAGGAAGGCACGACATGAGATTACTCTTTGAGGGATGGTCTCCTGTGTTTCCAAGGCAGAGTCTATATACCGGCAGGAGGCCAGATCTGGGAGGACATTATGACGGAAGCTCACTGCAGCCGATATTCAATACACCCGGGGATCACCAAGATGGTAAAAGATTTGAAGAGGACGATGTACTGGCCAGGTATAAAGAAAGACATTATGTACTTTTTGACGCATTGCGAGGCCTGCCAACTTGCAAAGGCAGAGTGTAGGAACCCGGCAGGCTTGCTGCAGCCACTTCCGGTGCTGGAGTGGAAATTTGGGGATATAGCCATGGACTTCATACATGGGCTACCTCAATCCCGTGCGGGGAATAAATCAATCTAGGTGATAGTGGACAGGCAAACAAAGGTGGCCTGATTCATTCCAGTAGTGAAGGATGCTCTGGTTAGTGTATTAGTATGGAGGTTCATTGAGCAGTTTGTGTGTTATCATGGGGTGCCCTAGACTATCGTTTCAGATCGGGATGGGCGGTTTACATCCATGAAGTGGAGGTCAGTCCAGGCCAATCAGGGTTCTCGGTTGACATTCAGAATATCTTTTCACCCTCAGATCGACGGGCAGATGGAGCGCACCAACCGTATACTGGAAGATCTTTTGTGCCTGTGTATTTTGGACTGCGGCGAGCCTTGGGAGAGATTGCTGCCACTGGTCGAGTTTTCGTACTACAACGCCCATCAGTCCAGCATAGGCATGGCTCCATACGAGGCGTTGTATAGACGGAGGTGCAGGACCCCACTATTATGGGTTCAGGATGAGGATCCGCAGGAACTGGGCTCGGAGTTTGTGGGGGATATAGATGCCCAGATTAGATTGATCCGGGACAGGATGATGGAAGCCCAAAGAAGGCAGGCCAAATACTTCGATGCGAGGCATCGTCGGGTGGAGTTCCAGGTGGGAGAGCGAGTTTTCTTGAAGATACGATCGGTGCACGGAGTCTCGCGGGTTCTCGGGCGAAAGAAGCTCAGTCCGAGATATATGGGGCCTTACAGGATCCTGGAGCGGATCGGCCCCTTAGCTTATAGACTGGAGCTACCGTTGGAGTTAGCGGGATTGCATGACGTCTTCCACGTCTCCTCACTACGGAGGGCTCTGCTACGCCCTGAACAGCTGATTTACACAGCAGACGGCCCGGTGGCCTCGGATCAGTCAGTCAACCTGGAGCCTATCAGGATCGATGACACGGCAGTGCGGGTCTTGCGATGGAAGATGGTTCCGTTAGTCAAGGTTCTGTGGAACAATCATGGGCAGGAGGAGCATACATGGTAGCCACAGGACTTGATGCGATAGAAGTATCCGGAACTTTTTCAGTCAGGTATACCTAACAACCCCTCTGGACAATCAATTTGCTTTCCTGTTTTAAACCAATAGGACTGAAATTTAAGGAATAGGGGCTAATCCTTTGTTTATTGGGGTATATACCTAGTCAATTGGACGAATTGGTCTTAGATTTGAAACCGCACATAGCAAACGTAACGTAGAGATGTAAATCTTTCAACTCTCATGGGATGTTACAAGCCTTTTTTTCTCCCGATAGGAGCCCCCGTGGGCTTAACCTTGATTTCGGGGACGAAATATTTGTTTTGTTTATTGGGATTTGTTACATCCCATTTCCAACTAGACCCCTGGGAGTGGTTTTTTCATAACAAAACCCTAGGAAACCAAGGAATTGAAGTTTATCGACCAAGATTTCGAGTCAAGGGGTGGTCACGCCCGTGACCGACCCATCACGCCCGTGACCTAGGGCGTGAACCCTTTGACGATCGTCGACCTCAGAAAGACGATCGGCGAGCTCAGAAATTTCAACATGGGCTTGACACGCCCGTGACCGATCCGTCACGCCCGTGACCTTCGAATGGCGTTGAGTGAGCTAAGCTCACTCAACGCCATAGTCTGGATGGCATTGAGTGAGCTTAGCTCACTCAAAGCCATAAACTAGACGGCATTCAGTGCACAGACTGCACTCAATGCCATCTGGTATCGTCTTGTTGGAGTTGAGTGAGCTGAACTCACTCAACGCCATAGACTGGATGGAGTTGAGTTAGCTTAGCTCACTCAATGCCGTAATCTGTCAGGCGGGATGGCGTTGAGTGCGTTGAGTGCACTCAACGCCATAAGTTGAACGGCGTTGAGTGCATTGACCGCACTCAATGCCATTAGGTGTTGCCTGGATGACGTTGAGTGAGCAGAGCTCACTCAACGCCATAATCAGGACGACGTTGAGTGAACTAAGCTCACTCAACGCCATCATTTAAAAGGGCATATTCTGGATGGCAGTCAGTGAGCAGAGCTTACTCAATGCCATAATCCGAATGGCATTGAGTGAGCTGAGCTCACTCAACGCCATAGTCTGGGAGGCCATTATGGATGGCGTTGAGTGAGTAGAGCTCACTCAACGCCATATCTGGGATGGCGTTGAGTGAGCAGAGCTCACTCAACGTCGTAGTAAGGATGGCGTTGTAGTGAGCAGAGCTCACTCAACGCCATTGTACTTAGAATTTTCTGGCATTTAATTTTTGGTTGTGTGCTGGTTCTGCTGAACCAGGCCGGTCTATATGGTGGGCCCAAATGCATTATTAAGCCGTTTCTTTTAATAAGACCCAATTAAGTCTTATTTTAAAGAAGGTGTACAATTCAAGTGAAGCTGTGCCACGTGGACCGTCGGTTTTGCAAAAGGAGAAGTTACGGCCATGGCCGAGCCCGGCATTCATAGCTAGTAATGGCACTTGACGCCTTGGCAGCCCTTCCCCTCCCCTTTTACGGTTGGATTCAACTCCTCTAGGGAAGAGGAGGAGTTTCCAGCCGTTAGCTAGCTGTCACAGAGCCGTTTCATCCCCACTCCACCATGGCCGACCCAAGCTTTAATGGACCAATAATGGCAATTGAAGTTTTGGTTGTTCCCCTCCTTGACCAAGCTTTTAAACACCCTCAGAGGCCCAAGAGGAGGTTTTCCCAGCCTTTACCTAAAGTTTTCGAGCCTCCCACTATGCTATTGAGAATTCCGGCGACGCCACCACCGCACAAATGGCATCCCGACGGTCTGCACGCCTCCAGCCCGCGAACAAGGTCCTTCTCTACTCTTTCTACTATGGGTAGATCTAAGAAATTATTTAAGAGAGATATCGAGCTCAAAGGAGCAAGGTTGAGTGAGCTTTTCCATGGTTTTTCAAAAATAAAGTGTGGTCGGGTTCGCCGGAAACCGCCACTCCGGCGGCCGTTCCGCCGCCCGACGGTAGCCCTCACCTCAACAAAGGCGGTGGTGGTGGTGGCCGGCCAGGGAGGTGGCTGGGTGGCCGGCGGTGGGTCACACAAGAGCTACAAGAAATGGCGTTTTAGAGTTGCTGGTTTCGGTTTGTTTTAAGAAGATGAACAATGCGATTTTATATTATAAAAATTATATATATTATATAGTGAATAGTTAGCCTAAAATAATACACATTTTGATGTTGCCAAATGAAGCCCTTAGAGGCCGATTTAGGTAATATGGCCAGTCAAAAAAGTTGTAGGCCATTGAGTCTACATTATTTTAAAATTAATTTCAACCCATTTGGGTAAGTGGTTAAACCACAGCACCCGTTTTGGTGGGGGTTAAACATAGGGTTGGCCAACACTAAATTGAGTGACCACTCTTCATCTCTTGTCCAAATGTCTTGAGATTTGGACAGTGAGCCACCATTAGCTATACCTAGGGCCAGTCCAGAAATAGAAATTTTTGAAGATACTTTTTCTATAGTTTTGGTAAACATTTAATAATCCATTCATGATTTAGTAAAGTGGTCAAATGACTTTCAAACCCTCCCAAATTTCGGTGAGTGGTCTCTGGCATCATGGCATGACTCTGTACAAAATTTCACCTCATTTGAAGGTGTTTTGGTTAGGGAATTATCAATCCCTGGTTCTACCTTAAGGAAGGATTTTTAAGTAAAAGTGTACTTGGGGTTTGAGTGGTAAACTCACCTCAACAGAGGCTGATATTTTGACCACTAGCTTGGAATGATCATTATCACCCCCTTAGGGAAAATGGTTTGGTTTAGGGTTGATTTACCCTAGAATCCAAACTCAATCCCTAAGGAAGGGCTTTTGAGGGTTGTGAAGGACATAGGGGCAAATGCCCTTGTATGGCCTTGTAAATTAGCAGAGAGGCAGTTAACTTATATTTAATCCTCTGGTTTGAATATTAGAGAAGTTAGAGGTAGGAAGATACCTCAAAATCCAAACCCTAGTTTTACGGTAGAAACACTATTAGGTCAAAAATGTCACTAATCTCCATCTGAAAGTTGTGAAATTTGGGTAGAGTGAATTTTAGAGTAGATAAAACCCTTGGATATTTTTATTGGAATTTTATGGAATACATTTTTAGTACTTCTTTTGGTAGATAGCAATTTGCCCAAAATAGTATTTGAATTAATTTGATCATTTTGTTCATTGGAATCTGATAAAACTTGGTCAGTAGAGGTTTTTGACATAAATGAATGTCTCTGAATTTTATTATTAATTTTAGTGGACTTTATTTAATACTGCCTTCACAAATTTCATAAAGGTCAATTTTGGTGAACAAATCAGTTAGAGAAAAATATACCTTCTAAAAATGTGAAACTTGGCCACTGATATTATTAAGGTGATGTTTATTTATAAGAATTTATTCCAGATTTTTAGAAGTATATTTACAGTACTTGATTCACGAGCATGTCAATTTAAGATTTTAGTATTTGATTTACCTAGAATTTAATGTCCAGTGAACAATTATGAAACCTGGTCAGCGATATTTGTAAGATGGTATTAGTGTAATGTAATTAATTCATAATTTTTGGATGACAATTTTCTGTAGTTGATTCACAAGTCATGGAAGATAGAAAATATTGCTAAAATAGTTTTATGGCCCCCAGATATTAGCAAAAATTATCAAACTTTGGATTTATAGTTTTCAGATACCCTAATATTTCTCATGAATTTATGAAGCTGTAAACATGTTTGAAAAGTATACTTCATGTTCAAGTGATAGTCTTTGGATCTTTTTAAGAAATTATTTAATTATCAGATTAATTAAGAAAATTTTAAATCTCTGCATTTAGGCTGTTTATGTAATGATAGGTCCCCGATAAATAGTTTAGGACTTTTGGATAAAAACTTGAAGGACCTCCTATCATGAACACCATAAGGTATCTATTGGTATTCATTTAGTAAGTTGTTGAAATATCATTAGGAAATGATTTGGCATAGTTAGAGTTAGTCATCTTACTGGATTTCGTAGATGCGGATGAGTCATCCTTGAAGTTTAGGTTGTGTAGTGAGATGTGAGTTGGTTAGTGTTAGGTGGTGCTTGGGTTCGACGAAAGATCGTCTTCCCCATAGAGTGAAAGGTCAAAATCACCTTAGGTTTAGTCTACCGTAATATAAAAAGGGAATGGGTAAGGGAAAATAACCAATAATAATAAGTGCCTTGCGAAAGGGAACGGTGGGCTTCAGCTACCATCATAGTTCCTAGTGCCCTTTGAGAGCCCTTCACGGGGAATACCGGGGGCAGTCCTGGGCTAACGTAAACCGTAGGAATAATAAATTAAAAGAGCAACTAGAATATCTAGGGTTGCACATTCTCACACCCCGGTAGCTAGGGAGGTAGAATAGGTTGGTATGGTTGCCATTCAGACGGTAGCTCTGAAGGTAGATGCACGGACGGGATAGTCCGGGGAGCCGAGGGCTCGAGGGTTTGAATACAAAATAAAGGTGGTGGGTCTTCGGTATTTGATTGTCATTCACACCGACATCAGTACGTTGACTCAGCAGTGTGGGACACTTAGCCAAAGAAAGTCTGGTGGATATAGCCAGCACAAGTATGCGGATACTCTAGGTTGTGTTCTTCTAGGGGCGTACGGAAGGGCTAGGCCCGGTAGTGTGGATACCCGCCTAGGAGTGGGGGGGCTGACCAACTGTCTCCATTTGCCACTACGGAGGTTATTGGGAGTGAAGCTGGCTGCCCGAACAGGGGGAACTAAAGGTCTGTGCGCATAGAGTCGTATGTGTGAGTTGCACTTGCATGAATCATGGCATAGCATATCACTACACTCATATTTGCATACAACCGACACCCCAACGTATAAATCGGTGTGGGACTTTTTATACGATGGGAGCCTTGCAGAAGACCCTTAACTTATAAGTTTGTATGGGCATTCATATAAGTTAATGTTACTTACTTACTTATTTACTTACATAAGGTTGTTTACTTACTTACTTGCTCTACTTGTCTTTTTTTGTTATACTACTTACCACATGTCTACCTTATTGCTCATTACCGTAGAATTGCTAGATGTACTTTATTCTAGATAGTTGTTTATACACCATGATAGTTGTTAGATTAGCTTCATTGTCATCTACTTGATTACTCTCCACCTTTGAAGCCTCCCTTTCCTCCTCTCCGCTCGGTGCTTAGGATCCGTGGGGGGAGGGATAGGGGATGATAGGGCTTAGTCTTTATGACTAATGGTTTTCGAACCACAACATTACAGGAGCTCTGGATGGGAGACAGGGACCAGCAGTCCAAGGACCAGCACCAGCGGATTACGGTGCGCATGGAGGTGGGCAGGTCTATCACCAGTGCACCTGCATCCAGCTCCGTGAGTGATTAGTATTTTTATAGCTTCCGTGATGAGTGATTTGTAGTGAGGACTCTGATGTACTGGGCTCGAGCCCGTTTCTTTATATTTCTTCTGAACTGATCTTTTCAGTACTTCTATTTGATATTACTGATGGACTGGATGTGATTTCATTTTAAATGTGTGTTTCTGTGGACCTGTTTACATTTTATCTATAATTACTTCTCTCTCCTTGTGATCAAAAAGGGCAGACAGAATTGGCGTTTTGTAGTGGCGGCCTTCCCGTGAGTCGGAGCCACCGCCAAGCGGCAATTCTGGGCTAAGACCCCGTGTTCGAAAAAGAAAAAAATAGGGGGTCTTACAACCAGTTTTAACATGAACTACCCTAAGTACTCATGCAAGATGTCCAACAAAATTATTATAAATATTATGTTATCTCAATATGGTAAATCCAAAGTATCAAAATTTTTCTATCATCAAAAGGGCACTAAAACTATATTAGCAATATTTTCTATCTTTCGTTATTTATGAATCAAGTACAGAGAATGTCCATCCAAAAATTATAAATTAATTATACTATGCAGATACAACCTTAAAAATATCATTGGCCATGTTTCATAATTTTTCAGTAAGTATTAATTTCTGAATAAATTAATTATTAAAAATCTCCATAAGGTGGACTTGTAAAGAAAGTGCCGTAACTAAGATTCTAAAAATCATGAATAAATGTCTACAAGCATTTAATTGCCTAAAGTCTCAATTCCTAAGTTTCATAATTTTTTAATAGCAATATCATCCATAATTAATTTTTAAACCATAAAACCCCTTTTTAACATTTGTGAATGAAGTACTAGATTTACTCCACTAAGAATTATACAAAAATTCAAGAGCAACCATTTGGACATAAAACATTTACTTCCAAGATATCATGGGGTTTCAATGAAAAGAAAGACCTAAATAATTAAAACATCAATTAGGGCTACAACAAACTTTATAAATGAAGTGTTAGAAATGAACACCATAAAATTCCAATAAAATCTCTATAGGTTCTACCCATTCCAAAACTCACTCTACCCGAGTTTCACAACTTTTAGATAATGTTTAGTGACAGATTTTACTTATTTGAGATTTTTCCCTAAAACTAAGGTTAGGTTTGTGAGGTATCTACCTATCTCCAAATTTTCCGAGATTCCATCCAGATGATTTATATTATGCTGACGTCAACTCTACTGAATTTCAAGGCAATTTGAGGGCATTTTCCTCCATGTCCTTCACAACACTCAAAACCCTCCCTTTAGGGTTAGAATTTGGATCCTAGGGTAAATCAACCCTAAACCACACCATTTTTCTCCAAGTGGGTTATAATAACCCTTCTAAGTCAGTGGTCAAAATATCAGCCTCTGTTGAGGTGATTTGACCGTTCCAACCTCTTATTGCACTTTTTACTAAAAAATGCTTTATTAATGACTAGTTAAGGATAGGTGATTTCCTACCCAAAACTCATCCAAATGAGTTGGAATTTTTACAGAGCTAGGTTTTATAGCCAGGGACTACTCACCAAAATTTGGGAGGGTTTGGAGGTCATTTGACCACTTAAATAAATAACTCTAACTTTATTAATTTAAAAAAAAAACTTAGGCAAAGTATCTCCAAAAATTTTCATTTTTGGACAGCCTCTAGGTATGGCTAAGGGTAACACCCTGCCCAAATTTCAAGTTGTTTGGACATGGGACGAAGAGTGGGCATTCATTTTAGTTTCTGCCTAACTCTAGGTATAGCCCCCACTAAAAAGGGTGTTGCGGTCAAACCACTTTCCCAAACGAATTAAAATTTATTTTAAATTAATCTAGAATCGAAGGGCTACAACTTTTGTGACTGGCTATTTTTCCTAAATCGGGCTCTAAGCTCCTCGTTTTGCAGCATCAATATGCGCCCATTTAATGTATCTTCTCCTTATATACTATATACATAATTTTTATATTATAAAAATGTTTTTACGATGGCTAGCCGGAAGTGGCGGTTTCTGGCGGACCCAAAAATATATTTATCATGGTTTTTCCATGAAAACGCGAGATAAGTCTGGCTCCGTTGAGCACGAACTTCCTTTCTAAGATCCTAAGATCTACCCATAAAAGAAGAAGTAGAGGAGGACCTTGTTCGCGGTTTGGAGGAGAGATGAACGTCGGGTTTCCATGGCATGGTGGTGGCATTGTCGAACTTCTCCTACAAAAAGAACAACAACTCTAATCCATTGTGTCAAGAGTGTAAACTTCTCATCTTTCTCTAAGAGGGCTTTTATAGATCACCAAGTGGGGAGGGGAAAGGGTAAAGCATTTAAGGCCATGAAGGTGAAATTCGGCCATGGAATATCCCTTGTATTCATCCACCTAAAGGCTGATGAAAACCCTTGGTATCCTCTAAATAATTAGGGGAAGATGAATCAAGGCTTTGGAATCAATTGGAGAGGAACTCTTGCTCTCCCATGACCATTAATGGCTTTCTCTCCCCTCTTTCTCTCTCTTCCTTATGGGAGAAATTTAATTCAGCCACTTTTATGGCTGGTTATGGTTATTAAACTCCTCAAAACTGATGAGGGAGAATATATTCAGCCCTTGGAATCAAATGGAGAGGCCCTTGGTCTCCCTTGGCCATGAATGGCCCCTTTAAACCACTTTTTCTCTCCTCCATTAAAGGGTAAAATTTAGTTTTCTCTCTCCTAGTCATCAAGGCCGAATTTGTTCATCTCCCTAGCCTATTGACAGCCCAATAATTCATACTATTAATTAATTAGGAGGTGGTTAGCCCAAATGGAAAAGGGATTGAGCTTGGGTTAGCCCATTTAGGCTAATTTGACCTATTTCAAGGATTGAGTTGACCTTGGTCAAATTGACCATTTGGGTTGACCCCAATGGGTCCTTGGTAACCCATTGGCTTCCCCTAAGGTCTATGTAGGGTTGGGTATGGTTGACTTGGCACCTTGGAGGTCACTTGACACTTAGTAAGGGCACTTTGACCACTTTGGGGGCTATGATTGACTTGGGTCAACTAACCCTCTTGGGTTGTCCCCAATGGGTCCTTGGTGACCCATTGACCTTACTTAAGGTCTAGGAAGACTTAGGTAGGGTTGGTTGGGCATATTTGGGGCACATTGCCCTTAGTTTGGGCACCTTGCCCAATTTAGGCCTATGGTGGTCTTAGTTCAATTTGACCACTTTGGGTTGATTTCAATGCACCCTTAGGGCTCTAATGGACCTTCCAATATTTTAGGGATATTGTGGTGGGGTCATGGAGTCATGGTGAAGCCCTATGGTCATCCAAAACTATTGTTTAGAATTCTACTATTTGCAGACCATGGTGATCTCCACCTTCATGCCTAAGCTCACTTGGTCTTCTTGTGCTTCTTAGGGTTTTGTCATGACCTAGTCATGACAAAACCACTCCTAGGTGTCTAGCAGGAAATGGGATGTTACATGAATGATATGTTTAGCCGGCAGGATAGGCGTCTTGTAGTGAAGATTAGCCTGTGTGCTAACGCTACCGAAAGGCAGCTGTTCTGGGCATAAGACTCCCCTCGTGCCGTGTTTTGTGTTCCAGGAGGGGGTCTTACATAAACTACCGCACCGTGGTATCATCATGATAAAGGCTTGAGATGAGAAATATTTCTCATTATCTATTCTCTCTCTCTCTCTCACTCTCTCTTGGATCATGAGATAGAATAAGGAGAAAGATAGGAGGCAAGGTCAAGACTGATCCAGCCTTGATGGGAAGCTGTGAAGGAGTTCTTGTGGTCGGATTTGTGAGCCGAAGCCAGATACGTGGAGAGGAAGGTGTTGTGACCGTTTCCAATGTGTCGATACAAAGTATGCCCGATAGAAATTGCATATGGAATCCAAAATTGAAGTAGGGAATAAGCATGTTATGGGAAGCCCGTCTAGACTTGTTAGTCTGGATTGATGATGGTTATACTTTGTTTGCATGCCATAGAATACTCCGTGGTTACATATGTGGTTTATGGAGTCATAAGGAGTGTAGGTTGTTATTGTGAGAGTACTTGAGCTTGTCTCCAAGAAAAAACCCAAATTTGGGGAAGAAATGATGTTTTGTCCCCTATCGCGCGGCTGTAGTGTTACTGCTGGTGGTAGCTCCTACAGAGCTTATGATTTTGTTTCTGAATCCTGTGTCCGCGAGACAAGATGGGTAGCATGTTGTGCTGAGAGCCTGGAGTACCAAGCTCTGGTGGCCGTGAGAGCCAGCCTTTAACATAACTCGGTTATGTATAATATGAATGGGAAAGGAGAAGTCGACCCGCATCTTATTGACTCCTATGTGGCATGGATATTTGAGTAACGAGAAAGGGCTTATTTATACCAGCCCTGTGTCGCTTAACTAGATGGCCTAAGATTATTGGTTTTGTTGGGGGCATAGGAGAGTGTCATTGGCTTTAAGTGTAAGAACCCTTTTTTTTCAAACACTGGGGTCTTAGGTGCAGAACCGCCTCTTTGCGGTGACACCTTCACGCCCTGAAGGGTCATCACCACAAAGCGCCGATTCTGCCGGCCAATTCAATCATAGAAAGGTAGCATAATAAAGTAAACGCAAGTCCATAGAAAAATCACATATCAGAGTAATAAAATCTCCACGAAGGGAGAGTCCACAAAATCTAAAAGTACCGAAAATAAGGGCTTAAGCCCGATACATAAAATCCTCACTACATAGTCACTCAAGCGGAAACAAAATAAATCACTACTAGAATCAGGGACTCACAGTCCCAACTGTCTGAACTCCTGAGCTAGACTGCCCTATCTCCAAACGGGCCGATCTCCGGGGTTGCTCCTCCATGTTGGGCTCCACGATCCCCTAAATGATGTGGTACGAAAACCGTTAGTCTATAAGACTAAGTACTATGATCCCCCACCCCTTCCCCCATGCCCCCTAGGCACCGAGCGGAGAGGAAGAAAGGGGAGGACTTGAAGGTCGAAAGTAATCAAGAAATAGATGCAACATACCTATACTAGCAATTTTATAGAACATGTGGCAATAAAGTAAAGTATGAAAAGAAACCTTAACTTATGTGCGTAAACGCATAAGCCAAGGGATCTTCTGTAGGGCTCCCATCATATAAAGAATATCATACAAATTTATACGTTGGGGTGTCGATTTTTACAACAATATATATATGAAGAATTTGATCTTAATTTATAAACTTGACCACACAAGCTTATAGACAAAGGGGTCGTTTTGCAAGTCCATTTGTGTAAGTGTACCATACCACTTACACAATTGGTGACAGAGGTTATATGCAATGATTATGTTTTGACATGCAAGTGGGTATGATATGATCATGCAAGTGCAACTAACCCACCCGACTCTGTGTACACAGACCTTTAGTTCCCCCTTTTTGGAGCCGAACCTCCAAGGATACCTCCGTAGTGGCAGACGGAAGCAGTGGGTTGGGCCTCGCCCACCTCTAAACCAGTAAAGCAGTACCGGTCATACCTATCGTACGCCTCAACGCTTTGTGCACGAAGCGGACTCCTGCGTACTCTTACCGGCTGGCGCACCGGACTTCTGATGGCGAAGTGCTAACCACACTTGTCGAGCCAACGTATTAACGTCAGTGCATCGACCACTAACACCGAGGGCCCACCACCTTATAACTTATGCACATGCAATATTAATGCGTTTCCACCGAGCCAAAGCTCCCCGGACTATCCCGTCCGTCTCTTCAACCACCGAGCCTACCGCTCGAATATCATAGTCAAACTAACTTCCCGAGTCTTCGGGGTGTGTGAAAGTGAACCCCTAATTATTCTAGTTGCTCTTTAAGATTTATCACTCCATCAGTTTACGTTAACCCAGGACTGCCCCTGGTATACCCCGTGAAGGGCTCTCAAAGGGCACTAGGAACTATGATGGTAGCTGAAGCCCATCGTTCCCTTTCGCAAGGCACTTATTGTTATTGGTTGATTCCCTTTACCCATTCCCTTCTCATATTACAGTAGGCTAACCCTAGGGTGGTTTTGACTCTTCCTCTCCTCGGGAAAGACGATCTTTCATCGAACCCAAGCACCTCTAAACTTTAGCCCAACCACTTCTCACTACTCTTCCTATCCTTCTATGGTGAATTCATCTACATCTATCCAACCCAGCAAAATGACTAACTCCTACACCATGTCCAATCATATCCTATTGCAATAATCCCAATTTGTCAAATGTAGACCAGCCTAGGCTATATGTCGAACCGGATAGGAGATAATCCAAATAATCATCCAAATGCCCTAAATTATTTACTGGTGTCTTATCATGGCACAAATAGACTAAATCCAGAAAATTGTAATTTTCCTATTTTATCTGGCATTTAATTAATTTCTTTAAAGCTTCCAAGGGATATTAGTTTGAAAATGAACTACCCTAAGTACTCATGCAAGATGCCTAACAAAATTATGATAAATATTAGGTTAACTCAGTAATGTAAATCCAAGGTATCATAATTTCTAGTATCTAAGGGGCCTTATAACTATTTTAGAAATAATTTCTATCTTTCATTATTAATGAAATAAGTACAGAAAATTTTCATCCAAAAATTATGAATTAATTATATTGAGCTAATAAAACTCTAAAAACATCATTGGCCAAGTTTTATAATTTTTCAGCAGTGATTAAACTCTAAATAAAATAATTACCAAAACCTCAATATTATGGACTTGTAAGGAAAGTACTGTAATCAACCCTTTAAAAATTATGAATAAATTACAACAAACATATTTAGGCCTGAAATCATCTATGCCTAAGTCTCATAATTTTTCAGCAGATATATCATCTATGAATAATTTTATACCACCAAACCCCTTTTTAATCATTTGTGCATGATGTACTAAATTTGATCAAACAAAAATTATACTAAAAATCAGGGGCAACAACTTCAACCTAATCCATTCACTGCCAAAGTTTCATGGGGTTTAAATGAACAGAATGATTCTTAGTAAATAAATAAAACATTAATTAGGGCTATATCATACCTAACAAATGAAGTACCAAAAATATTGCTCATAAAATTCTTGTAAAATTACTAAGAGTTCTTTCTACTTTAAAACTCATGCTCCTTATGTTTCACACCCTTTTGATGAGTTATATGGGCTTGTGTTATACAAAGGTGATTCTACCATAACCCTAGGGTTTGGGTTTTTAGGGTTATATCAATCTCCAAACCTCCAAAGATTTTGGCCAGAGGACTTTAACTTTACTAGTCCCCTCTCCACCAAAAATCACAACCATACAAGGGCATTTGACCATATGCCCTTCACAAATACCCCCAAGACGAACCTAAAGGTTTGAACTTGGGTCCTAGGGCATACCTACCCCAAACCACCATAAAAACCATAGGGGGATGCTAAGGGTCAAAGCAAACCAGTGGCCCAAGTTTCAGCCACTGGTGATGTGGTTTGGTCACCTAAAATAACAAAGTGCACTTTTTAATCAAAATACCTCCTTAAGGTCAAACTAGGGTTTGGTGATTCCCTAACTAAAACTCATCAAAATGAGAACAGAGCTAGGAACTAATACCAGGGACCACTCACCAAAATTTGGAAGGGTTTGGAGGTCATTAAACAACTTAATTAAAATACCCTAATATTATTAAATAATGACAAAACCATATGACAAAGTATTCCAAAAAATTCCCATTTTTAGAATGACACTAGGTATGAATAAGGTTGACCCCCTGCCCAAATTTCAGGTAATTTGGACAAGGGATGAAGTGTGGGCACCCTTTTAAATCTTAGGATAGCCCTAGGTATAGGTCCCACCAAAATGGATGTCCTGGTCCAACCAGAGGTCCAAATGGGTCAAAATCAATTTTGGATGAAATTAGACCCTTAGGGATACAACTTTAATGATGGAAGTTTTCTCATCAAATGTCCCTAAGAATTTTTAAAAATTAAATCAAAGTGCTGCAGAAAGTGTGACAGAAAATCATATAAATCAAGAAATAATAGTAAAACGAAATGATTCTGCATGAATCTTGGCGCGCATCCGGCGGTTGCCCGTCATCTTCTCTAGTAGGCTAACGACCACGATTGCCCACGCCTGGGCAACATTGCAGGATGATTTTCTGACCACCCGGCTGCCTCCCTGGCCGGCCACCACCACCACCACCTTCGAGGAGGTGGGGGCTACCCCCAGCCGGCCGCACGGCCGCTAGAGACGGCTGTCCCGACGAACCCGAGTATGTGATTTTCATGGAAAAGCTTGGAAAATCCAAATTCGATCGGGCTCAATTGAACCCGAACCTTGGCCCTAGTGATTGCTATGAACTATCCATGGTAAAGAAGTGGAGGAGGACCTTTCCGGCAGCCTGAAGGTGAGAGGAGCGGTAGGACACCATGGACGACGACGGCGACGCTCGGCTTCTGCAACAGCATAGTGGGACGGCTTGTTCCTTTCATGTGAGAGTTCAAAAACGCATCCCTCTGCCCACTGATGATGTTTAAATGGTCAATTGGGGATGGGAGTGGCTGGATCCTTCATTGCCCATCAAAGCCATTAATGGCATGGCTCGGCTTGAGAGGAGGGGGGTTGAATATGCCCCTTGGTGGCCGGGAAACAGCTGGAATTAACTTCTCTTCCCTAGAGGAGTTGATTGTAGCCATCAAGAGTGTCTGTTGGCCTCCCTTGGCCGAGCCCCACTCCATTCCCCCTCTTCCCAAAATTCTCTCTCCTCCATTAAAAGAAATGATGCTTTCTCTCTCTCTCTCTCTCCTTATCACCATGCTGACTTGTCAACTCTCTAGGATAAGTGCAGCCAATATAATCCTAATAATTAAGAAATCAAAGTTAGCCTAAGGGGAAAAAGATTTGAGCTTGGGTTTGCCCAATTAGGCTAGGGTTTGACTTGACCTTGGGTAGAGTTGACTTTAGTCATCATGACCATTTGGGTTGACCCCATTGGATCCTTATCGACTCATTGGCCCCTCTTTAGGTCTAGAGAGACCTTTGGTAGAGTTATTTTGGTTTACTAAGGGCACCTTGTCCTTATATAGGTCAATTGCCAAAAGTAGGCCTAGGTGGGTCCTTGGCCAAATTGGCCACCTAGAATTGACTCCCATGGGCCAATAGGGTTTTGTTGGGCCATTCCAAGGGTTGGTGAGGTCTTGGAGTCCTGCTGAAACCACATGATAATCTTAAACTAGGGTTTAGGATTCTACTATTTGCAGACCATCTAACACAATCACCTTTATTCTCAAGTCCACCTGATCTTTTAGGTTCTCTAGGGTCTTGTCATGACATAGTCATGACAAAACCACTCCTAGGGGGTCTAGTTGGAAATGGGATGTTACAAATCAAATAAACAAAACAAAAATTTCGTCCTCAAAATTAAGGCTAAGCATACGGGGGTTCTACCGGAATAAACTAAACTTGTTACATCCCATAAGGAGCGGAGATTACATCACGACACCATGTTTGCTAAGTGAGGTTTAAGGAGAAACCTAAATCTATGACTAATTCGCCCAAATGGCAAAGCTAAGACCCCAATAAACAAAATATTAGCCCCTACCCTTCCTAGGGCAATCCTACTTGTTTAAAACAGGAGGGTAAATCAAACACCCTGAGAGGTTTTGAGGTATACCTGGCTGAACAGCTCTGCATACTTTTGTCGCATCAGGTCCTGTGGTTCCCAGGTATGCTCCTCCTGGCCATGGTTCCTCCACAGGACTTTGACTAACGGAACCTTCTTGCGACGGAAGATAAGTACTCCTTTGTCATCGATCCGAACCGGCTCAAAGTGAACTGACCGGTCTTAAGATACTGGCCCATCTGTGGTTGAAATCTACTGTTCCGGGCATAGTAAAGCCCTCCTAAGTGAGGAAATGTGGAACACGTTGTGTAAGCCTGCCAATTCCGGAGGCAACTCCAGCCTATAAGCTAGGGGCCCGACCCTCTCCAGGATCCTGTAAGGTCCCATATACCTAGGGCTGAGCTTCTTCTTCCGACCACGCACCCGTGAAACTCCGTTCATGGGTCGAATCTTCAAGAAAACCTAGTCTCCCACATGAAACTCTACCTGACGGTGTCGGGCGCCGTAGTACTTAGCCTGTCAGCTTTGCGCTTCCCTCATTTTGTCCCATATCAGCCTCACCAGAGCCTCGGTGTCTTTGACAAAATCCGATCCTAACACCTTCGGATTCTCGTCCTAAATCCATAAAAGCGGAGTCCTGCATCTCCTTCCGTATAAGGCTTCATAAGTTGTCATCCTTATGCTGGACTGGTAGCTATTTTTATAGGAGAACTCGACTAGTGGTAAGAGCTTCTCCCAATATTCGTTTCGATCGAAAATGATTAGCCTTAGGAGGTCCTCCAATGTCCGGTTGGTGCGTTCTGTCTGCCCATCCATCTGGGGATGAAAATCTGTGCTGAAGGTCAGCCACATGCCTAAGTAAGTCTGCACGGTTCTCCACTCCCTACATGTGAACCGACCATCCCGATCCGACACGATCGTCCTGGGCACCCCGTGGTAACGAATGAACTGCTCTACGAATCTCTGCACTAGTACTCCAACCAAGTCATCTTTTCTGATCGGAATGAATCTGGCTACCTTCGTCAGCCGATCGACGATGACCCAATTTGAATCGTTTCCCGTCCGTCACCGGGGGAGGCCATGAATGAAATCCATCGCCATGTCCTCAAATTTCTACTCTAGCACCGGAAGTGGCTGTAGCAATCCTGCGGGGTTCTTGTACTCCGCCTTCACCAGCTGGCATTCCTCGCATTGAGTCACGAAGTATGTAATGTCCTTATTTATCCCTGGCCAAAACATCATCTTCTTCAAGTCTGCCGTCATCTTGGTGATCCCCGGGTGTATAGAATATCTGCTACAATGTGCTTCCGCCATGATGTCCTCCCGAATCTGGCCTCCTGCGGGTATATAGACCCTGCCTCTGAAATATAGCAATCAATCTCTTAGTGAATAATCTCCCGTTGAACCCTCCTCCAAGGCTTGGAACATCGTTTATGCCCAGGCATCTATCCTCTGTCCGTCCCAGAAGCGGTCCCGAATATCATCTATGTCAACCCTCGATGTTAGATACTCAATATACAGTTCTGGATCATTCTCGGATAATAGGGATATCTGCATATCTCTGAAAGACCGGACTAGCTCCATGGACATCAGATGTGGTCCCTTCCCTGAGGTATCTCCTCTCCGGGTCAAAGCATCTGCCACCACGTTCGCCTTCCCGGTATTGTAGTGCATGGAGTACTGGTAATCCGACAGGAACTCCACCAAACATCTCTGTCTGATGTTGAGTTCCTTCTGTGTTTCCACGTATTTAAAATTCTTGTGATCTGAGAAGATGTCACAGTGAACCCCGTAGAGGTAGTGTCGCCAAATCTTTAGAGCAATGATCACTGCACCAATCTCTAGATCATGCACCAGATAGTTCTTCTCATGTATCTTCAGCTGTCGGGAGGCGTAGGCTATTACGTGCCCGTTCTGTATTAGAACGGTACCCATCCCCTGGTAGAAGGCGTCCGTGTACACCTGGAATCCCTCGCTTCTCGATGGAAGAGCAAGAATGGGAGTCGAGGTAAACCGACCTTTCAACTCCACAAAGGCCGCCTCGCACTGTGGCGTCCAAATGAAAGGGGATTCCTTCTTTGCCAGGGATGTAATACGGAGTACAATCTGGGAGATTCCTTCCACAAACTTCCGGTAATATCTGGCAATTCCCAGGAAGCTCCGTACATCCGTGGCTGTCTTCAACGGTGGCCAATCCTGAACTGCCCGAATCTTGACCGGGTATACTGCCAACCCAGCACCGCTGATAATGTGACCTAAGAAGGCCACCTCCTTTAGACAAAACTGGCATTTGCTTAACTTCGCATACATCTGGTTCTCGCGTAGCCTTTCTAGAGTAAAAGTCAGGTGTCGTGTATGCTTTTCCTCCATACTCGAGTAGATGAGGATGTCGTCAATAAATACGATGAAAAATACATCCAAATAGTCCTCGAATACCCTGTTAATGAGGCTTGTAAATGCTGACAGCGCATTTGTGAGCCCGAAGGGCATCACTGTAAACTAGAACATTCCGTACCTACTACTGAAGGCGGTCTTCAGAATGTCTTCCTCACGAATCCGTAGCTGATAATAACCTAACCTCAAGTCAAGTTTCGAGAAGTAATGCTCTCCCTCAAGTTGATCAAATAACTCGTCAATCCGTTGCAGCGGGTATGTATTCCGGATCGTCAGTCTGTTCAGCGCTCGATAATCAATACACAAGCGGAGACTTCCGTCCTTCTTCTTGACAAATAGCATCGGGGCTCCCCACGGTGAAGAGCTTGGCCGGACAAACCCTTCCTCTACTATTTCCTGCAACTGGCTTCGGAACTCTGTCAACTCCTTCGGGGCAATCCGGTAAGGGGCTTTAGATGCCTGTCACAACCCGCATTTTCTCCGAATTAAGAATTATCAGAGTAAGAGAAAACACGCGTCGTGATGCCACGTCAAGCAGGGGATAACTGCTGACGCTCAGGCAAAACCAACTACCCACTTAATGAAAGAAAATCATGTGATTAATGATTAGAAAATCAGTTATATTTTAGAGACCGTATCCCTTGGCTCAGTGGATCACCTAGTCCACAAAAGAAAAACTATATTTATACGCTGCGGAAAAATACTTTATTTAGGTTTAACATCCTAAGGAGCGCATAAGGGTTCCAAGAGAACCACTCATGCTATGCAAGACCCTACATTTAATTTATATAATATATAAGAACGCGGTCTTTATACGTGATTTGGAAAATAGTGAATACGTCTTATAAAACATGCTGATCATGAGCTTTATTTATAATAATAATTATAGTTTAAAATAACTAGCAACCTAGCATAAAACCTTCTTAGAGCAAGTAGACTATCTCCAGAAAATGGTAGCAGCAATAGTATATATCTAGTACAAGGTAAAAACTACCAGTGGGCGCCAACAACCTGACACGAACCCACTAGCACAAATATATGTCTGTAAGAAAGTACTGAAAACAACCTCACTAACAAGGTAAACAGAACTCCACAGTCCAAGAGACCACCAACACCACCACTTCAAACTAGCCACCCAACTGGCTACGGCTCAGAACCTGGGGTATTCCAAAAGAAAACAGAATACCTCAGCAAGCTAAACAAAGTAAAACTGCATGAAAGAGTCAACCAAAAGGGGAAAAGTACCTGAAAAACATGCAGTAGAAAGAGTCACAACTGTCCAAAACAGGACCACAAGAAAAGCACTACGTGCGAGAAAAACAGCAACAACCCAGACCAGGAACAACATCCTGCAGGGCCTACTAGGCTACCAAGAGCCAAAAGTGCTGCAAACTACCAAGGAAGAAACTTCTAACACCCTAAACTGTGGGAAGTGATAGTAGCAAAAACAACAACGAGGAACCGGATCAAAGGCAAACGCAGTCCCCCAATCCACCATGTCCAAGTCAAAAGCTCGAGGGTCAACACGTGAAAACACAAGGGATCTTCCACCTGACATGCCCAGCTCGTACCTGGAGCAAGAAAAAACATGGGTGGCCTTGGCTATATCACACAACTCCACCCCCATAAAGAGCTACAACCACCACTACTAACCACGACCCACGATTCGGCCTCTAGGAAAATAAAGAAAACGGCCGACAAGGAAAACCCAGAAATACAACTGGAAATCCACTCGGAAACGAAAGACAAGGTAAAGGAAGAGTGTTGAAATAAACCAACACGACTAGGCGTTGAGTGAAACCCACTCAGTGCCTACCTAAACTTTGGCGTTGAGTGAGCTAGCCTCACTCGCCGCCAAAATAAAGTCACTACCCACAAACCCGCTAAAGAATACGGAGCTCGACGATAGTCGAACGACCAAGGCAGAAGATCCAGAACTCGAGTAGTTGCCTGTCACTTGAGTATCTAAATTCCCGCACTCGAAACCAGCTAAATTCGCCTAGCAAAAGAAAATATACAGAGCGCACGATCAGTGACGCACGATCAGTGGTCGTGCGCACTCATCGGCTGATGATCATGCGAAGCGAACCTGAAAACCTGAGAAAAACTTAGCGTCAGCGCACGATCAGTGACGCACGATCAGTGGTCATGCGCACACTGCTTGCCAGCGCTCGTGCGATCTCCGAGACAGAACTTTGGAAACTGAAAGTTATATGCGCACGAACAGAGGCACACGACCAGTGGTCTTGCGCCCTAACGGTTAATGACCGTGCACGGCTAACCTGTATCGTTTGGAATTTCCCGAATGACACCGGAATGCACACACGACTCACGCAACTGCAGTAGCAGCAGGAAACTACCAACGTCGCGCACCACTACTATACAAACTATGCCTAATCATTCGAGTAATACCTTAACGAAAAAAATCGGCAACCACACCCCCCCCCCCTCCTAACTCTCCCTCTCGGCTACAACCGAACCAGAGCAACAATCAGAGTAAAGGAAAACAACGGCTCCACGCCGACAATTTGGATTCCAATCATCACAAAAATAGGGGGGTTCAGTAGGAAGAACTAAGCCCTATAGTTAGCAAGAAAATGAGAACAACAAGGCCTCTAACCTGGGCTAACCGGGATTTCAATTTCAGCAAGTAAAATTGAAAAAAAACTTGGCAAGGGCAAGAATACCACTTGCCTCAAATCACAGCGAAGCTTTGGACTGCTTTCCTCCTCTTCGCACGGATCAAAACGGCCGCAACACCTAAAACAAACACTCGGCCATTAATGGCGGAAAGCTCCAAAACCGAAAATTCCAATCCTCCCAAAACTCCACGAAAATCGAATTTCTTACCGTAGGAATGAAGGTCTCGACGAGAGCAATCCGAATCCACTCTCGGAATCGAATTCCGTCCACAAACGCTCCGGCAATCGGCGGTGGAAGGCAAGGCTCGGCGGTTTCTCCGTTTCCTCTCGTACAGGCGGCGGTTTCTTTTAATCGGAGAAGATGATCGTTCTTTTCATTCTATATATATATATATATTAATATATAATAATTTAATTAATTACAAAATTACATAAAGCACCTAAACGACGCGAAAACCGAACTACCTCAGAATTCGACGAAATTCGCACCGTAGCTAAATACCCATGCTACGAACACAACGGCGAAGTCGAAATTAATTTTCGACGAACAAAACTCGAGTTATACCCAAATAAAGGCAAACACCAACATCCCCCCGAGAGGCCACACCGGGTCACCCAAAACGACTCGGCTTGCTAGGGAGATCTTGCCAACAGGCTACAGAATAGGGTACTCAGTTCTAAGGAGCTAAACCACACTCCACAAATGGCACAAGCCACGGAAACGCGTCATCGTAACGCCAAACGAGAATAAAAATAATCGCTGAAAAAACGGGGCGTTACAGTCACTCCCCCTAAAAGAAAGTTTCGTCCCGAAACTTTACGCACAACCCTCCTACTAAAGAAGGAAAAGTAACAAACAGAAGTTACAAAGGGAAACATACCGATCAAATCAGTGAAACAGGTGAGGGTACGCCCTCCTCATGGCCGACTCTAGTTCCCAAGTCGCGCTCTCCAAATCCTGATTTTTCCATAGAACTTTCACCATCGGTATGGACTTCTTTCGCAGCACACGCTCCTGAGTATCCAAAATACGAACTGGCACCTCAACAAAAGAGAGGTTGGGCTCCAACTGGGGCACAACATCCAAGAGTTGCCCACTGCTGCGCACACACTTCCGCAATTGGCTAACATGAAAAACATTATGAACACCAGGGAAGTTCGCTGGCAAGTCCAATCTATATGCAGACACACCAATCCGCTCCAAAATCTCGAACGGGCCCACATACCTTGGGTCCAATTTCCGATTTTTACCAAATCTCTTTACACCAACCATTGGAGAAACCTTGAGGTATACATGATCCCTTACTAAAAACTCCAAAGCAGACCTACGCCGATTGGCGTTCTTTTCATACCTCTCCTGAGCTAAACGAAGCTTTTCACGAATAAGCTTCACGGCGACTTCCATCTCTTCCAGAGCATCTGGACCCAACAAAGGCTTCTCACCAGCCTCAGCCCAAAACAACAGAGTCCTACAGCGCCTCCCATACAAAGCTTCGAACGGAGCCATCTGCAAGCTTTCCTGATAACTGTTATTATAAGCAAATTCCATGAGTCGCAGACGCTCATCCCACGCTCCACCGTGGTCTAAAATATAGCACCGGATCATATCCTCAACAATCTGATTGACCCGCTCCGTCTGCCCATTGGTCTGAGGGTGGTACGTAGTAGAATACCTCAGATCCGTACCCAAACCCTCCTGCAGACTCTGCCAAAAACGAGAAGTAAACCGGGAGTCTCGATCAGAAATGATGCTAACCGGCACACCGTGGAGTCGGATGACTTCATTCAAGTACAACTTCGCTATCTTCTTCATCGGGTAATCAATCTTATAAGGCACGAAGTGAGCACACTTCGTCAATCTATCCACTATAACCCAAACATAATCAAATCCCCTCGGAGATCTTGGTAAGCCCGTAATGAAGTCCATAGATATACTCTCCCACTTCGAAGTCGGGATCTCTAACGGAGTCAACTTACCACCAGGCCTTCCATGATCGGCTTTCACATGCTTGCAAGTGTGACACTCAGCAACAAATCAGGCTATATCTCCTTTCATACCATACCACCAGGCAATTTGCCTTAAGTCACGGTACATCTTCGTAGATCCTGGATGGTAGGCAACGCTGGAACCATGAGCCTCACTGCAAATCATACTCCTAATGTCCCCAACAGCGGGAACGCAAAACCTGCTGCGGTACTTCAAAGTACCCGCATCATCGATAGCAAAATCTGGCAACTCTCCCTTCTCTGTCCTGGTAAAAAGGTGCAACAGATCCGGATCGTCCTTCTGATGCAGTCTAGTCAAAGAAATCCAGGACGGCTCTGCCACTGACAAACTACTCTGCAAACCACAGCATCCCACTGAAATATCCATAAGGAGGAACTCCTCAACTAACCGATCGGCGGAGAGGTTAAAGATCTTTCCCGTCTTTCGGCTCAGGGCGTCGGCCACCACATTGGCCTTGCCCGGATGATACTGGATTTCTACGTCATAATCCGCCACATACTCAAGCCACCGCCGCTGACGCAGATTCAACTCCTTCTGCGTGAACACGTACTTCAGGCTCTTATGGTCAGTAAAAATCTTGCACTGAGCCCCATAAAGTAAGTGCCTCCACAACTTCAACGCATAGATAACCGCTGCAAACTCAAGGTCATGCGTAGGATAATTCTTCTCATGAGTCTTCAACTGCCTTGACCCATAAGCAATTACTTTTCCATCCTGCATTAATACGCATCCCAGTCCTATATGCGAAGCATCCACATACACATCATAATCCACGCCCTTAGTAGGAAGGGTCAGAACGGGAGCAGTGCACAATCTCTTCTTTAGCTCCAGAAAAGCTTCTTCGCACTTCTCGCTCCAAACAAAAGCCACATTCTTCTGAGTCAGCTTGGTCAAAGGTGCGGCTAGAGAAGAGAAACCCTCCACGAATCTCCTGTAATAGCCAGCCAACCCTAAGAAACTTCTGATCTCCTTAGGAGTATTCGGCCTACTCCAATCCATCACTGCTGCAATCTTTTCTGGGTCAACCGAGATCCCATCCTGGTTCACCACGTGGCCTAGAAAAGAAACCTGAGGCAACCAAAATTCGCACTTGCTCAACTTGGCGAATAACTTGTGGTTCCTCAACTCTGATAGGACCAAACGCAAATGCTGCTCATGCTCCTCAGCACTGCGAGAATAAACCAACACGTCATCAATGAAGACCACCACGAACTTGTCTAGGAAATCCTTGAATACCTGATTCATCATGTCCATGAAAGCTGATGGTGCGTTGGTCAAACCAAACGACATCACCAAAAACTCAAAGTGTCCATGCCTCGACCTAAACGCAGTCCGTGGAATATCTGCCTCACGGATCCTGAGCTGATGATAGCCCGAACGAAGATCGATCTTGGAGAATACCGTTCTACCACGCAACTGGTCAAATAAATCATCGATCCTCGGCAGAGGGTATCTGTTCTTAATAGTGACCTTGTTCAATTCTCTATAGTCGATGCAAAGCCGCATCGACCCATCTTTCTTCTTTACAAACAAAATAGGAGCACCCCAAGGCGACGAACTCTGCCTGATAAAACCTTTAGCCAACAGCTCATCCAACTAACCTCGCAACTCCTCTAAATCACGAGGGGCCATCCGGTACGGCGCCTTAGCAATAGGACGCATACCCGGCTCCAAATCAATAACAAACTCCACATCCCGCTCAGGAGGGATACCAGGAAGATCATCAGGAAAAACATCGGCGAAACCACAAACAAAAGGAATCTCCTCCAAGCGTGGCACGCTAACAACGGTTCCAACCGCTGAGACTAAACAAACACAACAATCAGAAAGAAACAATCTCTGAACACATACCGCAGAGAGAACAGGAGAATCCTGACACGGATCAGCATACACGCTGCCGGGCTGACCGTCTTCCCTGATGAAATCCAAGCGCTTTCCTTTGCACTGAATGACCGCATCATACCGAGAGAGCCAGTCCATGCCCAAAATGACATCGAAGTCCTCTAGATCAATCATCTTCAGGTCCGCCTTCGCAAGAAAATCCCCCAACAAAACCGGGCAATCCAAAATACCCAAATCTGACAACACAGATTCACCAGAGGGAAACTTGACACGGAAGGAATCCCGAACACGATCTAGAGACAACCGATGACGCTCCACAAAGGCTCTAGCCACGAACGAGTGGGTAGCGTCGGAGTCAAACAAAACACGCGCCCAGCGGTTCTTCACCTTAAATTTCCCTATAGGAACACACAAAGCTAAGGAACTAGCACAACAGTACCTCAAATAATCTAGCAACTAAACTACCAGGCTAGAAAGAAAAATAACAAACAACTAACCTGAGATCACCTGGGTCGAAGTCTGAGCCTCCTCGGAAGAAATCACGTTCAGCTTCCCTTTTCCCTTGTCCACACGCTGAGGTGGAGGTAAAGCCTGTAACGGAACTGCAGGAAGAGCTGGCTGAAACAGAGGACACCTCGACTTGATGTGTCCCTTCTGCCCACACTGAAAGCAGAGTTTATCCTTGGTCCAACACAGGGCCGCATCATGGCCGGATCGCTTACAAACATAACAGGAGGCATCTCTCCTAGGAGCACCCTGAATCGCATGAACCTGCTCCTTCTTCTGAGCTGCCGCCTTCTTGAAACACCTCTCGACAGGATGGCCTGACCGGCCACAAAAACTGCACACCACCCTGCTCCTCTTTCCCGAAACAGCATCGGGTACCAGGGGTTTCTTCTTCTCTACCAACTTCCTCTTATCCTTCTTCAACTGCTGGCCTCTGCTCTTCGCCGTCTCAATGGCCTCAACCTTAAGAGCAGCCTCTACAACTCCAGCATAAGTCACTGACCCATAAGCACTGGCCAACTGCTGCACCTCACTCCTCAAACCACCGAGAAATCGCTTAACTCGATCAGCCTCAACGCTGACCAATCCAGGGGCAAAACGGCTCAACTTACTAAACTCTATCTCATACTGACCCACCGTGAGTTGCCTTTGCTTCAGATGGAGGAAGTCGTTCATGAGGCGGTCACGCTCGACCGAGGGTAAGAACTTCCTCAACAGCATCTCCTTGAACACTTCCCAAGAGCACCCAGCCACTAAGCTCTCCTTTTCTCTCAGCCACCAACTCTTAGCCAACCCTTTGAGCTGATAGGCGGCTATCATCACCCTCTGATCATCTGCAATCCCTGAGTACGAGAACATCTCCTCCATGGAGATCAGCCAGTCGTCTATCACCATGAAATCTGCCTTCCCATCATAAGTGGGAGGGCTCAGCCTCTGAAACTGCGAGATGAAGGCCATCTCTGCTGGCACCACCACTGGAGGTCTCAAGGGTGCAGGAGGAGGAGGAACAGCTAACCCCCCAGCAGGAACTTGCGCACCCTGAGCCTGACCTGCCACAACAGCCACCAAAGACTGAATCTGGGCTTGCACCTCCTCCAACTGCCTGCCCATAGCTTCGCTACTCTGACGCAAACTCTCGATCACCGCATCATTCTGAGCTCCAGAAGATTCACCCTTAGACAGGGGAGTCGATCGAGTCGCAGGACGCCTAGCCATCCTAAAAATCAATACAACGCAAATCAGATCCAAATCCAACGACTAGAATCGATTACCAGTACAGACAATACATATGTAGATATAGACTTAAAGCTGCTAAACTTGCTCTGAGAGTTTATCTTCATCAAAAAAAATTAGATGATATGCCCTAACCTAGGATGGTTAACCACCACCTTACTAACTCTTGTGCCTAGATAGGATGCATGAATTTATGTTAATTTGAAAACTCATGTGTGTACATATGTCATCCTGTAAATCTTTTGCTCGGCACGTTGTGCTTATGCAATTTTATGATATGCATGTTTGTGTTATGCATTCTAAAAAGGCCCTAATGCATGTTATGAGCGGCGTACACAAGAAAATGTTATGCATCCCATACTACTTAACATTCTCATGCAACGAAAAAGAAACGTGCTAGTCGCAGTCATGTGGTGAGGTTATGCATCCCATACTACATAACCCTCACATGTAGCCCCTATGGTGGATCCATATACGAACACATATTATGCATCCCATACTACATAATATGCCCCGTATACTTCATGTTATGCTATGAGTGTAGTGTTCGTGCTTTTGCCAAGACGTGCTGATGACATATCAGTGTGTGAATGACATGATGCTGAACTACTAATAAGCGAACAAAAAAAGGTTGCTCAACTAACTTGTCAAGCAACCTCCCTCTGATACCAACTGTCACAACCCGCATTTTCTCCGAATTAAGAATTATCAGAGTAAGAGAAAACACGCGTCGTGATGCCACGTCAAGCAGGGGATAACTGCTGACGCTCAGGCAAAACCAACTACCCACTTAATGAAAGAAAATCATGTGATTAATGATTAGAAAATCAGTTATATTTTAGAGACTGTATCCCTCGGCTCAGTGGATCACCTAGTCCACAAAAGAAAAACTATATTTATACGCTGCGGAAAAATACTTTATTTAGGTTTAACATCCTAAGGAGCGCATAAGGGTTCCAAGAGAACCACTCATGCTATGCAAGACCTTACATTTAATTTATATAATATATAAGAACGCGGTCTTTATACGTGATTTGGAAAATAGTGAATACGTCTTATAAAACATGCTGATCATGAGCTTTATTTATAATAATAATTATAGTTTAAAAATAACTAGCAACCTAGCATAAAACCTTCTCAGAGCAAGTAGACTATCTCCAGAAAATGGTAGCAGCAATAGTATATATCTAGTACAAGGTAAAAACTACCAGTGGGCGCCAACAACCTGACACGAACCCACTAGCACAAATATATGTCTGTAAGAAAGTACTGAAAACAACCTCACTAACAAGGTAAACAGAACTCCACAGTCCAAGAGACCACCAACACCACCACTGCAAACTAGCCACCCAACTGGCTACGGCTCAGAACCTGGGGTATTCCAAAAGAAAACAGAATACCTCAGCAAGCTAAACAAAGTAAAACTGCATGAAAGAGTCAACCAAAAGGGGAAAAGTACCTGAAAAACATGCAGTAGAAAGAGTCACAACTGTCCAAAACAGGACCACAAGAAAAGCACTACGTGCGAGAAAAACAGCAACAACCCAGACCAGGAACAACATCCTGCAGGGCCTACTAGGCTACCAAGAGCCAAAAGTGCTGCAAACTACCAAGGAAGAAACTTCTAACACCCTAAACTATGGGAAGTGATAGTAGCAAAAACAACAACGAGGAACCGGATCGAAGGCAAACGCAGTCCCCCAATCCACCATGTCCAAGTCAAAAGCTCGAGGGTCAACACGTGAAAACACAAGGGATCTTCCACCCGACATGCCCAGCCCGTACCTGGAGCAAGAAAAAACATGGGTGGCCTTGGCTATATCACACAACTCCACCCCCATAAAGAGCTACAACCACCACTACTAACCACGACCCACGATTCGGCCTCTAGGAAAATAAAGAAAACGGCCGACAAGGAAAACCCAGAAATACAACTGGAAAACCACTCGGAAACGAAAGACAAGGTAAAGGAAGAGTGTTGAAATAAACCAACACGACTAGGCGTTGAGTGAAACCCACTCAGTGCCTACCTAAACTTCGGCGTTGAGTGAGCTAGACTCACTCGCCGCCAAAATAAAGTCACTACCCACAAACCCGCTAAAGAATACGGAGCTCGACGATAGTCGAACGACCAAGGCAGAAGATCCAGAACTCGAGTAGTTGCCTGTCACTTGAGTATCTAAATTCCTGCACTCGAAACCAGCTAAATTCGCCTAGCAAAAGAAAATATACAGAGCGCACGATCAGTGACGCACGATCAGTGGTCGTGCGCACTCATCGGCTGATGATCGTGCGAAGCGAACCTGGAAAACCTGAGAAAAACTTAGCGTCAGCGCACGATCAGTGACGCACGATCAGTGGTCGTGCGCACTGCTTGCCAGCGCTCGTGCGATCTCCGAGACAGAACATTGGAAACTGAAAGTTATATGCGCACGAACAGAGGCACACGACCAGTGGTCGTGCGCCCTAACGGTTAACGACCGTGCGCGGCTAACCTGTATCGTTTGGAATTTCCCGAACGACACCGGAACGCACACACGACTCACGCAACTGCAGTAGCAGCAGGAAACTACCAACGTCGCGCACCACTACTATACAAACTATGCCTAATCATTCGAGTAATACCTTAACGAAAAAAATCGGCAACCACACCCCCCTCCTAACTCTCCCTCTCGGCTACACCCGAACCAGAGCAACAATCAGAGTAAAGGAAAACAACGGCTCCACACCGACAATTTGAATTCCAATCATCACAAAAATAGGGGGGGTTCAGTAGGAAGAACTAAGCCCTATAGTTAGCAAGAAAATGAGAACAACAAGGCCTCTAACCTGGGCTAACCGGGATTTCAATTTCAGCAAGTAAAATCGAAAAAAAACTTGGCAAGGGCAAGAATACCACTTGCCTCAAATCACAGCAAAGCTTTGGACTGCTTTCCTCCTCTTCGCACGGATCAAAACGGCCGCAACACCTAAAACAAACACTCGGCCATTAATGGCGGAAAGCTCCAAAACCGAAAATTCCAATCCTCCCAAAACTCCACGAAAATCGAATTTCTTACCGTAGGAATGAAGGTCTCGACGAGAGCAATCCGAATCCACTCTCGGAATCGAATTCCGTCCACAAACGCTCCGGGAATCGGCGGTGGAAGGCAAGGCTCGGCGGTTTCTCCGTTTCCTCTCGTACAGGCGGCGGTTTCTTTTAATCGGAGAAGATGATCGTTCTTTTCATTCTATATATATATATATATTAATATATAATAATATAATTAATTACAAAATTACATAAAGCACCTAAACGACGCGAAAACCGAACTACCTCGGAATTCGACGAAATTCGCACCGTAGCTAAATACCCACGCTACGAACACAATGGCGAAGTCGAAATTAATTTTCGACGAACAGAACTCGAGTTATACCCAAATAAAGCCAAACACCAACATCCCCCCGAGAGGCCACACCGGGTCACCCAAAACGACTCGGCTTGCTAGGGAGATCTTGCCAACAGGCTACAGAATAGGGCACTCAGTTCTAAGGAGCTAAACCACACTCCACAAATGGCACAAGCCACGGAAACGCGTCATCGTAACGCCAAACGAGAATAAAAATAATCGCTGAAAAAACGGGGTGTTACAATGCCGGCTTGGCCCCCGGCACAAGCTGTATCTGGAAGTCCTTCTCTTGGTGCGGAGGTAGTCCTAACAGTTTCTCTGGAAATACGTCAGCGAAATCTCGCACCATCGGGATATCTGTCACAGACTCCTTGACTTCCTCCATCTCAAATAGAATCTGATAAACCTCCTCTCCCTGCAGGTGGGCCTTAACGGTCTGTACCGAAGATAAGAGTATACGAGAGGCAGGTCTTATACCTTCGATTACAATGAAAGAGTCCCCGTGCCTCACGGTGATTCTCTTCGCTTGGCAATCAATCTTGCCCATGTTCCAGTGCAACCATACCATGCCCAGGATCAAGTCGTAGTCCGTTGCCTTCAAAAATATCGCTGGATCCTCAAACTCCTTTCCACCGATTTCTACCTATAACGCCCCCGATTTTTCTGCGCCTATTTTATTCTCGTTTGGCGTTATGGTGACGCGTTTTCCTGGCTCGTGCCATTTGTAGAGTGTGGTTTAGCTCCTTAGAACTTAGTGGCCTATTTTGTATCCTATGGGCAAGGTCTCCCTAGCAAGCCGAGTCATTTTGGGTAACCCGGTGTGGCCTCTTGGGGGATGCTTGTGTTTTGGATTTAGGTGGGTATAACTCGAGTTATGTTCGTCGAAAGTAAATTTCGACTTCGCCGATGTGTTTGTAGTATGGGTATTTAGCTACGGTGCGAATTTTGTCGAATTCCGAGGTAGTTCGGTTTTCGCGTCGTTTTGGGTGTGCTATTAGTAAAATAAAATTAGAAATTTTATTTTAGCTGAGTGAATCGGCATTTTCAGGCAGCGGTTAGGCTGATTAGGCGTGTTAAGAATTATTTAAAGCCTTAATTATAAGTTGGCGGGCTACTTTCCTCCTTCTTCCCAAGACAGAAAACCGTCTGCTCCTGTTCGCGGAAAACAGAGGCAGAACGGCGGTTAGCCCTAGCTTTCAGACAGTGATTCCGGGAGTGTTTGTGGACGGATTTCGATTCCGAAAGCGGCGTTGTCTTGCTCTCGCTCAGATCTTCGTTTCGACGGTAAGAAATTTGATTTTCGTGGATTTTTAGGAGATTTGGGATTTCGGTCTTGTGGTTTTCTGCCATTAAAGTACGGGAGTGTGCTTTAAAGTGATGCTGCTGCTAGTGCCTAGTGAAGAGGAGGGAAAGCCTTCCAATCTTCACTGAAAATCGAGGCAAGTGGTATTCTTGCCCTTGCCATTATTTTTCTCTTGCAATTCATAAAATTCCCGGTTAGCCCTATGGTAGAAGCGAAACATGTTCTCTTTTATCTTGCTGAATTTAGGGCTTAGATTCTCCTATGAGCCCTTCTTCTTTTTGCTGTGGGTGCTCAACCCGCCGGCGTAATACCATCAGTTAAACTCCAGATTGCTGTCTGGTTGGTGGCTTGCAGGTGAAGCCGAGAGAGTGAGAGAGGAGGGGGTGCCTGCTGTGTTTGTTGGATAGAGCCTATTTTTGAATTCTGTCTGGCCGGCGTTGAGTGTGGTGCACACACTCAAAGCCTTTGCGGGTTTGGCGTTGAGTGTGGTGCATACACTCAACGTCGCAGCTGTATCCAGTCATAATTTTGCTAAGTACTAGGGCATTGAGTGAGGTGGACTCACTCAACGCCGCAGCCCCTGCTAGCGGCTAAGTACTTTGGCGTTGAGTGAGTCGACCTCACTCAACGCCATTTTTGTTTTGGCGTTGAGTGAGGAAAGCTCACTCAACGCAGTGGTTTTCCTGAGAAGCTAAGTGTTTTGGCGTTGAGTGAGTCGACCTCACTCAAAGCCATTTCGGTTTTGGCGTTGAGTGAGGTTGACTCACTCAACGCGGTCGCTTCTGTGCAGCCAAGTACTTTGGCGTTGAGTGAGGTGTGCTCACTCAACGCCATAGCATTTTCTGAGGCAAAGTACTTTGGCGTTGAGTGAGTTTACCTCAGTCAATGCCATTTCTGGTTTGGCATTGAGTGAGGTGGCCTCACTCAACTCCGAAGGCAATTTTGTGGCCAAGTCCCGTGGCGTTGAGTGAGTGTACCTCACTCAACGCCATTTTTGCTTTGGCATTGAGTGAGGTAGACTCACTCAACGCCACAGCCCTTCTTCACGGAAAGAACTTCAGGCGTTGAGTGAGACGACCTAACTCAACTCCATTGCTATTTTGGCGTTGAGTGAGGTCAGCTCACTCAACGCCGTAGATTTTCCTTGTTGCGGCTTAGTGCCAGGGCGTTGAGTGAGTGAACCTCACTCAACGCCATTGCTATTTTGGCGTTGAGTGAGGTTGACTCACTCAACGCCGTAGTTTTCTTTTGCGGCTTAGTGTAAGGGCGTTGAGTGAGTGAGCTTCACTAACCGCCATTGCTGTTTTGGCGTTGAGTGAGGCCAGCTTACTCAACGCCACTTTCTCTCTTTATGGTTAAGTACCAGGGTGTTGATTGAGTGTGCTTCACTCAACGCCATGGATGTTTTGGCATTGAGTGAGGTTAGCTCACTCAACGCCAGAGTATTCTTACGGGAGGAGTTGAGTGAGTGATCCTCACTCAACGCCATGGCTATTTTGGCGTTTAGTGAGGTTAGCTCACTCAATGCCAGAGTAGTTCTTCTGGAGGGCGTTGAGGGAGTGAACCTCACTCAACACCATGGCTGTTCTGGCGCTGAGTGAGGCTAACTCACTCAACGCCAAGGTCTGGTTAGGAGTTGAGTGGGTCCAACTCAACGCCAAGCCGTGTTGAGTCATTTCAACACTTTTTCCCTACCTTGATTTTCTCTCCCGAGTGAATTCCTTGATTTTCTTTGTTTTCCTAGGTTCCTTGTCAGCCATGTTTTACTTTCCTAAAGGCCGAATCGTGGGTCGTGTTTAGTAGTGGTGGTTTGAAGCTTTTCATGGGGGAGGTGTTGTGTAATTTAGCCGTGGCCACCCTTTTCTTCTATCTTGCTCCAGGTACGGGATGGGCAATGGGGGGTGGAAGGTCCCTAGTGCTTTTACATGTAGACCCTTGAGCTTGTTGGCTTGGAAATGGTGTTTGGGGGACTCAGTTTGCCTCCAACCCGGATCAATGTTGTTTGTTTTTTTGCTACTACCATCTACAACATCTTAGGGTGTTAGATGTTTCTTCCTTGGTAGATTGCAGCACTTTTGGCTCTTGGTAGCTTGGTAGACTCTGCAGGATGTAGTTTCTGGGCAGGGTTGATGCTGTTTCCTCGCACGTAGTGCATTTCTTTTTGTTTTGCTTTGGGCAGTTGTGACTTTTACTGTGGTGTGTTTACCTCTTTCATTTATCCTTTGGTTGACACTTTCATGCAGTTTTTCCTTGTTTTGCTTGCTGAGGTATTCTTTCTTCTTTTGAATGCCTCAGGTTCTGAGAAGTAGCCAGTTTGGTGGCTAGGTTGCGGTGGTGTTGCTGGTGGTCTCTTGGACTTTTGAGATCCTTATGGATTTGTTTAGTTAGGTAGTTCTCTTCTGCACTTTCTTACAGACATACATATTTGCCAGTGGGTTCGTGTCAGGTTGTTGGCGCCCACTAGTAGTTTTTACCTTTGTACTAGATATGTTACTTTTGCTGCTACCATTTTTTTTGGAGATAGTCTACTTGCTCTGGGGAGGATTTATGCTAGGTTGCTAGTTATTTTAAAACTACAACTATTACTATAAGTATAGCTCATGATCAGCATGTTTTATAAAACTAAATCACTATTTTCCAAACAACGTATAAAGATCGTTTTCTTATATATAATATAAATTAAATGTAGAGTCTTGCATAGCATAAGCTGTCCTCTTGAGGCACTTATGCACTCCTTAGGATGTCAAACCTGAATAAAGTATTTTTTCGCAGCGCATAAGTATAGTTTTAAACTGTGGACTAGGTGATCCACCGAGCCGAGGGATACGGCCTCTGAAATATAACTGGTTTTTTTTCTAATCATTTAAACTCATGAATTTCTTTAAAAGGGTAAAGTAGATGGTTTTGCCTGAGCAACATCAGTTATCCCCTGCTTGACGTGGCATCATGACGCGTGTTTTCTCATACTCTGATAATTCCCAAATTCGGAGAAAATGCGGGTTGTGACAGTTGGTATCAGAGAGAGGTTGCTTGACAAGTTAGTCGGGCAACCTTTCTTTGATTGCTTTAGTAGTTCAGCATCATGTCATTCACACACCGATATGTCATCAGCACGTCTTTGCAAAAACACGAACACTACACTCATAGCATAACATGAAGTATACGGGACATATTATGTAGTATGAGATACATAATATGTGTTCGTATATGGATCCACCATAGGGGCAACATGTGAGGAATCTGTAGTATGGGATGCATAACCTCACCACATGGCTGCGACTAGCTCGTTTTCTCTTTCGTTGCATGAGAATGTTATGTAGTATGGGATGCATAATATTTTCATGCGTACGCCGCTCATAACATGCATTAGGGCCTTTTTTAGAATGCATAGCACAATCATGCATAACATAACATTGCATAAGCACAACGTGCCAAGCTAAAGACTGGCAGGATGACATATATATACACATAAGCTTTCAAGTCAAAAGTAATACAAATTCATGCATTCCCGATTTAGGCACATGAATTAGCATGGTGGTGGTTAACCATCTTAGTTTTGGACATAACATCAATTTTTGTAAAAAGATAAACTCCCAGAGAAGGTTTAGCAGCTTTAAGTTCATATCTATATATGTATTGTCTGTATTTGTAGTTGGGTCTAGCCGTTATACTAGGATCTAACTAGTGTTTCTATGATTTTAGGATGGCGAGATGTCCTTCGACTAGATCGACTCCCCTGTCTGAGGGTGAGTCATCTGGAGCTCAGAATGATGTGGTAATCGAGAGCCTGCGGCAAAGTAGCGATGCCATGAGCAGGCAGATGGTAGAGATGCAGGCCAAGATTCATTCCCTGGTGGCGGGTGTGGAAGGTCAGACTCAAGGAGTGTAAGGTCCCGCAGGGGGGTTAGCTGTCCCTCCTCCTCCTACACCCTTAAGACCTCTAGTGGTGGTGCCAGCAGAGATGGCCTTCATCTCGAAGTTTCAGAGGCTGAGCCCTCCCACTTATGACGGGAAGGCAGATTTCATGGTGGTAGATGATTGACTGATCTCCATGGAGGAGATGTTCTCGTACTCAGGGATTGCAGATGATCAGAGGGTGATGATAGCCGCCTATCAGCTTAAAGGTTTGGATAAGAGTTGGTGGCTGAGAGAGAAGGAGAGCTTGGTAGTTGGATGCTCTTGGGAGGTGTTCAAGGAGATGCTGTTGAGGAAGTTCTTACCGTCGGTCGAGCGTGACCGCCTCATGAACGACTTCCTCCATCTGAAGCAAAGGCAACTCACGGTGGGTGAGTATGAGATAGAGTTCAGCAAGTTGAGCCATTTTGCCCCTGGATTGGTTAACATTGAGGCTGATCGAGTTAAGCGATTTCTCGGTAGTTTGAGGAGCGAGGTGCAGCAGTTTACCAGTGCTTATGGGTCAGAGACTTATACAGGAGTAGTGGAGGCTGCTCTGAAGGTGGAGGCTATTGAGACCGCGAAGAGTAGAGGCCAGCAAATGAGGAAGGACAAGAGGAAGTCTGTGGTGGAGAAGAAACCCCAGGTACCCGGTACGGCTCCGGGAAAGAAGAGCAAAGTGGTGTGCAGCTTTTGTGGCCGATAAGGCCACACTGTCGAGAGATTTTTCAAGAAGGCAGCAGCTCAGAGGAAGGAGCAGGTTCATGCGATTCAGGGTGCTCCTAAGAGAGATGTCTCCTTTTCTGTTTGCAAGCGACCCGAGCATGTGCTGCCCTGTGCTAGTCCAAGGATAACGTTTGCTTTCAATGTGGGCAGAAGGGACACATCAAGTCTAGGTGTCCTCAGGTCCAGCCTGTTCTTCATGCAGTTCCACTACAGGCATTACCTCCACTTCAGCGTGTGGACAAGGGAAAGGGAAAGCTGAACGTGATCTCTTCCGAGGAGGCTCAAGATTCGACGCAGGTCATCTCAGGTTAGTTGTCTTTCCAGCCTGAAGGTTTTGTTCTTGTTTTGCTAGAATTTTTGGAGTATTATTGTGGTAGTTCCTTAGTTTTATATGATCCTATAGGGAAATTTAAGGTGAAGAACCGCTGGGCGCGTGTTCTGTTTGACTCCGGCGCTACCCACTCGTTCATGGCTAGAGCCTTTGTGGAGTGACATTGGTTGACTTTAGATCATGTTCGGGATACCTTCCGTGTCAAGTTCCCTTCTTGTGAATCTGTGTTGTCAGATTTGGGCATGTTAGATTTCCCTGTTTTGTTGGGGGACTTCCTAGCGAAGGCAGACCTGAAGATGATTGATCTGGAGGACTTCGATTTTATTTTAGGCATGGACTGGCTGTCTAGGTATGATGCAGTCATTTAGTGCAAAGGGAAGCGCTTGGACTTTATCAGGGACGACGGTCAGCCCGTAAGCGTGTATGTTGATCTATGCCAGGATTCTCCTGTTATCTGTGCGATATGTGCTCAGAAGCTGTTTCTTTCGGATTGTTTTGCTTGTTTGGTCTCGGTGGTTGGGACCGCTGTTAGTGTACCGTACTTGGATGAGATTCCAGTTATTCGTGGTTTCGCCGATGTTTTTCCTGATGATCTTCCTGGCCTTCCTCCCGAGCGGGATGTTGAGTTTGTGATCGATCTGCAGCCGGGTACGCATCCTATTGCTAAGGCACCGTACCAGATGGCCCCTCGTGAGATAAAGGAGTTGCGAGTCCAGTTTGATGAGCTGTTGGCAAAGGGATTTATAAGGCAGAGTTCGTCGCCTTGGGGTGCTCTTGTGATGTTTGTGAAGAAGAAAGATGGGTCAATGCGGCTTTGCATCGACTATAGGGAGTTGAACAAAGTCACAATTAAGAACAGGTACCCTCTGCCGAGGATCGATGACTTATTTGACCAGTTGCGCGGTAGCATGGTGTTCTCCAAGATTGATCTTCGTTCAGGCTATCATCAGCTCAGGATCCGTGAGGCAGATATTTCACGGACTGAGTTTAGATCGAGGCATGGACACTTTGAGTTCTTGGTGATGTCGTTTGGTTTGACCAACGCACCATCAGCGTTCATGGATATGATTAACCGGGTGTTCAAGTATTTCTTAGACAAGTTCGTGGTGGTCTTCATCGATGACGTGTTGGTTATTCTCGCAGTGCTGAGGAGCATGAGCAGCATCTGCGCTTGGTTCTATCGGAGTTGAGGAACCACAAGTTATTCGCAAAGCTGAGCAAGTGCGAATTTTGGTTTCCTCAGGTTTCATTTCTAGGCCACGTGGTGAACAAGGATGGGATCTCGGTCGACCCAGAAAAGGTTGCAGCAGTGATGGATTTGAGTAGGCCGAATACGCCTAAGGAGATTAGGAGTTTCCTAGGGTTGGCTGGCTACTACTGGAGATTCGTGGAGGGTTTCTCTTCCCTAGCCGCACCTTTGACCAAGCTGACTCAGAAGAACATTGCTTTTGTTTAGAGCGAGAAATGCGAAGAAGCCTTCCTGGAGTTAAAGAGGAGATTGTGCACTGCTCCCGTTCTGACCCTTCCTACTGAAGGGGTGGATTATGATGTTTACGTGGATGCTTCGCATGTAGGTCTGGTTTATGTGTTAATGCAGGTTGGAAAAGTGATTGTCTATGGGTCAAGGCAACTAAAGACTCATGAGAAGAATTATCCTACGCATGACCTCGAGTTCGCAGCGGTTATTTATGCGTTGAAGCTGTGGAGACACCTACTTTATGGAGCTAAGTGCAAGATGTTCACCGACCATAAGAGCCTGAAGTACGTGTTCACGCAGAAGGAGTCGAATCTGTGCCAGCGGCAGTGGCTAGAGTATGTGGCCGATTATGACGTAGAGATCTAGTATCATCCAGGCAAGGCCAATGTGGTGGCCGACGCCTTGAGCCGATAGTTGAGGATATGATCCGATGCTACATTTTACCACGGTGGAGCGTAGGATGAGCGGCTGCGACTTATGGAATTTGCATACAACAACAGTTATCAGGAAAGCTTGCAGATGGCTCCTTTTGAAGCCTTGTACGGGAGGCGCTGCAGAAAACCGTTGTTTTGGGCTGAGGTTGGTGAGAGGCCTTTGTTGGGTCCAGATGCTCTTGAGGAGATGGAAGTCGCAGTGAAGCTTATTCGTGAGAATCTTTGTATAGCTCAGGAGAGATACAAGAAGAACGCAAATCGGCGTAGGTCTGCCTTGGAGTTTTCTGTAGGGGACCTTGTATTTCGTAAGGTTTCCCCGATGTTGGGTGTAAAGAGGTTTGGTAAGAATCAGAAATTGGACCCGAGGTATGTGGGCTCGTTTAAGATTTTGGAGCGGATTGGCGTGTCAGCTTATAGATTGGATTTGCCAGCAAACTTCCCAGGTGTTCATAATGTTTTCCATGTAAGCCAATTGCAGAAGTGTATGCGCAGCAGTGGGCAAGTCTTGGACTTTGTGCCCCAGTTGGAGCCCAACCTCTCTTTTGTTGAAGTGTCGGTCTGTATTTTGGATACTAAGGAACGGGTGCTGCGAAAGAAGTCCATTCTGATGGTGAAAGTTCTTTGAAGGAATCAGGATTTGGAGAGTGCGACTTGGGAGCTAGAGTCGGCCATGAGGAAAGCTTACCCTCACCTGTTTCCCTGATTTTGACCGGTATGTCTTCCTTCTTGTAACTCCTATTTGTTACTTTTTGCTTCTATAGTAGAAGGGTTGTGCGTAAAGTTTCGGGACGAAACTTTCTTTTAGGGGGAGTAACTGTAACGCCCCCGATTTTTCTACGACTATTTTATTCTCGTTTGGCGTAACGGTGACGCATTTTCGTGACTCGTTCCATTTGTGGAGTGTGGTTTAGCTCCTTAGAACTGAGTGGCCTATTTTGTTCCCTATAGGCAAGGTCTCCCTAGCAAGCCGACTGGTTTTGGGTGACCCGGTGTGGCCTCTTGTGGGATGCTTGTGTTTTGGCTTTAGGTGGGTATAATTAGAGTTCTGTTCGTCGAAAGTTAATTTCGACTTCTCCGATGTGTTCGTAGCGTGGGTATTTAGCTACGGTGCGAATTTCGTCGAATTCCGAGATAGTTCGGTTTTCGCGTCATTTTGGGTGTGCTATTAGTAAAATCAAATTAGAAATTTGATTTTAGCTGAGTGAATCGGCATTTTCAGGCAGCGGTTAGGCTTATTAGACATGTTAAGACTTATTTAAAGCCTTAATTAGAAGTTGGAGGGCCACTCTCCTCCTTCTTCCCAAGACAGAAAACCGTCTACACTTGTTCGCGGAAAACAGAGGCGGAACGGCGGTTAGCCCTAGCTTTCGGACGGTGATTCCGGGAGTGTTCGTGGACGGATTTCGATTCTGAAAGCGGCGTTGTCTTGCTCTCGCTCAAGATCTTCATTTCGACGGTAAGAAATTTGATTTTCGTGGAGTTTTAGGAGATTTGGGATTTAGGTCTTGTGGTTTTCCGCCATTAAAGTATGGGAGTGTGCTTTTAGGTGCTGCTGCTGCTAGTGCCAAGTGAAGAGGAGGGAAAGCCGTCCAAGCTTCGCCGAAAATCGAGGCAAGTGGTATTCTTGCCCTTGCCATTATTGTTCTCTTGAAATTCTGAAAATTCCCGGTTAGCCCTAGGGTAGAAGCTAAGCATGTTCTCTTTTATCTTGCTGAATTTAGGGCTTAGATTCTCCTATAAGCCCCCTTCATTGTGCTGTTGGTGCTCAACCCGCCGGAATAATGCTATCAGTTAAACTCAAGATTGCTGTATGGTTGGTGGCTTGCGGGTGAAGCCGAGAGAGTGAGAGAGGAGGGGGTGCCTGCTGTGTTTGTTGGATAGAGCCTATTTTTGAATTCTGTCTGGCCGGCGTTGAGTGTGGTGCACACACTCAAAGCCTTTGCGGGTTTGGCGTTGAGTGTGGTGCATACACTTAACGCCGCAGCTGTAGCCAGTAAGAATTTTTCTAAGTACTAGGGCGTGAGTGAGGTGGAATCACTCAACGCCGCAGCCCCTGCTAGCGGCTAAGTACTTTGGCGTTGAGTGAGTCGACCTCACTCAACGCCATTTCCATTTTGGCGTTGAGTGAGGCAAGCTCACTCAACGTCGTGGTTTTCCTGAGAAGCTAATTGTTTTGGCATTGAGTGAGTCGACCTCACTCAAAGCTATTTCAGTTTTGGCGTTGAGTGAGGTGGACTCACTAAATATCGTCGCCTTACTGAGGCTAAGTACTGTGGCGTTGAGTGAGTTCACCCCACTAAATGCCATTTCTGGTTTGGCATTGAGTGAGGTGGCCTCACTCAACGCCGAAAGCAAGTTTGCGGCCAAGTCCCGTGGCGTTGAGTGAGTGTACCTCACTCAACGCCATTTCTGCTTTGGCGTTGAGTGAGGTAGACTCACTCAATGCCACAGCCCTTCTTCGCGGCCAAAACTTCTGGCGTTGAGTGAGACGACCTCACACAACGCCATTATTGTTTTGGCGTTGAGTGAGGTCAGCTACCTCAACTCAGCAGATTTGTCTTGTTGAGGCTTAGTGCCAGGGCTTTGAGTGAGTGAACCTCACTCAATGCCATTGATATTTTTGCGTTGAGTGAGGTGGACTCACTCAACGCCATAGTTTTCTTTTGCGGCTTAGTGTAAGGATATTGAGTGAGTGAGCTTCACTCAACGCCATTGCTTTTTTGGCATTGAGTGAGGCCAGCTCACTCAACGCTACTTTCTTTGTTTATGGTTAAGTACCAGGGCGTTGTGTGAGTGTTCCTCACTCAACGCCATGGCTATTTTGGCGTTGAGTGAGGTTAGCTCACTCAAGGCCAGAGTTTTCTTGCGGGAGGAGTTGAGTGAGTGAACCTCACTCAACGCCATGGCTGTTTTGGCATTTAGTGAGGTTAGATCACTCAACGCCAGAGTAGTTCTTCTTGAGAGCGTTAAGTGAGTGAACCTCACTCAACGCGATGGCTGTTCTGGCACTGAATGAGGCTAACTCACTCAACGGTAAGGTCTGGTTAGGCGTTGAGTGGGTCCCACCCAATGCCAAGCCGTGTTGAGTCATTTCAACACTTTTTCCCTACCTTGATTTTCGCTCCCGAGTGAATTCCTTAATTTTCTTTGTTTTTTGAGGTTCCTTGTCGGCCATGTTTTACTTTCCTAAAGGCCGAATCGTGGGTCGTGGTTAGTAGTGGTGGTTTGAAGCTCTTCATGGGGGATGTGTTTTGTAATTTAGCCATGGCCACCCTTTTCTTCTATCTTGCAGCAGGTACGGGCTGAGCAAGGGGGTGGAAGGTCCCTAGTGCTTTCACATGTAGACCCTTGAGCTTGTTGGCTTGGAAATGGTAGTTGGGGGAATGAGTTTGCCTCCAACTCGGATCCATGTTGTTTGTTTTTTTTCTACTACCATCTCCCACAGCTTAGGGTGTTAGATGTTTCTTCCTTGGTAGATTGCAGCACTTTGGGCTCTTGGTAGCTTAATAGACTCTGCAGGATGTAGTTCTTAGGCAGGGTTGATGTTGTTTCCCCGCACGTAGTGCATTTCTTTTTGTCCTTCTTTGGACAGTTGTGACTTTTACTGCGGTGTGTTTTCTTCTTTCATTTCTCCTCTGGTTGACACTTTCATGCAGTTTTCCCTTGTTTTGCTTGCTGAGGTATTCTTTCTTCTTTTAATGCCTCAGGTTCTGAGCAGTAGCCAGTTTGGTGGCTTGGTTGTGGTGGTGTTGCTTGTGGTCTCTTGGACTTTGGAGATACTTCTGGATTTGTTTAGTGAGGTAGTTTTCTTCTACACTTTCTTACAGACATACATATTTGCCAGTGGGTTCATGTCAGGTTGTTGGCGCCCACTGCTAGTTTTTACCTTTGTACTAGATATGTTACTTTTGCTGCTAACATTTTTTTTGGAGATAGTCCACTTACTCTCGGGAGGATTTATGCTAGGTTGCTAGTTATTTTAAAACTACAACTATTACTATAAGTATAGCTCATGATCAGCATGTTTTATAAAACTAAATCACTATTTTCCAAACAACGTATAAAGATCGTTTACTTATATATAATATAAATTAAATGTAGAGTCTTGCATCGCATAAGCTGTCCTCTTGGGGCACTTATGCACTCCTTAGGATGTCAAACCTGAATAACGTATTTTTCTGCAGCGCATAAGTATAGTTTTAAACTGTGGACTAGGTGATCCACCGAGCCGAGGGATACGGCCTCTGAAATATAACTGGTTTTTTTCTAATATTTTAAAATCATGAATTTCTTTCAAAGGGTAAAGTAGATGGTTTTGCCTGAGCGTCAGCAGTTATCACCTGCTTGACGTGGCATCATGACGCGTGTTTTATCATACTCTGATAATTCCTAAATTCAGAGAAAATGTGGGTTGTGACACTACCTCCATATTGCAGTGCTCCGAGGTAAGGAGTTCAGATCAATCGGGTAGTCTAACCCTCATCTCCGAGCCCGTGAATCGCTCCAAGACTTCCAATCCTTCTACGAACTTATCCGACACAAAGGAGTGAGAAGCTCCGGTATCGAAAAGCGTGTGGGCAGGCTTGTCGCAGATGAAGACTATACCTGGGGTGGTTAAATGTCCCAGGATTATATAACGAGTTTTCGTTCCTATTTATTCTATCTAGTGAAGTTCTACAAATTTGTCAACTGAGAAAGGGGGAATTTTTTTAAAATAATTAAACATCTTCAGCATACCTACTATGACCTTCTCTGGGTTCCGAGGCTGCACAAGGTCTAAAGCATACATCTGCTCCCTTTCTTGTCTACGATCTCCCCCCTGGTATCCATGTCCTCGTCCACGACCTCGGCCTCCAAAGTACTGCGTTGGCTGGGCAGCCGGTGGAGCTGGTGGGGTTCCCCCTCTCATAGGACAATTTCTGCGGATGTGCCCAACATGATGGCAGTGGAAGCACTCTGGCGGGGGATATTCCATTCCCCCGGGTCTCTATCCCTCCCGTGTCAGAAGAGGTTGTGGAGCCACCACCACTGGCTCCCATGTTTCCTGTCTTGCCTCCTGACGAGACTGGTCCTCGACCCTTCTCCCGTTCGTGATACGGGCTCGTCTCTGATCGTTCCTTGCTCCTCGACACTGATCCTCCGCTGGCTGTTTCCGTCCCCGAATAGCTTGCCAATCAGCCTCTATCCTCTTTTCCATCTCTAACATCCGAGGTATTGGCCCGTCAGATACGAACAGTAGGGCCTCCCTCAAGTCCTCCCACGGGCCCTTATAGAACCTCTTGATGTATCCTACCTCATCCAGTTGATAGGAGTCCGCAAACCGGGCTAAATGGTTGAACTCCCGGTGGTACTCTACCACTGTCTTATTGCCCTGCTTCAGTTGCAGGAACCTGTCGTCCAGCTCATCCATAGCCGACTGTGGAAAAAAATGCTCCAATAACGCGGCCCTAAACTCCTCCCAAGTAATCCCTACAATCTCTATATCCGCAAAGGTCATGTAAAGTGACGTCTTCCACCATCTCTTGGAGTGAGACTCCAAGCAAGAGACCACTAATGACACTCTCTCCTCCCAGGGGCACCGTATCCTTGTAAACATCTCGTACATAATTTCCAGCCATTCTTCCATCCGGACAGCTGACTCTGTCCCTAAGTAGGATGGGGGAGAGAGTCCTCGGAAGATGCTCAGCCAGTTGGCCCCCGGGTTTGGCTGCGAAGCTGGAACCTACTGAGCCCTGAAAGCCTCAAGAATGGCTGTAAGAGTCTTCCCCATCTCCGATTGTAGGAACGGAATGGGGACCGGGGGAGGTGGTGCAACATTCGAAGTCTTCTGGACTCCTCCCTGTGGTGTAGGTTGTGCTGGAGGCTGCATATCAAAAACGTCTTTAAACAATTGACTCAATCCTAATAAAGAGTGGACAATTACGTGTGATCCCCACATGGGCACACCACGCTTCCGCTGCTTAGTTTGTCCCCAAACTAAACTCGAGCGGGGGTGACCCAGGATTAGTGGACTATTACTCTTCTGATCGAGGTTTCCTTTGATACCACTTGTAAGACCCCATTTTTTTCTTTTCAAACACTGGGGTCTTAGGCCTAGAACCGCCGCTTTGTGGTGACACCTTCACGCCCTGAAGGGTCATCACCACAAAGCACCGATTCTGCCGGCCAATTCAATCACAGAAAGGTAGCATAATAAAGTAAACGCAAGTCCACAGAAAAATCACATATCAGAGTAATAAAATCTCCACGAAGGCAGAGTCCACAAAATCTAAAAGTGCCGAAAATAAGGGCTTAATCCCGATACATCAAATCCTCACTACATAGTCACTCAAGCGGAAGCAAAATAATCACTACTAGAATCAGGGACTCACAGTCCCAGCTTTCTGAACTCTTGAGTTAGACTGCTCTACCTCCAAACGGGCCGACCTCCGGGGCTGCTCCTCCATGTTGGGCTCCACAATCCCCTAAATGATGTGGTCCGAAAATCGTTAGTCTATAAGACTAATTCCTATCATCCCCCACCCCTTCCCCCATGGCCCCTAGGCACCGAGCAGAGAGGAAGAAAGGGGAGGACTTGAAGGTGGAGAGTAATCAAGAAACAGATGACAACGTACCTATACTAGCAATTTTATAGTACATGTGGCAGTAAAGTAAAGTATGAAAAGTAACCTTAACTTATGTGCGGAAAAGCATAAGCCAAGGGATCTTCTGCAGGGCTCCCATTGTATAAAGAGTCCCATACACAATTAATACGTTGGGGTGTCGGTTATTAACAACAATATATATATGAAGAATTTGACCTTAATTTATAAACTTGCCCACACAAGCTTATAGACCAAGGGGTCATTTTGCAAGTTCAATTGTGTAAGCGTCCCAAACCACTTACACAATTGGTGACAGAGGTTATATGCAATGATTATGTTATGACATGCAAGTGGGTATGATATGATCATGCAAGTGCAACTCACCCACCCGACTCTATGTACACAGACCTTTAGTTCCCCCTTTTTGGAGCCGAACCTCAAAGGATACCTCCGTAGTGGCAGACGGAAGCAGTGGGTTGGGCCTCGCCAACCTCTAAACCAGTAAAGCACTACCGGTAAGACATATCGTACGCCTAAATGCTTGGTACACGAAGCGGACTCCTGCGTACTCTTGCCGGCTGGCGCACTGGACTTCTGATGGCGAAGTGTTTACCACTCTTGCCGAGCCAACGTATGAGCGTCGGTGCATCGACCACTAACACGGAGGGCCCACAACCTTATAACTTATTCACATGAAATATTAATGCGTTTCCACCGAGCCAAATCTCCCCGGACTATCCCGTCCGTCTCCACAACCACCGAGCCTACCGCTCGAATATCATAGTCAAACTAACTTCCCGAGACTCCGGGGTCTGTGAAAGGAACCCCTAATTATTCTAGTTGCTATTTAAGATTTATCACTCCTATAATTTACGTTAGCCCAGGACTGCCCCCGGTATACCCTGTGAAGGGCTCTCAAAGGGCACTAGGAACTATGATGGTAGCCAAAGTCCATCATTCCCTTTCCCAAGGCACTTATTGTTATTGGTTGATTCCCTTTTCCCATTCCCTTCTCATTTTACAGTAGGCTAATCCTATGGTGATTTTGACTCTTCCAATCCTCGGGAAAGACGATCTTTCGTCGAACCCGAGCACCTCTAAACTTTAGCCCAACCACTTCTCACTACTCTTCCTATCCTTCTATGGTGAATTCATCCACATCTATCCAACCCAGCAAAATGACTAACTCCTACACCATGTCCAATCATATCCTATTACAACTAACCCAATTTGTCAAATGCAGACCAACCTAGGCTATATGTCGAACCGGATAGGAGATAATCCAAATAATCATCCAAGTGGCCAAAATTATTTACTAGAGACTTATCATGGTACAAATAGACTAAATCCAGAAAATTGTAATTTTCCTATTTTATCTGGCATTTAATTAATTTCCTTAAAGCTTCCAAGAGCTACCAGTTTGAACATGAACTACCCGAAGTACTAATGCAAGATGCCTAAAAAAATTATGATAAATATTAAATTAACTCAGTAATGTAAATCCAAGGTATCATAATTTTTCTAGCATCTTAGGGGCCTTAAAACTATTTTAGAAATAATTTCTATCTTTCATTATTAATGAAACAAGTATGGAAAATTGTCATCCAAAAATTATGAATTAATTATATTGAGCTAATAAAACACTAAAAACATCATTGGCCAAGTTTTATAATTTTTCAGCAGGTATTAAACTCTAAATATAATAATTACCAAAAACCTTAATATTATGGACTTGTGAGGAAAGTACTGTAATCAACCGTCTAAAAATTATGAATAAATTACTACAAACATATTTTTGCCTGAAATCATCTGTGCCTAAGTCTCATAATTTTTCATCAGATATATCATATATTAATAATTTTATACCACCAAACCCCTTTTTAATCATTTGTGCATGATGTACTAAGGCTCCGTTTGGGGGGACTTATTTTCACCGGTCAAGCGGTCATGACCGCATGAACCGGGACTTAATTAAGGTCCGGTTCATGCAGTCATGACCGCTTGACCGGTGAAAATAAGTCCCTCCAAACGGAGCCTAAATTTTATCAAACAAAAATTATACAAAAAATCAGGGCCAACAATTTAAACCTAATCCATTCACTGCAAAAGTTTCATGGGGTTTTAATTAACAGAATGATTCTTAATAAATAAAACATTAATTAGGGCTATATCATACCTAACAAATGAAGTACCAAAAATATTGCTCATAAAATTCCTGTAAAATTACTAAGAGTTCTTTCTACTTTAAAACTCATGCTCCTTAAGTTTCATACCCTTTTGATGAGTTATATGGGCTTGTGTTATACAAAGGTGATTCTACCCTAACCTAAGGGTTGGAGTTTTGAGGGGTGTATCAATCTCCAAACCTCCTAAGAATTTGGCCAGAGGACTTAAACTTTACTAGTCCCCTCTCCACCAAAAATCACAACAATACAAGGGCATTTGACCCTATGCCCTTCACAAATCCCCCCAAGACCAACCTAAAGGTTTGAACTTGGGTCCTAGGGAATACCTACCCCAAGCCACCCTAAAAACCATAGGGGGATGCTAAGGGTCAAAGCAAACCAGTGTACCAAGTTTTAGCCACTGGTGATGTGGTTTGGTCACCTAAAATCACAAAGTGCACTTTTTAATCAAAACACCTCCTTAAGGTCAAACTAGGGTTTTGTGATTCCCTAACTAAAACTCATCCAAATGAGTTGAAATTTTGTAAAGAGCTAGGAACTAATACCAGGGACCAATCACTAAAATTTGGAAGGGTTTGGAGGTCATTAGACCACTTAATTAAAATACACTAGTATTATTCAATAAAAACAAAAATCATAGGAAAAAGTATTCTCAAAAATTCCCATTTTTGGACTGACCCTAGGTATGACTAAGGTTAACACCCTGCCAAAATTTCAGATCATTTGGACAAGGGATGAAGTGTGGGCATCCTTTTTAATCTCAGGATAGCCCTAGGTATAGGTCCCACCAAAATTGATGCCCTGGTCCAACAAGAGGTTTAAATGGGTCCAAATCAATTTTGGATGAAAGTAGACCCTTAGGGATAAAACTTTCATGATGCAAGTTTTCTCATCAGAGGTCCCTAAGTATTTTTAAAAATTAAATCTAAGTGCTGTAGAAAGTTTGATAGAAAATCATATAAATCAAGAAATAATAGTAAAACGAAATGATTCTGCACGAATCTTGGCGCGCATCCGGCGGCTGCCCGTCATCTTCTCCAGCAGGCCAACGACCACAATTTCCCTCGCTTGGGCAACATTGCGGGCTGATTTCCCGACCACCCGACCGCCTCCCTGGCCGGCCACCGCCACCACCACCTTCGGGGAGCTGGGGGCTAACCCCAGCCGGTCGCACGGCCGCCGGAGACGGCTATCCCGGCGAACCCGAGTATGCGATTTTCATGGAAAAGCTTGGAAAATCCAAACTTCGATCGGGCTCAATTGAACCCTAACCTTGGCCCTAGTGATTGCTATGAACTATCCATGGGAAAAGAAGTGGAGGAGGACCTTTCCGGCGGCCTGAAGGCGAGAGGAGAGGCGGGACACCATGGACGACGGCGGCGGCGCTCGGCTTCTACAACAACATAGTGGGACGGCTTGTTCCTTTCAGGTGAGAGTTCGAAAATGCTTCCCTCTGCCCACTGATTATGTTTAAATGGTCAATTGGGGAGGGGAGTGGCTTGATCCTTCATTGCCCATCAAAGCCATTAATAACATGGCTCGGGTTGAGAGGAGGGGGGCTGAATATGCCCCTTGGTGTCCAGGAAACGGTTGGAATCAACTCCTCTTCCCTAGATGAGTTTATTGCATCCATCAAGGGTGGATGTTGGCCTCCCTTGGCCGAGCCCCACTCCATTCCTCCTCTTCCCAAAATTCTCTCTCCTCCATTAAAAGAAATGAAGCTTTCTCTCTCTATCTCTCTCTCTCCCCTAGTCACCATTCTGACTGGTCAATTCTCTAGGATAAGTGCAGCCAATATAATCCTAATAATTAAGAAATCAAAGTTAGCCTAAGGGGAAAAAGACTTGAGCTTGGGTTAGCCCAATTGGGCTAGGGTTTTACTTCACCTTGGGTAGAGTTGACTTTGGTCATCATGACCATTTGGGTTGACCGCAATGGATCCTTATCGACTCATTGGCCCCTCTTTAGGTTAAGAGAGACCTTTGGTAGAGTTTTTTGGGTTTACTAAGGGCACCTTGTCCTTATATAGGTCAATTTCCCAAAGTAGGCCTAGGTGGGTCCTTGGCCAAATTTGCCACCTAGTATTGACGCCCATGGGCGCATGGGGTTTTTTTTGGGACTTTCCAGGGTTGGTAAGGTCTTGGAGTTTTGGTGAAAACACATGATCATCCTAAACTAGGGTTTAGTAATCTACTATTTGCAGACCATCTAACACAATCACCTTTATTCTGAAGTCCACCTGATCTTTTAGATTCTCTAGGGTCTTGTCATGACCTAGTAATTATAAAACCACTCTTAGGGGGTCTAGTTGGAAATGGGATGTTATATTAAGTGTGACAAAAAATTCTGAATGTCTGACCATCAAGTATGGGACTGTAGATGGTGGTGGGCCTGGGCCTAGCAAAGTCCAGAATACCGAAAATGTGTCCTTAGTGCACGGGATATATGGTCGTGCATGCCAATGCCTGTGAGGGTTGAGATATATAAAAAAGTGCTAAATAAATGCCGATTTTTATTGCTCACAAAGATGAATAATATAAAGGTATGCCCTCTTATTTATATAAAATGGGGGAGAGAGTAGAATATTACAGGGGGACAAAATACAAGCCAAAACTGGATCTCCGTGATGCCGAAGATCGAAGAAAATGAGTACAATCTTGATTTGTTTTCTATACCGACACTCACAGTATTGGTTGGCTCTAGCTCTTCTTCCCAAGACGATTGATGAGCTGGCTCTTCACCTTCCACCCCAGAAGGGTCTTAGAGCCCCCATAAGATCTCTTTGTTCTAAACGTCCTCCTAGGACAATTTCCGGCAGATTCCACCCTGAAATTTGACGGCCTCCCAGGTCGATTTTCCTTACTCACAAAACAGATAAAAACATGAAAATATAGAATAAAAATAAAGAGTTTTGATTATTTCTCCCTCAAAAGTACAACTCTTTCATAGGATGGTGCGCGCTTGATGCTTTTGTATATCATTCCTCTTGTAGTCAATCATCCACTAGATTGTCGTCGCTATTTTCATCCTTTAGAGTTACTAGAAAACCAGCGGGAGATAAAAATAAGGCTTTTTGCAAATGTATAGTAGTCATCCTAAATCACCTAGACGGGGTGAATAAGTGAGTTTTGCGTCTTTTGGTGGAATAAAAAATTAGTACAAGCAAGCACACAGAATCACAGAGAATTTATAGTGGTTCCCCGAGTTGGGTACATCCGCTGACCTGCCTTGCCTATCTACAATGAAGGACTAGATTCAGCTACTTCACCTTTATCTCAGATTGAAAACAATCTTACAACTCGGATCCTTAACTCCTACAAACTTGGAGACAACTCTCCTACCACTCGGAGAACAACCTCTTGAAAGTCTTTAGTGTCAACTAATTCCACCTATGGGAAGGGGAATAGGTGAATTGCAGTCTTTTGCGGAATTTAAATAGCCTGCACAATTAAACAAACACAGCACAGAAAAGCACACTAGCAATTATAGTGGTTCCCCGATTGGGTACATCCACTCTCCCCCTTCGACCTATCTACCACCAAGGGACGACTCGGTCACTTCACCAAACGGATTGAAATCCAATCCTCACACTACGGAAGGCGCACTTCCAATCGAAGGAGTCACTACTCCTCCACCATGGGTTGCACCCAACCCTTACAACTACGAATCACTATTCCTTTACAACAAAAAAAATAGAATGTACAAGAGATACAAATGACACGTGTGGAGAACCCGATGTCCCTCTTCGTTCATTGAAGGGTTCTTGACGAAGACGAAGAGTCCACGACCAGAGCACTCTCTTGGAGAGGATCTTGACAAGATCGGCGGCGGTAAGTGAATGCGGCGGCGATGCTTTGTAGATCCAAACTTCTTGACGAAGCAAGCAAGGTCTACCAATGATCTCAATCGGATCTGTCGTCTCAATTGATTCGGAATGAAGAACCAACCTCGTTCAACAAATCGAGAGACAAGGGATCTCGAGAGAGAAGCGTGAGACGCTATACTAGCCTTGGTTCTATCGTCGGGATATCAAAGATGATCTGAGATCTACAGAGACGACTATCTTGCGAGCGGCGACGATGACGAGATGATTTCCGCGATCGGTTAGGTCACGCTCGGCGGCTTTGATTTCTCGTAAATTATTACTGCGTAAGTTCAAAATATGCGAGTATACATACTTTAGAACAACCCTAAATGACCGTTGTGGGGCCCACAAGAAGAAGCCCTAGTTCCGGTCAAAAAAGCGTAACCCGTCTTGGTTCGGTCCAGTGAACAGAGCAAATTTGCCTAAGGCAAATTCGGCGAGAATCATTGGTGATTCTCGTCGAAGTCGGCGGGAATCACTAATGATTCCCGTCGAATTTGCCTTGGAAGAATTCTAGTTGAACCACTTATCATCCGGAGGGAATCGGCGAGAATGCAAGGTCATTCTCGACGAATCGGCGAGAATCAGTTATTGATTCCCGTCGATTCTTCCTTAGCATAATTCTTGAAGGAGGACAGTCAGCCAGATGAAGTCGGCGGAAATCAGCGAGTGATTCTCGATGATTTCGGCGAGAATCACTAGTGATTCCCGTCGAATCGACGAGAATCCTTTAGTGATTCCGGTCGATTTTGACTTGGAGGATTTTCCTCTTCCTTCCCATGAACTTGGTTTTTGACCCATCCTTGCTCCTCTTCTGCTCTTGCTCTATCTCGACCCTGTGCTTGAAAATAAGTACACTCCAATAGAGAGAGCACACGTGAGTCAACACACTGATCTGCTCAACGAGGGATTACGTTGCGCAGACCCGTGAATACTGACCCACTGCACCCTGACATTGGTGTGTACTTAGCATGGAATAGCTGCAACCACAACTTGAAAAAAAATCATCAAATACATTGTCAATTCAACTTAGCTTGTTCAGGGTCTTCTTCAAATCAGGTACATTGTGGATACAATACCCAACAATCTCCCCCTATTTGAAGAAGCCTAAACCCTACAAGCTAAGGTGAATAAGACAGATGGGAATGAAAAAAATAAAATGAACAATCAGTTGAGAATGAAATTCATTATCATTCATTACCATTTTCCTTAGAGAATACTTAGCATTCTTAGCCTTTGGCAGCCACTTTAGTACCTTAGCACCTTAGCCTTAGCTGAGAGGATAATCTCCCCCTTTTCGGCTTCTATAAATCTGGGACTTCACATGGAGCCACATGCTACCCCTCAGATCTTGCATCCGTGCTAGAGCTTGAGTTCCTTGCTGATGCTCCCCCTTGATCCAAGAGCCTTGAGCCTAACAGTCTTCACTCTTTATAGTTCAGCATGCCGAGTTCAGTTTTGAAGAAAATGAACTTGGCCTCGTCGAGGGGCTTTGTGAAGATATCTGCAACCTGCTTATCCGTGGGGACATAGCATAGAGAGATATCTTTGTTTTCCACATGCTCCCGAATGAAGTGATAGCGCACTTCATTGTGCTTTGCTCAGCTTTGCGACACAAGATTGTTTGCAATTGCTATTGCGCTCGAGGAGTCGCAATACATCAGAATCTCTCTGAACTGCAAGTCATAATCTTTGAGCTGGTTTCTGATCCATAGAAGTTGTGCGCAACAGCTGCCGGCTGAGATGTACTCAGATTAAGCCGTAGAGGTTGCGACACAATTCTGCTTTTTACTGTTCCACGAAATAAGCCTTCTTCCGAGGAATTGGCACATCCCAGAAGTGCTTTTCCTATCATCCCTGCTTCCTGCAAAGTTAGCATCTGAAAACCCTATCTGCTCGACATCAATGTTTATTGGGTACAACAAGCCAAGATTTGGTGTACCTTTAAGGTATCTAAGAATTCGCTTTGCAGCGACATAATGAGATTCCTTAGTGTTCACCTGATATTTGGCACAAACGCATGTGGAAAACATAATATCCGGTCTACTAGCAGTAAGGTAGAGCAGCGATCCAATTATACTTCTGTATTTGGTTTCATCAAAACGTTTCCCTTTCTCATCCTTGTCCAGAGACACAGTGGATTCCATTTGAGTCCTTATAGAGGTTGCATTCTCCATTCCGAATTTCTTAAAGAGTTCATTTGTGAACTTCGTCTGAGAAATGAAAATTTCATCCTCAGATTGTTTCACTTGAAGTCCCAAGAAATACTTTAGCTCTCCCATGCTACTCATTTCAAACTTTCCTTGCATAAGTTTAGAAAACTTCTTGCAAAGATTGTTGTCCGTAGAGTCAAATATTATGTCATCAACATAGATTTGCACCAGCAAGATCTTGCCTTTGACTTCCCTAAGAAACAATGTCTTATCTATTTTTCCTCTCGAGAACTTGTTCTCAAGAAGAAAACTAGACAGAGTCTCATACCAAGCTCGAGGAGCTTATTTTAAGCCATATAATGCTTTATTAAAAAAATAAACCTGATTAGGGAATGTAGGATTAACTAAACCTGGGGGTTGCGCGACATATACTTCCTCTTTCAAATTTCCATTTAGGAACGAAGATTTCACGTCTATCTGATCGACAGTGAATCCTTTGTGAGAAGCATATGCTAGGAATAATCTGATCGCCTCGATCCTTGCAACTGGTGCAAAGGTTTGGTCGAATTCAATCCCCTCCTCCTGTCTGTAACCTTGAGCCACAAGCCTGGCCTTGTTCTTTATGATTACACGGTGTTCATCCAGTTTGTTTCTGAAGATCCACTTGGTACCGATCACATTCTGGTTCTTTGGTCTGGGAACAAGCGTCCAGACGCTGCATCGTTCGAATTGATGTTGTTCATCTTGCATGGACAATATCCATGCCGCATCTTTTTTCGCTTCGTCAAACTTCTTTGGATCAACCTGTGACAGAAAACTAAGGTGCAAAATCTCGTTAATTGTACCTCTCCGAGTTCTGACACCGTCACAAGGATCTCCTATGATCTGATCTCTGGGATGATCCCTCACGTGTCGAAGCTATAGGAGTCTGGCATCTTGAGCACTGACATCTTCTCGGGCTTCTCCTTCTTCTGGGAGATTTTCTCCGTCCTGATCGTCAACTTATCTAGTTTGCGTTTAGGTGGCAACCTTGACGTACTTGGGAGTTGCACCTTTTGCAGTCTCATCGAGACTTAGCTGTTCAAGCCTTGCACCGGCATCCTCAAGAATGCCACTGGAAGAATTGCTATAAAGCAAGCTTCCTTCATCAATAACCACATTAATGGACTCCTCTACCACTAGGGTTTTCTTATTGAAGACCCTATATGCCCGACTATAGCTACTATAGCCCACGAAGATGCCTTCGAAGAATTTTTCTCTGAATTTAGTACGTGGGTACTTCCCATTATTGAGTACATATCAACTGCAGCCAAAAATCCTTAAATAAAACATGGTCGGTTTCCTGCTTTTCAGTAGCTCATAAGGCGTCTTGCGATGATTCTTGTTGATCAATGCCCGGTTTTGCACATGACACGCCGTATTGACAGCCTCTTCACAGAAGTACTCTGGAAGAGAAGCGTCATTCAACATTATCGTACATGCTTCAATGAGCATTCTATTTCTTCTCTCTACAACTCCGTTTTGCTGAGGAGTACGTGGGGAGAAAAACTCATGAAAGATACCAAGTTCTTCACAGAATTCTGTCATAGCACCAGACTCGAATTCTGTTCCATGGTCACTTCTGATTTTGAACACGGAGCAGTTAAGTTTGTTCTGAATCTGCTTGACAAAATTAGTGAATATGTCAAACGTATCTGACTTTCGTTTCAAGAAGAACACCCACATAAACCGAGAGTGATCATCAACAATCACTAGCGTATACGATTTGCCTCCTAAGCTATGAACTTGCACTAGACCGAATAGGTCCATATGCAGAAGATAAAGACATCTGGAGGAGTCTTTGTCTCCAATGCCCTTAAAGGTAGCCCGAGTCTGTTTGCCCTTCTTGCATGCAGGACAGGGGGTATATTTGATGCACTTAATAGTAGTGGCATCCCTTACTAAATTCATAGAAAACAGCATATTAATAGTCTTGAAATTATTATGTGTCAATCTCTTGTGCCATTGCTCACAAAGAGATGCACTGCCTTTTGCTACTAGGCATACGGGGGTAGAAGAGTCTAAGCTAAGAAAATCTAAGCAAAATATATTTCTGCTCCTAATGCCAATTAATACCGTCTCTAAAGAGGCACACGATATTATAAAGCACTTATCCTTGCAGAACTTAACGTCATATCCTTTATCACACAACTGACTTACACTGATCAGGTTATGATTTAACCCTTTAACATAGGCCATGTCGGTGATAGAGATTATACCATTGGAAATTATACTGTAACCTCTGGTGACTCCTCGATCTGATCCTCCAACGATGACTTTTGTTCCATTTTTGACTTAAGAGTAATCACGCAGCAGGCTTCTTGTCCCAGTCATATGCCGGGAACATCCACTGTCCAAGTACGAGTGGTCGGCCTCGCATTGCTAACATGAGGAGTCTCGTTGTATCTTGGATTAAACCAGCAATCCATGTCAAAGTGACCGACTTTGCCACAACACCAACAGTCAAATCTGTTGTACCTTTTCCTAGGCTCCTGCTTCACCCTTGGAACGGTGGGTCCAGCCGGGGCCTTAGATTTTGAGGTGGAGGCATCATGATGACAGCAGTCACATGATTCCTTCACCTCCTATTCCTTAAGTATAACAAGCTTGGCTTTTGGTGCCTTCTTCCTATTATGGCCGCTAGAGAAGTGGCAATAATCCTCCACTAGGATTTCCTCATAAGGTGCCTTGAAGACACTCTCACTGTAGTTACGGGGGAAGGCCCAACCATCATACCGTCTCTTGGGATTTTCAACCGAGGGCCGGAAGAAGTGGCCATAGGTTGACTCAAAGTCCTGCTCATTGCATGGAAAGCCAGGCTTCCTGAATAGAACAGGATCGAGTGGGGCCTTTCCCTTTTCTGCAGCAGAGGCCTTCTTAGCAGCCTTATTTTTCCTCTGCTTTCTGTTTCTCCTTGAAAGTCAATCAAGTGTCAACTAACTTCACCTATGGGGGTGGATAGGTGATGTGCAGTCTTTTGTGGAATTAAAAATTAACCTGCACAAGAAAAAAAAACAACCACAACACAGAAATACACAAGCAGTTATAGTGGTTCCCCGATTTGGGTACGTCTACTCTCCCCCTTCGACCTATCTCCCAACCAGGGACGACTCAGTCACTTCACCAACCGGATTGAAATCCAATCCTCACACTATGGAAGAAACCCTTCCACCCGAAGGAGTCACTACTCCTCCACCACGGGTTGCACCCAACCCTTATAATGAGGAAACAAAGTTCCTTTACAACAAAGTTAAAATAGAATGTACAAGAAATACAAACTACGTTTTGAGAGCCCGATGTCCCTCTTCGTTCAATGAAGCTTTCTTGATGAAGACGAAGAGTCCACGATCGGAGCACTCTCTTGGAGAGGATCTTCTCAAGATCGGCGACGGCAAGTGAATGCGGCGGCGATGCTCTGTAGATCCAAACTTCTTGACGAAGCAAGCAAGGTCTACCAACGATCTCAATCGGATCAGTCGTATAAATCGATTCGGAATGAAGAGCTATCCTCATTCAACAAATCGAGAGACAAGAGATCTCGAGAGAGAAGCGTGAGATGCTTGGCTTTCCTCGGTCCTGTCGTCGGACGATCAAAGAGGATCTAAGATCTGCGGCGACGGCGAGCGGTGGAGTTCCGCCATCGGCTAGGTCACGCCCGACGGCTTGTTCTTTTTCTCGTGAAGCGCTACTGTTCAAGTTCGAAATAAGCGAGTATAGATACTGTAGACCAACCCTAAATGACCGTTTTGGCCCCCACAAGGAGAAGCCCTAAGCCCGGTCCAAACAGTGCCTGAAATCTTGGTTCGGTCCAGTGAGCAGGTAGAAATCGCCTAAGGCAAATTTGGTGGGAATCACTGGTGATTCCCGTAGAAGTCGGCGGGAATCACTTACGATTCCTGTCGAATTTTCCTTGGTAGAATTCCAGTTGGAATTCTTGTCATCCGGAGGGAATCGACGGGAATGCGCGGTGATTCTCGACGAATCGGCGAGAATCACATGGTGATTCCCGCTGATTCTGCCTTAGAAGAATTCTTGAAGGCGTTGAGTCAGCCAGATGAAGTCGGCGGGAATCGGCGAGTGATTCTCGACGATTCGGCGAGAATCACTAGTGATTCCCGTCGAATCAGCGAGAATCACTTGGTGATTCCCGTCGAATTTTCCTTGGAAGATTTCTTCTTCCTTCCTCTGCACTTGGTCTTTGACCCATCTTTGCTCCTCTTCTGCTCTTGATCAATCTCAGCCCAGTACTTGAACATAAGTACACTCCAATAGAGAGAGTACACATGAGCCAACACACTGATCTGCTCAATGAGGGATTACGTTGCGCAGACCCGTGTATATTGACCCACTGCACCCTGACATTGGTGTGTACTTAGCGAGGAATAACTTCAAGCACAACTTGAAGATATATCATCAAATACATTGTGAATTCATCTTAGCTTGATAGGAGGCTTCTTCAAATCCAGGTAATTGTGGATACAATACCCAACAATCTCCCCCTATTTGAAGAAGCCAAAATCCTACTAGCTAAGATGAATTTCATCAACCAGAGTAATATACATTACAAATTAAGAGAGACAACACACAGAATGTTAAAAGCATACAGAATAATACTTTAGTCAACAAGAGATCATATATATATATATATATATATATATATATATATATATATATATATATATATATCCAAAATCAAAATTTTCATATAGAAGTATGAATAGATAAACGTGCATGAAGGAAATGACAAGCCAAAATCCTAAGGCTATTTCTCCTTAGCTAGATTATCCTTCAGTTTTTGAGCCAAGTACATCTTGCTTTGTCTCTCAAAATATTCCTTGGGCTTCGGATAGTATCTGGGGGGAGGATCTTTATGTTCCACTTTGTTAGTCTGGAAAAAGATGTTTTGTTTAGCTTCATATTCTTTATGCGGCTCCCACTCATACTGATTGTACACATCATTCTGATTGATTTCCCCCCTCTGCTGTAGCATAAAAGTATCCAAAATAATGATCCTTGAAACAGAACTCCATCTTTAATTTCTCACTTCATCCTCCTTCAATCTTTCTTTCTTTTCGGTTGGAGTTTCTTTGGACGTCCCTTCTTGGAGTTTCCTTTTTCCTCTTGCTATGGCTTCCTGGTCAAACATGGCCCTGAGAGTAGCTTTGTCAGCAGCCTTCTTAGCATCAGCTTCACTAAGAGGAACCTCCTCAACATTTGCAGCCTAACCAGCAGCAATGGTAACCTCATCAGGAGAAGGAACCAGAATTGGGATTTGTATACCTGATGCTTGCTGCACTAGCCAGTGGCAGCTATCAAAGACATACTTATTTGACTGTTTGAAGTTGTCGACAATAATCTGTTCCAGCCCTGCCATCTTAGCTTTATATTCTTCCTCCCCCTTTTTGGCTTCTTGGGCAATTGAGTTTGCATAAGTGTGCAGTGACTTATCGATGTGCTTCACAGTCTTTGTAAACAAAGTCAGCAGGGTTTTTTGGTTTGTATTTAGAATCACCATGTTGGCATCGAATTTCTGGATGTTGTCGGCCACAACATGAGCATTCTTATTTACTACTGCCAGATCGGTCGTATTTTTCTGAATCCCTTGCAAGAGAAGTGTCACAGCAGTGTCGGCCTCTGTTTACATAGCATCAAACTTTTGTTCCATCAGATCCATCTTGTGATTGATTTCCACAACATTCTTCAGCATTAGCTCCTTAGATTGTTTAATTCTTTTTAATACCTTGTTGTGTGATTTCTCAAAAGACTCTTTGAGTTCATCCACTATCCCTTGAATGATGTTCACAGTGTGATTTCCTAGATTTGGTCGTAGTGGATAACCCTGGGGCATGCCTTGGTCTCCTTCTTCAGCAGAATCACTGGGGGAGATTGATACGTGCACAGTCTCCAATGGGGGGATAGGGGCACCCTCTGTAGTTTACTCAGGAATGCTTATCATCTTTTGATTAGAGGACTCCCCCTCCATTGTTGCACCAGATTTCTCATGAAGTACCATTGGAGTCCGTTCCTCAGATGGAACTTAAACTTCATCCTGTGGCACCACCATCTCCACTATCTCCCTCAAGGTTGTTTCATTTTCAACCACATCATCCCCTTCTTATGTAGCCTCATCTTCCATATCCTCATTGTCAATTGTAGCATCGTCCATGTCCTCCTCGTCTTCCTCCTCATCACCCTGATCAGTGGAAAGGATATCAACTGCATCTTTTGCAATATGAGAGATGTCAGACACTACATCAGCATGATCTGGGACTGAGATATCTGTCCTGTGAGTTTCAGTAGGAATGGATAGAGACTCCCCCTCAGTTCCTGCATGCAGAAGGTCAGGAACGTCACTGGGTATATCCAAGGGATCTCGGTTTTCTGAAGCTCTTTTATCTTCATCCTCATGGGCCTCAGCCGCAGGTTCACCATGTGCTTCAGCTACAGCTGCTTGACCAATCCTTCTTTCCCATCTGTCAAATAAACTTGAATCCATTTTCTTCAAGTAATGGAGAGGAACTCCCTTACTCATGTCTGAAAGTCCACCTAGTGCCAACTAGCTTCACCTATGGGGGGGGGATAGGTGTCTTGTGGGGTTTTTGTGGAATTAAACACTGTACCTGTACAAGAAAATCAAACAGCACAGCACAGGAAAGACTCAAACAATTTATAGTGGTTCCCTGATTTGGGTACGTCCACTTTCCCCCTTCGACCTATCTCCCAACCAGGGACGACTCGGTCACTTCACCAACAGGATTGAAATCCAATCCTTGCACTAACGGAAGGAACCCTTCCACACGTAGGAGTCACCACTCCCACAACACGGGTTGCACCCAACCCTTACAACTAGAGACCAATCGGTCCTTTACAAAGAAATTGAAAATAGATTGTATAAGAAATACAAACAACTTATGGAGACTAAGGTGTCCCTCTTCGTTCGACGACGTGTTCTTGAAGTCAACGAAGAGTCCACAACCCTGGATCTCTCTTGGAGTGAATCTTCCCGTAACCGGCGGCGGCTTGGAGCGGCGACAAGGTTCTCGGAATAGGCGGCGGCTACGGAGAGCTGCTGCAGTGCTAGGGGATTCAAACTTCGTAGCAAAGGAAGCAAGGTCTTCCAATTGTCACACTAGGATCGGTCGTCTCGATCGATTCAGAAGGGGAAGGTTTTTCCCGATCAACGAATCAAGAGACAAGGGATCTCTGGTTAGACGCGTGAGACACTATGCTAGCCTAAGCTTCTGTCGCCGGAGATCTGGAAGAACTTGAGATCAACAGCGGCGACTAACTGCTCGAAGGAGGAGACGGTCGGCGGAGCAAGATCGCGAACTAGGTCACGTCGGCGGCTGTTCTTTTTGAATTCGTGTATGTGGTTATGCTTCCGCTCATACATACGGAGGTATATATACCTTAGGTCAAGCACATGACCGTTGTGGGCCCCACCAGCAACAAGACCTAAGACCGGTTCGAAATACCGCAGGAACATGGACCGGTTCAGATAGAATTGGAAAAATGCCCAAGTCAAATTCGGCGAGAATCGTAGGTGATTCTCGACGAATCGGCGAGAATTACCTACGATTCTCGCCGAATAGTACTTAGTAGAATTCTGGCTGCACTGATATAGAAGCGGGGGAGAATATGCGGGAATCACACTTGATTCTCGATGATTCTGCTTTAGAGAATTTCTGGCGCGTCGAGACAGCCGGCTCTAACCGGCGAGAATCAACCAGTGATTCTCGACGACTCGGCGAGAATCATTAGTGATTCTCTCCGAATCGGCGAGAATTACTTAGTGATTCTCGTCGATTCTTACTTTGACAATTTTTCCTCTTTCTTTCCGAGACCTGGTATTTGGCCCATCCTTGCTCCTTGTCTGCTCTTGCTCTATCATAGCCCTGTACTTGAAATTAAGTACACTCTAATAGAGAGAGTACACGTAGGTCAACACACTGATCTGCTCAACGAGGGATTACGTCGCGCAGACCCATGTATATTGACCCACTGCACCCTGACATTGGTGTGTACTTAGCGTGGAATAACTGCAAGCACAACTAGAAGATTTCATCAAATACAATGTCTATTTACCATAGCTTGTTCAGGGGCTTCTTCAAATCAGGCACATTGTGGATACAATACCCAACAATCTCCCCCTATTTGAAGAAGCCTAAACCCTACAAGCTAAGGTGAATAGAGCGTATGGGAATGAAAATCATAAACTTAAAATTGAGTTGAGAGAGATAGTCATTACCAATTTATTGAGAGCAAACTTGGAGCCACCTTAGGCTTAGCCGAGAGAGTAATCTCCCCCTTTTCGGCTTCTGCAAATCTAGGTCTGGTGCATTTGACACCATGATCCCCCTCAGGTCTTGCACTTGTGCTTACACTTGAGTTCCTGGCAGATGCTCCCCCTAGATGCACGAGCCAGGAGCTTCTGTAGTCTTCATTCCTCATAATTGAGCATCCCCAATTCAGTTTTGAAGAGACTGAACTTGGCCTCTCTAAGGGCTTTGTGAAAATATCTGCAATCTGCTTGTCCGTGGGGACATAGCAAAGAGAGATGTCCTTGTTCTCCACGTTCTCCCGAATGAAGTTGTAGCGCACTTCAATATGCTTTGTTCTGCTGTGCGATACCGAATTATTGGCAATAGCAATTGCACTGGAGGAGTCGCAGTACATTGGTACTTCCTTGAACTGGAGTTCATAGTCTGCTAATTGATTTCTGATCCATAGGAGTTGTGCGCAACAGCTGCCTGCCGAGATGTACTCAGACTCTGCTGTGGAGGTTGCTACACAGTTCTGCTTCTTGCTATTCCATGAGATGAGCCTTCTTCCGAGGAATTGACACGTCCCGGAAGTGCTTTTCCTGTCATCCCTACTCCCTGCAAAATCAGCATCTGAAAAACCTATTAGCTCGACATCATTGTTTCTCGGGTACCACAAGCCAAGATTAGGGGTACCTTTAAGGTATCTAAGAATTCGCTTTGCAGCGACATAATGAGATTCCTTAGTGTTCACCTGATATCTGGCACAAACACATGTGGAGAACATGATATCCGGTCTACTTGCAGTAAGATAGAGCTGGGATCTAATGATGCTTCTGTATTTGGTTTCATCAAAAGGTTTCCCTTTCTCATCCTTATCTAGAGACATGGTGGATCCCATTGGAGTCCTCATAGAGGTTGCATTCTCCATTCCGAATTTCTTGAGGAGTTCATTGGTGAACTTTGTCTGAGAAATGAAAATTCCTTCCTTAGACTGTTTCACTTGAAGTCCCAAGAAATACTTTAGCTCTCCCATACTGCTCATTTCAAACTTTCCTTGCATAAGTTTAGAAAACTTTTTGCAAAGATTGTTGTCCGTTGACCCAAATATAATGTCATCGACATAGATTTGCACCAGAAAGATCTTGCCTTTGACTTCCCTGAGAAACAATGTCTTGTCTATTTTTTCTCTAGAGAACTTGTTCTCAAGAAGAAAACTAGACAAGGTCTCATACCAAGCTCGAGGAGCTTGTTTTAACCCATATAGAGCTTTATTGAGAAAGTAGACATGATTAGGATAAGTAGGATTGACAAAACCTGGAGGTTGAGCGACGTATACTTCCTCCTTCAAGTCTCCATTCAAGAATGCCGATTTCACGTCCATCTGATAGACAGTAAATCCTTTATGAGAGGCATAGGATAGGAACAGACGGATTGCCTCGAGCCGTGCAACTGGCGCAAACGTCTGGTCGAAGTCAATCCCCTCCTCCTGTCGGTATCCTTGAGCCACCAGCCTGGCCTTATTCTTTATGATGACACCATGTTCATCTAGTTTGTTTCTGAAGATCCACTTGGTGCCGATCACGTTCTGCCCCTTTGGTCTGGGAACCAGCGTCCAGGCGTTGCATCTTTCAAATTGATGTAGTTCATCTTGCATGGCCAATATCCATGCTTCATCTTTGTTCGCCTCGTCGAACTTCTTTGGCTCAACCTGTGAAAGGAAACTAAGATGCAAAATCTCATTAATAGTACCTCTTCGAGTTCTGATACCGTCGCGAGGATCTCCGATGATCTGATCTCTAGGATGATCCCTCACGTGTCGGAGCTCTAGAAGCCTTGCATCAGGAGCTCTAGCGATTTCTGGGGATCCTTCCTCTTCAGGGAGGACTGCTCCATCCGGATTGTCATCCTCTCCGATTGGCGTTGAGGTGGAGACCTTGACGTATTTTGGAGTTGCATCTTTCTCGGGCTCATCCAGGTGTAGCTTTTCGAGTCTGGCACCTGCATCTTCAAGAAGACCATTGGAAGACTTGCAATTAAGCAAACTTCCTTCATCAAATACAACATTTATTGATTCCTCTACCACTAGGGTTTTGTTGTTGAAAACTCTATAAGCCCGGCTATGGCTACTATAGCCCATGAATATGCCTTCGAAGCATTTTTCACCAAACTTAGTACGCGAGTACATCCCATTATTCAGTACATAACATCTGCAGCCAAAGATCCTTAGATAGGACATGGTTGGTTTCCTGCCTTTCAGTAGCTCGTAGGGCGTCTTACGATGACTTTTGTTGATCAATGCCCAGTTTGGAACATGACAAGCCGTATTGACAGCCTCGGCCCAGAAGTATTCTAGGAGTGAAGCGTCATTCAACATTGTCGTGCAGGCTTCAATGAGTTTTCTATTTCTCCTCTCCGCAACTCTGTTTTGTTGAGGAGTGCGCGGGGAGGAAAACTCATGAAAGATACCAAGTTCTTCACAAAACTCTGTCATAGCACCAGACTCGAACTCTGTTCCATGGTCACTTCTGATTTTGACCACTGAGCAGTTAAGTTCATTCTGAATCTGCTTGACAAAGCTGGTGAAGATGTCAAACGTATCAGACTTGCGTTTTAAAAAGAACACCCAAGTAAACCGAGAGTGATCATCTATAATCACTAGCGTATAAGACTTCCCTCCTAAGCTATGAACTTGCATTGGACCAAACAAGTCCATGTCCAGAAGATAAAGACATCTGGAGGAGTCTTTGTCTGGGATGCCCTTAAAGGTAGCCCGAGTCTGCTTGCCCATCTGGCATGCAGGACAGGGACTATCTTTAATGCACTTAATAATGGGAGCATCCCTTACTAAGTCTTTGGAAAACAACATATTAATTGTCTTATAATTAATATGTGCCAATCTCTTGTGCCATTGATCACAAAGAGATGCACTGCCTTTTGCAACGAGGCATACTGGGGTAGAAGAATCTAGACTGAGAAAATCTAAGCAGAAAATATTTCTGCTTCTAATGCCAGTTAATACTGTCTCCGAAGAGGCACATGATATTATCAGGCATTTATCCTTGCAGAACTTAACGTCATACCCTTTATCACAGGCTTACACTGATCAGGTTATGATTTAACCCCTCAACATAAGCTACATTAGAGATAGAGAGTATACCGTTGGAAATCGTACCGTAACCTCTGGTGATTCCCCGATCAGATCCCCCAAATATAACTTTGGGTCCATTCTCGACTAGAGAGTACTCCCGCAGCAGGCTTCTTGTCCCAGTCATATGACGGGAGCATCCACTGTCCAAATACCAAATGGGAGTTTTGCTGGCCTTTGGACATTCCTGCAAAACAGAATTAATTTGCCTTAGGAACCCAATCGAACTTGGGTCCTAGATTCCTTGTTAGCATACTCCCCCTCGATTGGTTAACCCTACGAGTGGTCGGCCTCGCATTGCCAACATGAGGAGTCTCGTTATTCATTGGATTAAACCAGCAATCCATGGCAAAGTGACCAACTTTGTCACAGCACCAGCAGTCAAACCTGGTATACTTTCTCTTAGGCGCCTGCTTCACCCTTGGAACGTAGGGTTCAACAGGGGCCGTGGACCTAGAGGTGGAGGCATCATGATGACCACAGTCACATGATTTCTTCACCTCTTGGCTTTTCAGTGTGACAGGCTTGGCCTTAGGTGCCTGCTTCCGATTATGGCCGCTAGAGAAGTGACCATAATTTTCCACGCGGATTTCCTCAAAAGGTGCCTTGAAGACACTCTCACTGAAGTTGCGGGGAAAGGTCCAACCATCATACCGGCTCTTTGGCTTTGCAACCGAGGGCCTGAAGTGATGGCCATACGTTGACTCAAAGTCATGTTGGTTACAGGGAAAGCTGGGCTTTCTGAACTCAACAGGGCTGAGTGGGGCCTTTCCCTTTTCAGCAGCAGAGGCCTTCTTAGCAGCCTTATTCTTCCTCTGGTTCCTGTTTCTCCTGGAAGAGGAACGACGTGACCCTACGTGCCCCAAACCAGCTCCTTTGGTCTGAGCAGTGAAGGTATCAACTAGTGGAAGAACTGTCTTAGGCATAGAGAAGCTCTTAACGATCTTCTTTTCTGTCGCAAGTTGTTCTTCCAACTTGTCGATTTCCTCTTGCTTAAGATCGAGGAGCTTAAGGGACTCTGAATTCTTTGAAGTCAGGTCCAAGTGCTCCTGTCGGAGGGAGAATAAACTGGTGATCTCTTCCCTCAGGGATACACTCTCACCTTTAAGGAATTTAACTTCCATTTTCTCAGCCTTCAGCCTCTTTCGACATTCCACGAAAGTATTGAGCAGAAGCTCATACTTATCGAGGAGTTCAGCTTCACGGGCCGAAGGGCTATCCTCAGGGTCATCATCCTGAGACTCAGGATCAGAGTCAGAGTCGGAGAGAGGGGTGTGAGCTTTTACCTTCCCAGTAAATGGGGGGCAATCTCCTTCCGAGTCACAGCGACCCACTAGCCCAAAGTAGGCTTCCTCGTCATCGCTTGTGTCTGACGTGTCAGATTCAATCAGCGTCTTTGGCTTCTTCGCGATGTAACTCCTCTCCTTCTTCTTGTCTTTTGAGGACCTGTGCTCCTCTCCCTTTCCCTTCTCCCTCTTGCCTTGATGGCAGTCGGCCACGACGTGTCCTGGCTTGTTGCAACCAAAGCAAATAATGTCAAATGAGCGGTGTTTGTTCGGTTTAGAAACATACCTGTCAGAAGAATAGTTCTTCTTCTGATCCCTTGAGGAGGAGCCGTCTCTCTTTCTCTGATTCCTCAGCTTGAGGAACTTCTTGAATTGCCGTGTGATAAGAGAGAAGTCTTCCTCAGACAATTCTGAGCCGGAGGAGCTTGGCTCAGAGTCTTCCTCTTCATCCTTCTTCCACGCACGGGAAGAAGCAGCACCCTTACCCTTTCTGGAATGAATGGCTTTGAGGGCCACGGTCTTTTCTTTGGCTGCGGCTTTCTCTGCTTCCTCTTCAGCCTTCCTTGTGTTCAATTGAAGCTCATAGGACATGAGCTTCCCGAACAGAATCTAAGGGTCAGTTTGCGCAAGTCTGCCAAACTCCCAGATGGCGCAGATCTTCGTGTCCCATTCCTTAGTAAGGGACCTAAGGAACTTATCATTGAGCTCACCGTCAGTGAACATTCACCATATCCCTTGAGTGCATTGACGATATTGAGGAAGTTTTCGATGGTAACTCTTTGCCTGAAGGCCTCATATTTCTGGTTGAGGAGGGATCTCCGATCGTCCCTCACTTCATCTGTGCCCTCCATTAATACAATCAGACAGCTCCAGAGATCCTTGGTTGTCCTGTAGTTGCAGAAGTTCTGCATCATAGAGTCGTCAACTGCGCTTACCAGGATGTTCTGAGCTTTCTTGTCGAGTCCGAATAGCACTATTTCGTCCTTGTCCATTTCCGAAAGTTTTTTGGGCACTTTCTTGGTAGGATCAATGGTGGAGGCCTTAGTGGGAATGTAAGGTCCCTCCTCCATTATCATGAAGAGTCGGGGGTCGACTGCTTCCATGTAGAATCTGATTCTTTCCTTCCAGATAGGAAAGTTCAGTCTGGTGCACACTGGGATTTTGTCGGAGTGCTTGAGTCCGTCCATGGAAGATATCGGTCTTCTTCTTGACACTGGTGGCAGGATTCTACTCAAGGTGTGAACCTTTTTGATGAGCAACCTCCCTCTGATACCACTTGAAAGTCCACCTAGTGCCAACTAGCTTCACCTATGCGGGGGATAGGTGTCTTGTGGGGTTTTTGAGGAATTAAAAACTGTACCTGCACAAGAAAATCAAACAACACAGCACAGGAAAGACTCAAACAATTTATAGTGGTTCCCCAATTTGGGTACGTCCACTTTCCCCCTTCGACCTATCTCCCAACTAGGGACAACTCGGTCACTTCACCAACAGGATTGAAATCCAATCCTTGCACTAACGGAAGGAACCCTTCCACACGAAGGAGTCACCACTCCCACAACACGGGTTGCACCCAACCCTTACAACTAGAGACCAATCGGTCCTTTACAAAGAAATTGAAAATAGATTGTATAAGAAATACAAACAACTTATGGAGACTAAGGTGTCACTCTTCGTTCGATGACGTGTTCTTGAAGTCAACGAAGAGTCCACCACCCTGGATCTCTCTTGGAGTGAATCTTCCCGTAACCGGCGGCGGCTTGGAGCGGCGACAAGGTTCTCGGAATAGGCGGCGGCTACGGAGAGCTGCTGCAGTGCTAGGGGATTCAAACTTCGTAGCAAAGGAAGCAAGGTCTTCCAACTATCACACTAGGATCGGTCGTCTCGATCGATTCGGAAGGGGAAGGTTTTTCCCGATCAACGAATCAAGAGACAAGGGATCTCTGGTTAGACACGTGAGACGCTATGCTAGCCTAAGCTTCTGTCGCCGGAGATCTGGAAGAACTTGAGATCAACAGCGGCGACTAACTGCTCGAAGGCGGAGACGGTCGGCGGAGCAAGATCGCGAACTAGGTCACGTCGGCGGCTGTTCTTTTTGAATTCGCGTATGTGGTTATGCTTCCGCTCATACATACGGAGGTATATATACCTTAGGTCAAGCACAAAACCGTTGTGGGCCCCACCAGCAACAAGACCTAAGACCGGTTCGAAATACCGCAGGAACATGGACCGGTTTAGATAGAATCGGAAAAATGCCCAAGTCAAATTCGACGAGAATCGTAGGTGATTCTCGACGAATCGGAGAGAATTACCTACGATTCTCGCCGAATACTACTTAATAGAATTCTGGCTGCACTGATATAGAAGCGGGGGAGAATCGGCGGGAATCACACTTGATTATCGACGATTCTGCCTTAGAGAATTTCTGGTACGTCGAGACAGCCGGCTCTAACCGGCGAGAATCAACCAGTGATTCTCGACGACTCGGCGAGAATCATTAGTGATTCTCGCCGAATCGGCGAGAATCACTTAGTGATTCTCGTCGATTCTTACTTAGACAATTTTTCCTCTATCTTTCCGAGACCTGGTCTTTGGCCCATCCTTGCTCCTTGTCTGCTCTTGCTCTATCATAGCCCTGTACTTGAAATTAAGTACACTCCAATAGAGAGAGTACACATTGGTCAACACACTGATCTGCTCAACGAGGGATTACGTTGCGCAGACCCGTGTATATTGACCCACTGCACCCTGACATTGGTGTGTACTTAGCGTGGAATAACTGCAAGCACAACTAGAAGATTTCATCAAATACAGTGTCTATTTACCTTAGCTTGTTCAGGGGCTTCTTCAAATCAGGTACATTGTGGATACAATACCCAACAATGTCGAACCTGTTTCCATCTAGGTGGTTGAGATACAGGCTAATGATTCTTCCAAAATTTGGGGTTCCGAGAGTATCTTTAATTTTCTCAAATAGCATAGCCCCCCAGTTATATCTTTTTCGACATACTATGGCCACCAAGATCTTGAACATATCACCAGAGATGTGATCTTTGGAGCTTGGTTTGCAGATCAGTACTTTCCCAATGATATCCGATAGGAGCTTCCCTTCCTCATTCATTTCCCTTCGCTTGATCGATTTAGTTCCTCGAGCAAGTCAACAGAATAGGAGAGTTCTGGCTCGATCCTCTTCCTCCAGATAGTCCTCTTGATCAGAACTGGTGAGCTGCAAATATCGTGTCAATTTTCCTGCAGTCACCTTGATCTGTACACTGGCAATCTTACTCTTAATCACTGTATATTCACGTCGTAGCTTTGCCGTTGCAAAGATTTCCAGCACTTCCTTATCCAGGATCTTGCAAGGATGCTCCAGGATGAAGGAAAGCACGGCTTCTTCAAGCATGAGGATGATATTTCTTAACTCATCGGAGGCATGAGAGAAGCCCGTCCTTACCAGTTCACTCCCGGTGAGGAGCTGTACTGTGGTTCTAGGAGCCATTGCAAACCTAAACAGGAAATGTTCAAGTGACTAAACCCTATCAGAAATTCTAGTTAAGGAGCTACCTAGACAAGATACTTCAAGGATGAAGAGACGTTACCCTAGCGCCGAACAGAGAGTGGCTAGCGGCGGGATGTTGGCGACTGGAATGAGCGTTGAACAGAGAGTGGCTAGAGACGTTACAGGGAGACGACGGAAGCACGGCACGATCCTTGCATCCTGAGGATGTTGTCGATGGGAGAACGGAGGAGTGACGGAGAGCACCAGGCGACCGGGCAAGGGAGCAGCTTCCGCACGATAAATAGATTCGGCGAGATTTCTTGGGCAGTTGGTGGGATGCTCGCGAAAGTAGGAATGTGAAGAGTCAAAAGGGATTTTACGCTATTTATACTGATGGATGGTTAGCCGCTAATTCACTGTACGGGGAGTTTGTACTGTACGGTGTGATGTGGAATCTTAGCCCCCTTTTCATTTCTTGGTCACAAAACCTAGGTCGAGTTGAGTGGTAAATTAACCCTAGAAATAAATACTGAGTAATTCTTGGTGATTCTAAAATGTAGAGTTTTCGTTATAACCCCTTGCACACACTCCTTGAATTTTGACTGGACTGATTGACACCCATTGGAATACATAATCAATTATATATGTAAATACAAGAAATTCTTCAGATTTTTAACTAAGGATCATTGAGTTGATATCTTTCGCGTCCTTTTATCAGGTGTGTTAACATATATATGTATAAATATATATATATACATTTACTTTTAGAGGAAGAATCTACATATCCGTGAGGATATATATATATATATATCATCATTGACATAATACGACTCAAGTATCATAACTGAATGCGCGTACCTGACATCATTAAATTGATCATTCAGATCTTCTATTTGAGGTACACCAGGTGTCCAATAGGCGTAGGACATTGTAGTTAGCTCTATCTCTTAACCCATACACTTGTTCCATATCATTCTTGGAACATCTTATGTCTAGTTGCCATCATATTTACGGGAACCTAGACTATCCTGCAACACAAAATTACCGTACCTTAGGAACCCAATATGTATTGGGTCCTAGGTTCTTGTCAGCATAAAATATTGAATGCCTTCCTAAAGGAATCCTTTCAGGAAGGCTAACTCTGCCAAGAGGAATTGGACATACCCTTGCCCTTGGTACAGAGGGATTGTGCCAACAATCTATGGAAAAGTGACCCACCTTGTCACAGCACCAACAGTCATGAATGTTGTATCGCTGTTTCTGACCTGATCTACTGACTGAGGTAGTCATGATAATAGGTCTAACAGGGGCAGAGAAGGTTCTGGTCACAGATTTGCCCTTTCCACCGAGATACGAGGGAGGGTGGATGGAGAACATGCGGTGAGTGTCATGAGGCCTGGGATGTGGTGCCTTCTTTTCAGTTAGCACACATCCGGGGGGCCCATGGGTACTAGCTACATGTTTCCCAACCCCTTTGTAACACCTCCCCTGTAAAGACCATATAATATGGGTCCGGCCAGGGCCCCACAACATACGGACGCCACAGCTTTAGTATTAAAAGATGATATGAAAACTACCCAATCTCAAAACTCCAGACAAACACAGCGGAAACAGAACAAACCGACAGAAGTTATCCACTAACGATAGAGTATCAAATGGCCTTAAGGCCTTACACAATAATAGTCCAAAACAAATCAATGTGCCAAGCACTCCTAGGCTACCTCGGCATGCAAGCCGGACATAAACATAACAAAAGTAGCAAACATAAAAGGAGAAACCAAGCACAGCAACACTTCATGAGGCTTAGGGCTTTTCGCCCGGCGCGCTAGCTCCTGCATGCGATCCTTGCCCTGTAAGGATTTGAAGTAACGTGGGTCAGCAAAGGCTGACCTCTACTGTGTAACAAAACACATCTCCTCCCGGCCGTCCCTATCGGACCCCGGGGTACCACTCCACCTGCAAGTTAGCACTTCGTATACCAAAAGAGCAAATATATTAAAGCGGTAAAACAGGCTTGGATGTCTCATACAGCATACATGTTCTCTATGTTTTGTACAAGGTGAAAGGGCCTACTATGCAGCATGAATGCAACCCGGGTTTCACCCAAGGCGCCCTAGTTCGTATACATCTAGCACAACATCAAACACTGGGTACTTCCGTTTCCCCATTGGCTTAAAGCCGCAAACACAAGGGAACCACCATGTCCCTAACGGCACACACGCCGTCACACGGAACCTTGCAAAGGCCCCACCCGCACAAGGGTCATATACCCCGGGGCTTGCCCGCACATTCTGACTTCGCACGTCAGGGTTCCGTCTCATACTGACCGATTCTAAGAAGCCTTGCTGGACCCCACCCGCTCATGGACACATTGCCCGGGCTTGTCCTCCGCTCGACATTCTCGTCAGTCCACAGAAGGGGCTAGTCTTGCCGGGACACTTCCCCCACATGACTTGCGCGCCACGGGATAGCCAGCCGACCACGGAGACATAGCCGCGCCTTAGCACAAGCACAAACAAAGGTTTCCCCACCCCAATCGCCACTCGCACCGTGTCTTTCCCGTGCTCCAAGGAAACCATCTACCGCACAAAGCGGAGCTAACCTCGTTCGGTTCCGACTATGAGTACTCACTCAAATATGAGGGGGAAAACGCATACATACAACGGCGTATTGCCGCTGCGGATTTCTATCGAAACCCCAAAACTCGCTATGCAACATCACCGGGTCGGACCAACAATCGCGACCGTGGCTTCACCCACAATGCCTAATCCGCTAACGGAGCGGATCTCTAATGCAAAGCATGCCGGGATGAGCATACTCAACCCGGAGGTCCTCTTGAACCTAGGCTACACGAATCCCTCTCATTTGAGAGATTCGGTGCTCAAAATACGAAAGGAAGGGGATGCTATTCATGCATCCTAAATCCTAAAAACCGAGAGGAGAAGCGTCGTTACCTTCCGTCCCCTCTTCCTAGACATGGAGAAGATTTGCTCGGTTGAAAACCACCGCAACGCTCCCACCTTCGCGGATCTGAACTCCGCTCGCGAAACGGAGCTCCGAATCTCCACCGGCCGCCGGAGTTGACCTCCTTCTTCCTCCTCCAAGCTCTCCCTTCTCTCTAGGTTTTAGAGAGAGAGTGCCCAAGTGAAATAAGGGTTTCAAAACCCTATTCCCGGCTAAAACCACCCAGGAGCAACCCCCCACCGTCGGATCCAAAGCCAAGGAAACGAACGGCCAGGATTAGATCTGAAATCCCAAAAACTGGGCCGAACACGGGTTCACACACGGCCGTGTGCCTGGCCGTGTAGCTCATTCGCCGTCTCGACCAAAATTGAAAACCAGCAACACGGCATGTGACACGGCCTCCGACACGCCCGTGTCGCCTGTGACACGCCCGTGTCGGGACCCGTGTCACGCCCCCCATGTGCAATTTATCAACACTTCGCAGTCAGAGAGGTACACGGCTTGGTGACACGTCCTCAGACACGCCTGTGTCCAACTAGACACGACCGTGTTCGTGCCCGTGTCATTACCCGTGTACCCAACCGCACAGCCCAGGTGTGACACGGCTTGGGACACGCCCGTGTCCTAGGCCGTGTTCCACCACACGACCATCGTCGACCTGAACTGGTCGACTACACGGCCCGAGCCCGACACGGCCTCCGACACGCCCGTGTCGGAGCCCGTGTCACCTGCACCAAAAACTTGTCTTGGCCAAATTCGATCCCCGTCGCTCCTACAACAATTTGGGGTGTTACAATTCTACCCCCCTTAAAGAATTTCGTCCACGAAATTAATAAAGGAAAAACAGGACTTAACGTAAAACAGTACCTGAGCGGAACAATTTCGGGTACTCCTCGAGCATAGTCTGCTCCCGTTCCCAAGAGAGCTCCTCACGCCCGCAATTATCCCACCGGACCTTTACGAGTCTGACCTCCTTGTTCCGCAATTGCCGAACCTTTGAGTCTTCTATCCCGACTGGACGAACTCGCGTCCCCAAGTCTTCCTCTACCAGCACCGCCGTCGGCTCAATCACCACGCTGGCTTCTAACAACGCTTTCCTCAGGACGGAGACGTGAAAAACGTCATGCAATCCACTTAGCTCTGTGGACAACGCCAACCGGTACGCTGCCTCTCCCACTCGCTCGATGACCTTGAATGGTCCCAAAAATTTCGGACTCAGCTTCTTGAGTCGGCGAATTCGCGAAACGCCTTTGAACGGCTTGATCTTAAGATACACCCAGTCGCCCACAGCGAATTCCACATGCCTGTGGCGAGCATTGAAATACTTCGACTGCCGATCTTGAGCTACCTTCATGCGCTCTTGGATGGTCCGCACCAACTCACTAACGTCGGCTACCACTTCTTTCCCCAAAAGCTTGGTGTCTCCCGCCTCTGTCAAAGACATCGGTGTTCGACACCGCCTCCCATACAGAGCTTCGTATGGCGCCATCTTGATACTAGCTTGGTAACTATTGTTATACGCAAACTACACCATGAAGAGGTGATCCTCCCACTTCTTGCCGAAGTTGAGAGTACACATCCTTAGCATATCTTCCAAAGTACGGTTCGTTCTCTCAGTTTGCCCATCGGTTTGAGGATGAAAAGCCGTACTGAACTTGAGTTTTGTGCCCAAGCTCTTCTGCACCAACCGCCAATCCTTAGACGTGAAACGTCCATCCCGGTCGCTGACTATACTCTTCGGAATCCCATGGAGTCGTACAATATTGCGGACGTACAACTCCACCAACTTTTCCACACCGTCCTCCTTCCGGTTTGGGATGAAATGTGCCACTTTGGTCAAGCGGTCCACAATCACCCAAATGGCATCATTACCCTGCTGCGATCTAGGCAACCCATGCACAAAATCCATGGAGATGTCATCAAATTTCCATTCGGGGATTGGAAGAGGCTTCAAGAACCTGCCCGGCTTCTGACATTCGGCCTTCACCAAGGCACATGTTTGGCACCGACTCACACACAAAGCCACGTCCTGCTTCATCCCAGGCCACCAATAGGACTTCTTCAAGTCCAAGTACATCTTTGTACCTCCCGGGTGAATGGAGTAATTAGTGAAGTGGGCCTCAAACATCAACTCCTCGCGGAGCTTGCCGAACTGTGGTACACAAATCCTTCTGCCCTTCCTCAGAATCCCATCACCCATCTCCCAGGCGCTACCCTCGCCCTTTAGAGCTTCCTCCACGAAAGGTTGGAACTCCGCATCTACACGGGTCGCTTCCCGAATACGATCGCATAAGTCACTCTGCATCTCAATCCAATTTAGTCGAGCCACGCTAGACTCGCCTCTTGCCACACATTCCAAACCAAGGGACTCCCAGTCCCGCCTTAACCGCTCATCGTGAGCTTCAATCCAATTTCCTTGCCCCGAGTATTTCCTACTCAAAGCATCTGCCACCACATTGGCTTTCCCTGGCGTGTACTGAATCGCCACCTCGTAGTCCCCCAGGAACTCGACCCACCTACGCTGCCGCATATTTAGGTCCTTCTGATCTAGGAGATACTTCAGACTCTTGTGGTCCGTGAAGATCTCCACCTTTGCACCATAAATGTAGTGCCTCCACAACTTCAACGCAAAAATTACCGCCGCCAACTCCAAATCATGGACGGGGTAATTTCTCTCATGAGGCTTCAGCTGCCTCGACCCAAAAGCTATCACACTACCATGCTGCACCAACACGCACCCTAAACCGCATCCGGATGCGTCGCTGAAAATCTGGAACCCTTCGGTCCCCTTTGGCAGACATAGGATCGGCGCCGTCATTAGCCTTTCCTTCAGGGTTTCAAACGCCTCGTTGCACTCTTGAGTCCATACAAATTTCTGATCCTTGCGAGTTAGTGAAGTGAGGGGTAAAGCTATCCGCGAAAAGTTTTCCACAAACCTTCGGTAGTACCCGGCTAGTCCATGAAAACTTCGGACTTCCGCCACGGTCCTAAAAACTGGCCACTCTCTGATGGCTTCTACTTTCGTTGGATCCACCGCCACCCCATCCCCACTAATCACATGGCCTAGAAATGCCACTTTCTCCAACCAGAACTCGCACTTGGAGAACTTCGCGTAAAGCTGGTTCTCTCTCAATACTTGCAACACTGTCCGCAAGTGCGACTCGTGCTCCGCTTCCGACTTGGAATACACCAAAATGTCATCGATAAAGATGACTACGAACCAGTCTAAATATTCGCGAAACACTCGGTTCATCAAGTCCATGAACACGGACGGCGCGTTCGTTAGCCCGAACGGCATCACCGAGAACTCAAAATGACCATACCTCGTACCAAACGCGGTCTTGGGTATGTCCTCGTCACGAATCCGCAACTGATAATATCCGGACTTCAGGTCCAACTTGGAGTACACCACCGACCCCACCAACTGGTCGAAGAGATCGTCTATCTGAGGGATCGGATACTTATTCTTGACAGTCAATTTGTTCAACTCTCGGTAGTCTATGCACAGACGCATACTACCGTCCTTCTTCTTTACGAATAACACCGGCGCACTCCACGGTGAAGAGCTGGGCCTGATATACCCTTGCTCCAAAAGCTCCTGCAACTGAACCTTGAGCTCGGCCAACTCCTTTGGTGCCATCCTGAAGGGTGGACGCGACACTGGTCTAGCCTCGGGCACCAACTCGATGGAGAAATCAATCTCCCGCCGAGGAGGTGCTCCTGGTAACTCCTCGGGAAAAACATCTCCAAACTCCGCCACCACGGGCACTTCTCCTAGAGAAAGCCTGGAGAGGCTAACCTCCAACAACGCTACTAGAGCTACACCTCCCTGGTTAACAGCTCGCACTAACTGAAGTGCCGAAACTAGGGAACAGGCCACTCCATGCAGACCTTCAAACTTGACTTCCGCTTGCCCCACGCCCCTCAGGGTTACCACCTTGGACAAACAGTCGATACTAGCACGCTGCTCCGCTAGCCAATCCATCCCCAAAATCACATCGAACTCGGACAACGGCAAGATCGCCGCTACCAATAAGAAGTCGACTCCCTCAAGACTCCAACAAATCCGGCCTCTAGCCCTGGTAGTCATAGATGACCCATTTGGCATGCGCACTTTCAACTCGGAGTCCGTCGAGAAAGACTCCACTCCGATCCTCCGGATAAAGCCTTCCGCAAGGAAGGAGTGCGACGCTCTCGTATCAAAGAGTACCCTAGCGGGGTACCCAGATACCATCACAAAGCCTACACACATGCAACAAACATAAAGGCCTGAAAGACAGGAATCTAAGGTGCAGGTTGAACTCTCGTACCTGTCACCACGTCGGGTTGACGGATTGCTTCTTGTTGCCCAAGGTTGTAGGCCCTTGGCTGCACTGGTTGAAACCGAGAAGCACTCGACTCCGCCATCTTCCCTTTCTCTACGGCACTGGGGCCGGAGCGCACAGTTTGCTCCTGCCTTGGCTCTTGCTCAGTGCCCCCTTGGGTACAAAATCTTGCTATGTGGCCCGGCTTGCCACAACTATAGCACGTCTGAGGGCCCTTAGAGCGTGAGCCTCCGGACGTCCAATTACTTTTCTCGCCCGACTTATATGGGGAAGGCTTCTTCTTCCATCGGCTCCCTTCCGCCTTTCCATGTGACTGGGCAGGCTTCTTCTCCTCCCCCTGCTTGGGTGTGAAACCCTTGCGACGCTGGGATCGCTCCATGTCACTCTCCAAAATTCGGGCCGCCTCCACCAATTCGTTGAAACCCGCACGTTTCATCGATATGAGGGGTTGTCTTAGGTTCTCCCTCAATCCATGGTTGAAGAGATTGTCCCTCTCTTCATCGTCTGCCATGGTCGTCCCTGCATAACGACCCAAGCGAGTAAATTCCTGAACATACTCATCCACTGACTTGTCTCGCTGCACCAGATGTAGGAACTGCCTCTGGAGGGCTAACCTCGTTGAGGCGGGTATGTACTTCTTCAGGAAGGCATTCCCAAACTCCTCGATGGACGGTGTGCATCCTAGAAACTGCTGGCCACTGTGGCTCACCCACCATAACTTGGCATCTCCCTCCAACATAAAGGCTGCGAACTCTGCCTTTTTCTCATCTGGCACCTCTGCCGCCCTCAGAAGCTCCTAAATTCTAGCCCACCAATCCTCTGCATCTGTGGGTGTGCCGGTTCTCTTGAAGGTTGGAGGGTGGAAACTCAGAAAGTACTTCATTTGCCGATCCCCATGCCCGACAACCACTCTCTCGGCCTGCGGCTCTGCCCGCCTAGCTTCCTCAATCTGCACGGTCGCTGCCGTGTCCGGGGTAGCAGGAGTTGCTACCTAAGCAACGGGAGCTGCTACCTGTGCTGTCGCTGCAGCTTGGGCCGCCACCATCGCTTCTGCAAGCATACGACAGAAGTCGGTCGGTGTGACCCCCATCCCTAGCGGACCTTGCGCAGTCGCACTACTTGCCGAGAGCTCTTCTCTTGGCCTCGAGGTCCCAGCCTCGTTGCTTGCACTCTAAACACAAGCAAGAAAACACAAATCAGTCTCTAATCGCAAGACTCGAACACCAGGACACTCATGGTCCTGCGATACTCCTATGTGGATAACTTCTTATACGCGACTCGACTTATACTTTCGACCGCGAAACTTCTCGTTGGAACGCGAACATCCCTCTGATACCAAATTATAACACCTCCCCTGTAAAGACCATATAATATGGGTCTGGCCGGGGCCCCACAACATACGGACGCCACAGCTTTAGTATTAAAAGATGATATGAAAACTACCCAATCTCAAAACTCCAGACAAACACAGCGGAAACAGAACAAACCGACAGAAGTTATCCACTAACGATAGAGTATCAAATGGCCTTAAGGCCTTACACAATAATAGTCCAAAACATATCAATGTGCCAAGCACTCCTAGGCTACCTCGGCATGCAAGCCATACATAAACATAACAAAAGTAGCAAACATAAAAGGAGAAACCAAGCACAGCAACACTTCATGAGGCTTAGGGCTTTTCGCCCGGCGCGCTAGCTCCTGCATGCGATCCTTGCTCTGTAAGGATTTGAAGTAACGTGGGTCAGCAAAGGCTGACCTCTACTGTGTAACAAACACGTCTCCTCTCGGCCGTCCCTATCGGACCCCGGGGTACCACTCCACCTGCAAGTTAGCACTTCGTATACCAAAAGAGCAAATATATTAAAGCGGTAAAACAGGCTTGGATGTCTCATATAGCATACATGTTCTCTATGTTTTGTACAAGGTGAAAGGGCCTACTATGCAGCATGAATGCAACCCGGGTTTCACCCAAGGCGCCCTAGTTCGTATACATCTAGCACAACATCAAACACTGGGTACTTCCGTTTCCCCATTGGCTTAAAGCCGCAAACACAAGGGAACCACCATGTCCCTAACGGCACACACGCCGTCACACGGAACCTTGCAAAGGCCCCACCCGCACAAGGGTCATATACCCCGGGGCTTGCCCGCACATTCTGACTTCGCACGTCAGGGTTCCGTCTCACACTGACCAATTCTAAGAAGCCTTGCTGGACCCCACCCGCTCATGGCCACATTGCCCGGGCTTGTCCTCCGCTCGACATTCTCGTCAGTCCACAGAAGGGGCTAGTCTCGCCGGGACACTTCCCCCACATGACTTGCGCGCCACGGGATAGCCAGCCGACCACGGAGACATAGCCGCGCCTTAGCACTGCACAAACAAAGGTTTCCCCACCCCAATCGCCACTCGCACCGTGTCTTTCCCATGCTCCAAGGAAACCATCTACCGCACAAAGCGGAGCTAACCTCGTCTGGTTCCGACTACGAGTACTCACTCAAATATGAGGGGGAAAACACATACATACAACGGCGTATTGCCGCTGCGGATTTCTATCGAAACCCAAAAACTCGCTATGCAACATCACCGGGTCGGACCAACAATCGCAACCACGGCTTCACCCACAATGCCTAATCCGCTAACGGAGCGGATCTCTAATGCAAAGCATGCCGGGATGAGCATACTCAACCCGGAGGTCCTCTTGAACCTAGGCTACACGAATCCCTCTCATTTGAGAGATTCGGTGCTCAAAATACGAAAGGAAGGGGATACTATTCATGCATCCTAAATCCTAAAAACCGAGAGGAGAAGCGTCGTTACCTTCCGTCCCCTCTTCCTAGCCATGGAGAAGATTTGCTCGGTTGAAAACCACCGCAACGCTCCCACCTTCGCGGATCTGAACTCCGCTCGCGATACGGAGCTCCGAATCTCCACCGGCCGCCGGAGTTGACCTCCTTCTTCCTCCTCCAAGCTCTCCCTTCTCTCTAGGTTTTAGAGAGAGAGTGCCCAAGTGAAATAAGGGTTTCAAAACCCTATTCTCGGCTAAAACCACCCAGGAGCAGCCCCCCACCGTCGGATCCAAAGCCAAGGAAACGAACGGCCAGGATTAGATCTGAAATCCCAAAAACTGGGCCGAACACGGGTTCACACACGGCCGTGTGCCTGGCCGTGTAGCTCATTCGCCGTCTCGACCAAAATTGAAAACCAGCAACACGGCATGTGACACGACCTCCGACACGCCCGTGTAGGGACCCGTGTCACGCCCCCCGTGTGCAATTTATCAACACTTCGCAGTCAGAGAGGTACACGGCTTGGTGACACGGCCTTAGACACGCCCGTGTCCAACTAGACACGCCCGTGTTCGTGCCCGTGTCATTACCCGTGTACCCAACCGCACAGCCCAGGTGTGACACGGCTTGGGACACGCCCGTGTCCTAGGCCGTGTTCCACCACACGACCATCGTCGACCTGAACTGGTCAACTACACGGCCCGAGCTCGACACGCCCGACACGGCCTCCGACACGCCCGTGTCGGAGCCCGTGTCACCTGCACCAAAAACTTGTCTTGGCCAAATTCGATCCCCGTCGCTCCTACAACAATTTGGGGTATTATACCCTTTTTCCTGTGTCCTCGGGTGGTGAGAGTTATTGTGAGAGCTGGTTCCTGCATTCTCATGAAGTGTTGAGGCTGAGGCTGAGAATACAAAAGGTTCATGATGAGCCAAATGTATTTTCTCATGGGTAGCCATAACAGCACTTGCACTATGGGTACTTCCACAAGAGGGTTGATCATTCTTGTAGTGACCATAGTTGTTCTTATGGTCATACCTGAAGGCATGATTTGTGCCCTTCCTACTCGGGGTGGGGGGTCTGAACACATATTCCCCATTTCTCCATGAATTAATGATTTGGGAGATCCACCCATTTTCTGCTTTTCTTTTGATAGCATCTATCTTGGAAAAGTTAGAAACTATCCTCTTCTCGATCTCTAGACGACTCTCTAGATCTGAGATCTTTGAGTCCTTTACCTTGATGGATTCTAATTGGAGATTCATCAAGGTCCTCAACTGAGCAATCTCCTTAGCTTGTTCCACAACAAGTAAGTTGCTCATCTGAAGGGCACTCTCAAGGGAATCAAGATTTTCAATCCTTTGATTGAAGCTATCCATTTCCCTTGAATCACTGGATGGACAACCCTCTGAACTATTCCTATATTCAGGAAATCCAAGGGGAGAGGAGCATGATGAAGAAGTTACCTGATCTTGACTTTGATGTTCAGGGTCAGCGTTAAGATCGGCAGAGACTGTTGTGTCAGCTTCATCAGAACTGCTTTCCTCAACCTCTTCTTCAGTCTCAGACAAGGACACAGGAGCTCTGATACTGAGAGATTTGTCTTTACCTTCATCTTCAGAAATTAGGACCCCCCACATAGGCTTCATCCTCCTGCTGGCAACTAGTCCCTGCTGTCTCTGATCCCTCCATGAGGTCTGAGATAGTTTGCCATATAGACTTAGAAGTCCTGCACTTGTCCAATCTTGAATGAGATAATCAAGACCAGACGTCAGAGATGATCTGACGAATCAGCTTGTCCAAGTTGATGATAGAGAGCTCAGTCTCAGACATCTCTTCGGGACTCTTGGGGATTTGGAGATGTTTTCCTGAGCCAGACGCCTTCATGGAAATGATGGGACCCTCATCCAAAATGAGAGACTATCGAGGGTCGATGGCCTCTAGATGAAACAAAACTCTCATCTTCCAGACTGGATAATACTCCTTTGTGCATGCAGAGAGTCTCATAGGAGAGACATCAGAATACATCTCCATGCTTGATTCTGATTTTCTTGTTGACACTAGAGGCAGGATTTTACTCAAGGTGTTAACCTTTTTGATGAGTAACCTCCCTCTGATACCACTTGAAAGTCAATCTAGTGTCAACTAGATTCACCTATGGGGGCGGATAGGTGATGTACAGTCTTTTGCGGAATTAAAAATTAACCATCACAAGAAAACAAAAACAACCACAACACAGAAACAGACAAGCAGTTATAGTGGTTCCCCCGATTTGGGTACGTCCACTCTCTATCACAACCCGCATTTTCTCCGAATTTAGAAATTATCAGTATGAGAAAACACGCGTCATGATGCCACGTCGAGCAGGGGATAACTGCTGACGCTCAGGCAAAACCATCTACTTACTTAATAGAAGAAATTCATGAGTTTAATGATTAGAAAATCAGTTATATTTTAGAGGCCGTATCCCTCGGCTCGGTGGATCATCTAGTCCACAGTTTAAAACTACATATACGCTGTGGAAAAATACTTTATTCAGGTTTATCATCCTAAGGAGCGCTTAAGGGTCCCAAGAGAACCACTTATGCTATGCAAGACCCTATATTTAATTTATATAATGTATAAGAAAACGGTTTTGTACGTGATTGGAAAATAGTGATTTAGATTTATAAAACATGCTGATCATGAGCCTTTTTTTATAATAATAGTTGTAGTTTAAAAATAACTAGCAACCTAACATAAAACCTCCCCAGAGCAAGTAGACTATCTCCAGAAAAAGGTAGCAGCAGAAGTAATATATCTAGTACAAAGGGAAAAACTACCAGTGGGCGCCAATAACCTGACACGAACCCACTAGCACATATGTATGTCTGTAAGGAAAGTACAGGAAAACTAACTCACTAACAAAGCAACCGGATCTCCAAAGTCCCAGAGACCACCAGCAACACCACCGCAACCTAGCCACCAAACTGGCTACAGCTCAGAACCTGAGGCATTCCAAAAGAAAACAGAATAACTCAGCAAGCAAAACAAGGTAAAAACTGCATGAAAGAGTCAACTAAGGGGGAAAAAGTGAAAGAAAGAAGAACAACATGTAGAAGAAAAAGTCACAACTGTCCAAAGTAGGACAACAAGAAAAGCACTACGTGCAAGGAAATAGCAACCACCCTATCCAGGAACTACATCCTACAGGGCCTACTAGGCTACCAAGAGCCCAAAGTGCTGCAATCTACCAAGGAAGAAACTTCTAACATCCTAAGCTGTGGGAAATGGTAGTAGTAAAAACAAACAGCATGGATCCGGGTTGGAGGCAAACTCAGTCCCTCAACCACCATTTCCACGCCAACAAGCTCAAGGGTCTACATGGGAAAGCACAAGGGACCTTCCACCCCCTTGCCCAGCCCGTACCTGGAGCAAGATAGAAGAATAAGGGTGGCCTTGGCTAAATTGCACAACACCTCCCTCATGAAGAGCTTCAACCCACCACTACTAACCACGACCCACGATTCGGCCATTAGGAAAGAGAAACATGGCCGACAAGGAAATTACAAAAAGAAATCAAATCAAGGAATTCACTCAGGAATGAGAATCAAGGTAAGGGATAGTGTTGAAATAACTCAACACGGCTTGGCGTTGAGTGGGACCCACTCAACACCTAACCAGACCTTGGCGTTGAGTGAGCTAGCCTCACTCAGCGCCAAAACAAGCATGGCGTTGAGTGAAGCTCACTCACTCAATGCCTCCTGCAAGAACAACTCTGGCGTTGAGTGAGCCAACCTCACTCAACGCCAAAACAGCCATGGCGTTGAGTGAGGTACTGACGAGTCCTCTTTATATACCTATTTTCGGACTCATCTGGGCTTATTTCCTTGTCTTTGCACACCGTTTAGCGTCATTTGCACTCCTTTTGGTTCGCTACGGTTTTCCACGCCCTGTGCACCTTTGTTGCCCATTTTCTGTGCTTGTGTGCATTTACTTTCTTGCTATGTTCATTACTGGTTGCTGTGGCTGCCGCGATCGATGCCCCGTGCAGTTTTCCTGCAGGTTTGGGGATCGTGAGGGCATTCGGGATAGGCGTTTCACTATTATTGGCAAAGGAGTCAGTGGTCGTGCGTTTTTACCCACGCACGACCATCGACCTCCTGGCGCACGATCACTGACCGTGCGCAGCCCGGTCTCATTTGTGAAAACTCTGTCTTGAACATTCCGCACGATCACTTGCCATACCGCGCACGACCACTGCTCGTGCGCCGCCGATCGTGCGCAGTCATACCCATTTTGCAAAAGTCTGTCTGGCTATTTCCGCACGATCATCAGCATTGCCTCGCACGATCACTGATCGTGCGCTGATGATCGTGCGCGACTACTGATTTTCTGATGCAGGTCTGCAGGTTGCTCACGCACGGGCGCTGACCTTGGTCGCGCACGACCACTGGTCGTGCGCCAGTGGTCGTGCGCGCTATTTATTCTGCAAGCTATAAATACGCTGTTCCGCGAATTAGGGCGAGGAGAATCATATCGGAGCCTTCGCCAGTCCGCCGTTTCGCCCTCCAGCAAGTCCCATTCACCTCCACCTTCATCCATACCAACGGGAGGACCTTCTCCGGTGATTCCGAAGCATTCCGCATCCTCCGGTGATCCTCCCGGCCATTGAAGCATTCTTCTCCGAGCTTTCCACCAAGGAAGAAGACGAAGCACCCCTAGAGAACGGAGTTACAGGCCCTCGAGGATGACAGCTCGGTGGTACCGGAAGCCCTCCTCGGACTGCGCTTGGAAGCGGATTGACAACCCGCACCTCCGGCCAACAACCGCGGTGGATCTTCAATCTCATGGTTGTGCATTTTCTCTCTTTTTCTTGTTGTATGAAATGCTTGTGCTTGTAATGGACATCAACTTCTAGCATTATTGTTATTAGTTGTATTTCATCTTGCTCTAGAGATTTATTCTTTGATGCGCCTCGCTCCATCTCGCTCCACTCCACACGTTCGTTTCACTCAAGCTTGCTCCGCACTAATCACCTCACTCGCTAGATTTCCGTCCACTCGCCAATCGAAGTACGGCATCGCGGCCGCTACATCCATCTCGCCTTGAGAAGCGGTGATTGCGACCCGCATAGTTTACATTAGTGTAATCGGTCGTAAGACCACCAACCAAAGCCCCTTTCTTTTCTGTTTATTTCAATTAACTCTCATAACGATAGTTTTAGAGTCTAGATCGTTCGACGCCAATTGCATTCCTCAAGAGACCGACATCCGGGGATTCATTCCCAACTTTATTATTTGAGCGACCGGTACGCTTGCCGTATTTTACGCGCATCAAGTTTTTGGCGCCGTTGCCGGGGAATGCAACTGTTGAACGATCATGATTTTCGGAAGTATTGGTATAAGAGTTAGTGCTTTTTGATTTTTGTCCCTTTGTTTTGTTGTTTCAGTGAATACAGGGTCAATATTCTATCAATGCCTTCTATTCAGCAGCTAATTTATCAAGCCCGTCTCACCAATCGAGTGGAAACGGGAAATGACAGTTTCGAGATTTCCTCTGATATGATCGAATATATTATCGAAAATTGTCAATTCAGCGGAGATGGAAGTGTTGATGCCTTGTGCCACGTGCGCAGGTTTTTAGAAATTTATGACACATGCTCTTCGAACACTGCCAACGGCGAGCAGCAGAAGATTCGACTCTTCTCCTTTTCCTTGAAAGGCAGCGCAAAACGATGGTATAATGATACCAGGAAGGAGATGTTTCATTCGTGGAAGCAACTCGAAGGAAATTTCTTGGCCAAATTCCGGCGGCAAATGCTCACCACGGACGATTACAAGGAGCTCATCACCTTCTCCCAAGGAGATGAAGAATCCTTGTTCGCAGCTTGGGAGCATTTTCAGTATTTGCGGAGGGAATGCTGCAGAGAGGGAATGTCAGATGTTTTGCTGCTCCAAACCTTCTATTTTGGGATCCTAGACAGATTCCGGCCAGCACTTGACATTGTAGCTGGAGGAACTCTGCTTAACAAACCTTGTCGGGATGCTTGGGAAATAATCGACAACATTGCCCAAACCAGCAGGCATTGGAATTCCCCACCTTTCTCCAACCTTTCCGTGGAGGCAAAGTTGGTGGTCACTAATGAAGCCGCCGATCTTCCCGTGTCTGTGATGGAGCGTTTTTTCGCGTACTTCTGCAAAATAATGGATGTGTTCAACGATCAAGCCGCCACCATTCAGCGCTTACAAATGGCCATTGGGATTCTTACGGAAACGTTGCTCAGCTCCACCAGTCAGAAATGGGAAACAGTGCAATCAATGAGGCTGAGAAGTGGAAAAAGTCTCGAGAGAGTCTTGCCGCCCGATCCTCCTACACAATCTTCGTGTGTACCCATTTCTGACTCGACAATTGAACCTCCGTCTGCACCGATCGCGCAAGAACCCGTGTCAGTACCGCCACTCGTGAGGATCACCTCGAGGCCGCCGTTTCCCCATCGGCTGAATAATGAAAAGACTGAAAGGCATTTTCAGAAGTTCCTGGAAATCATGAAAGGAGTTCAAGTTAGCATACCTTTAACAGAAGCTATCACGCAGATTCCGGGATATTCCAAGTTCCTCAAGACCCTCATCTCGAGGCGTCAATCCTTGGAAGGTCTGAATATGATTAACCTCACCAAAGAGTGTTCCTCTCTCCTCACCAACTTTCCCCCTACCAAACGCAGAGACCCTGGCAGCTTCACCATCCCTTGCCGAATTGGTTTCCACAGGTTTGGCCACGCACTTTGTGATTTGGGAGCGTCGATTAACCTGATGCCCCTCTCCATCTTCCAGGAGCTGGGAGTTGGGATTCTCCGGCCCACCCATCTGAGGTTACAGCTAGCCGATCGATCGATAAAAACGCCAGCTGGGATGGTTGAAGACCTCATTGTCATGGTTAACGACCTTGCTTTCCCGGCCGATTTTGTCATCCTTGACATGGAGGCTGATCCCAAGGTCCCTATAATTCTGGGAAGGCCCTTCCTAGCCACTGCCCGGGCTATTATCAACGTCGACCGGGGAGAATTGACCCTAAGCCTGGGAGAAGAATCAATTTCCTTCAATGTCCATGAACCTCCGCAACAACTTAGAATCACTAATTGTGACAGCGCTGACTTGTTTGACGAACCGGGAACGAGCAGCGAATTGATTCTTGACCCTGATGAGCCAGAATGGGAAATTGAGGACACACCAACCGCTACCTCGTCTGGGACTCCGCATCTGATCAAAGAACCCACCATCACTTCTTCTATCACTGCCACTACCGTAACCTTGAAGCCGCTGCCCGAATCCCTGAAATATGCTTTCTTGGAGGAAGGCACAGCATGTCCGGTGTTCATCTCCGCTACTCTCTCCGCCGACAACGAACGTGCTTTGGTCGATGTGTTAAAAAAATATAAGAATGTTTTTGGACGATCTTTGGCTGACATTAAAGGCATTAGCCCGGCGTTCTGCATGCACAAGATCCTCCTTGAAGATCAATACAAACCTTCGGCACAACCGCAAAGAAGACTGAATCCCAAGATGCATGCGGTAGTTCAGGCGGAAGTCATAAAATTGCTTGACGCCGGTATAATTTACCCCATCAGTGACAGCAAATGGGTAAGCCCGGTCCAAGTTGTGCCCAAAAAGGGCGGAATTACTGTGGTGGCCAATGACGAGAATGAATTACTGCCTACCCGTGTGGTCACTGGGTGGAGAGTTTGCATTGATTACAGGAAGCTGAATGAAGCTACACGCAAAGATCATTACCCGCTCCCTTTCATCGATCAAATGCTGGAAAAATTGGCTGGTCAGGAATACTACTGCTTTCTGGATGGATATTCGGGATACAACCAAATCGCAGTCGATCCTGAAGATCAAGACAAGACGACATTCACCTGCCCATCTGGCACCTTCGCGTTTAGGAGAATGCCGTTTGGATTGTGCAACGCCCCGGCAACCTTCCAACGTTGCGTCATCGCCATTTTTGGCGACATGATCGGTGATTTTCTCGAAGTCTTCATGGACGATTTCTCTCTTTTCGGGAACACCTTTAACTCCTGCCTCGCTAATTTAGCCAAGGCCCTGCAGCGTTGTGATGATACCAATCTTGTCCTGAATTGGGAGAAATGCCACTTCATGGTTCGTGAGGGCGTCGTTTTAGGCCATAAGGTCTCTCGTCGGGGGCTCGAAGTCGATCAAGCAAAAATCGGTGTCATCAAGAACCTTCCTCCTCCATCTTCTGTCAAGGGAATCCGCAGCTTTTTGGGACATGCCGGCTTTTACCGAAGATTCATTAGCAATTTTTCATCAATATCCAAACCTCTCACAAATCTGTTGACTAAGGACGCCTTGTTCATCTTCGATGAAAATTGCATGCAAGCCTTCACAACTCTCAAGGACCGGCTAATCTTTGCTCCCATTTTGGTGGCGCCGGATTGGACTTTGCCCTTCGAAGTCATGTGTGATGCCAGCGATTTTGCAGTTGGTGCGGTGCTCGGTCAAAGGAGAGACAAAGTATTTCACACCATCTCTTACGCGAGCCGAACCCTCAACGATGCCCAGCTCAATTACACTACCACAGAAAAGGAGCTTCTGGCCGTGATTTTTGCTTTCGAGAAATTCCATTCGTACTTGGTGTTATCCAAAGTCATTGTCTACACTGACCACGCAGCTCTAAGGTATTTATTCAAAAAAAAAGATGCCAAGCCTCGGCTAATCCGATGGATTCTCCTGCTGCAAGAATACTCCATTGAGATCCGAGATAAGAAAGGAGTGGAAAATGTCATCGCCGATCACTTATCCAGATTGGAGAATGATAGCGGTGGATCTGTTTTAGAGGATGAGCGCAATGTGATTGCTGAATGCTTCCCGGATGAGCGATTATTCTCCATCGCTTCCCTCCCCTCGATGACCCCGTGGTACGCAGACATGGCCAACTATCTTGCATGCAAATCTGTCTCCCCAAGCCTATCATCGCAGCAAAAGCGGAAACTTCTATCTGATGCTAAACATTATTTCTGGGAAGACCCGCTACTTTTTCGCACGTGCAATGATGGAGTTATCAGGCGCTGCGTACCCGAGAGTGAATTCCAATCCGTTTTAAACCACTGTCATGATCGGGAGGCCGGCGGACATTTCGGCGCCACAAGAACGGCACGCAAGATTCTGCAATGTGGCCTATTTTGGCCAACCCTTTTCAGAGACGCCCACAGTTATGTTACTAAATGCAATGAATGCCAAAGGACCGGTAATATTTCTAAGAGGGACGAAATGCCCCTCAATAACATGCTCGTTTGTGAGCCATTTGATGTTTGGGGGATAGACTTCATGGGACCCTTTCCCATGTCGTACGGCAAACTCTATATCATTGTTGCGGTTGACTATGTTTCCAAGTGGGTCGAAGCCGAAGCTGTTGCTGCAAATGATGCTCGCACTGTTCTAACTTTCTTACACAGAAATATTTTTTCTAGATTTGGCGCTCCGCGCACAATCATCAGTGACGGCGGGAGTCATTTTTGCAACAAGTCATTCTTACAACTCATGAAGAAGTTTGGAGTTCATCACAAAGTCTCTCTCGCCTACCATCCTCAGACTTGTGGGCAAGTTGAAGTCTCCAACAGGGAGTTAAAAAGAATAATTGAAAAATCCATAAATTCCAACCGAAAAGAGTGGGCTAAGAAGGTCGACGACGCTTTATGGGCATACCGAACCGCCTTCAAAACTCCTATCGGTATGACCCCCTTCCAACTCGTCTATGGAAAGGCCTGCCATTTGCCGGTCGAATTAGAACACAAGGCGCTATGGGCAACCAGATTTCTGAATATGGACATTGAGACTGCAGCAGGCGAACGCCGCTCCCAACTGAATGAACTGGAAGAACTACGACATTTCGCTTACGAAAACGCGCGGATCTACAAAGAAAAATAAAAAAAATGGCACGACCGTCACATCCTCCCAAAAGAATTCCAACCGGGAGATCAAGTCCTAATGTACAACTCCCGTCTCCGTTTATTCCCCGGAAAGTTAAAATTGCGGTGGAGCGGCCCCTTTACAGTGCTCGGAGTCTCCCCTTTTGGAGCTATTGAAATATCCGGGAAGAGCGGCAACAAATTCAAGGTCAACGGGCATCGACTAAAGTTGTACGATGGAGGTGCTATCATCGGCGAACCTCAAAGCTTACTGCTCGAAGACCCACTACATGGTGACGGGGCGGCGCCTTGATCCCAATTTCCGCTGCGGATCTCTTATTTTGTGTTGGAACATTTTGAGATTTATTTTATTTTATTTTGTTGCATAAACATTTTATACAACTGCTAATACAGGTATTTGGTCCACCTTAAGGACGGTAAACAAAAGGGCTATTCGGGAGACAACCCAAGCTTGGACCTTTTGGTCCCCTTGTTTATGTTTTATTTTATTTTATGCTTTCTATCTTTTTGTATTTTCTATTGTTCGGCCTAATTCGCAGGTTCAGCTTATCTTTTGTGCGATGCAGCACTTCCCGCGAATCATCATGCAATCTTCTGGCATGCTCCCCTCTTTGGAGCATTGGTACTCTCTCTCGCTTCAGATTTCATTTTCTGGTTGAATGTTTATTTTTCTTGCTTATGTTTTCATTCAAGTCTGGGGGGAAGAGCCGCTTGTGCACTCCACGAGCACATTTAATTTCGCATGCCAGTAGTTTTCCTTTTTGCTTCATTGTGTTAGACTCCTGTGCACACCACTGCACCCACTTGAGCGCGAGCTTAGCGGTTTGCGTGTCACGAGTTGAACCTGTATCTTTGTTCGATTTGGAAAATTTCTGTGCTAGTTGAGGATTGTGCGACGGAGTAAAATGTTGGCCTTGCTGTGTTTCTCGTCAACTGCTCTCGTTTTGTGTAGAAATTTGAGTAGATTTAATTTTTCTGTATGCTTATAGTTTATATTTTTCTATCTGCGTAAATTCTTTTATTCTACTCAAAAGTTGGTGAATCCGGTGTGAATCAAACGGTAGCGTAGGAATGTGTGTAGCCGCCACTAGACTCGTATTGCTTGAGTCGGGAGGAAGGATTATCTTTCTCGGTTGCTAAGAACTTGCCCCAAGCTATTCTTGAAGCATTGGTACACGGTTAGTCTAGCGTGAGAGTGATGTAGGCCACCTTTTGGCCCGGTTGAGCTTTGTACCCATTCCTAACTTCGCCCTTGCTAGCCCCGTTGTGCCTACCCTTCTTTTGATTCAGCTCCACTCGTATTTCACCAAAGCCTTATAGCCTATCCTAGTCGCACACCCAATTCGAGCTATAGTAGTTTACATTTTATGTTGGGTTGTGATGTGGTGATTCGTATTTGTAGATATGTGGTTGTGCCCAAAAAAAAAAATGTGCTGATTTTGTAAAAAGAAAAAGAAAATATTTAAAAGAGAAAAAGAGAAAAGAAAAAGAAAAAAAAAGAGTTTGATTGAAAATATTTATTTGAGAAGATTTGGATTTGGAGTAGGCGGTGCACACACCCATGTTGTACAAATCAAGTCTGGGGGTGTGGTGCACCTGGTTATATTGTGGTTTGCCGAGGGATTCTTTTAGGCTAGCTCATTTGGGTTAGGTGCATAGCCTTTCTTTTTATCATTGTTTATCTCACCGTAACCCAAGCCCCATTATTACCCGAAGTCCTACGGACTTGCGCTTGAGTTGACTAGTGCCGTGGAGAGAGTGCGAACGGGCAAGCTTATGGTTTCCGACATTGGTGGATTCCTTTGGGGGTAATCTTGAGCCCCGGTCTTCGGCAATGCTCACCTTAGTGGCCTGTCTACTTTCTCCCTGCGTAGGACCGGCTGATTCACCGTGATTCCACTTTTGAGTAATAATAAATTTTTGTTACGCATTGTGAAAAATATAAAATATTTTGTATACTTAAGAATTCCCTCTACTTTATTTTTATGCACGCGAGCATGCGACTTCGCATGGTACTCCGTTTGGCAATTTCTTTTTTTAGCTAGTTCATTTTTCCCCGTCTGCTTAGGTTTTGTTTGCTCGGGACGCGCAAACAGTTAAGTCTGGGGGTGTGATGAGTCCTCTTTATATACCTATTTTCGGACTCATCTGGGCTTATTTCCTTGTCTTTGCACACCGTTTAGCGTCATTTGCACTCCTTTTGGTTCGCTACAGTTTTCCACGCCCTGTGCACCTTTGTTGCCCATTTTCTGTGCTTGTGTGCATTTACTTTCTTGCTATGTTCATTACTGGTTGCTGTGGCTGCCGCGATCGATGCCCCGTGCAGTTTTCCTGCAGGTTTGGGGATCGTGAGGGCATTCGGGATAGGCGTTTCACTATTTTTGGCAAAGGAGTCAGTGGTCGTGCGTTTTTACCCACGCACGACCATCGACCTCCTGGCGCACGATCACTGACCGTGCGCAGCCCGGTCTCATTTGTGAAAACTCTGTCTTGAACATTCCGCACGATCACTTGCCATACCGCGCACGACCACTGCTCGTGCGCCGCCGATCGTGCGCAGTCATACCCATTTTGCAAAAGTCTGTCTGGCTATTTCCGCACGATCATCAGCATTGCCTCGCACGATCACTGATCGTGCGCTGATGATCGTGCACGACTACTGATTTTCTGATGCAGGTCTGCAGGTTGCTCACGCACGGGCGCTGACCTTGGTCGCGCACGACCACTGGTCGTGCGCCAGTGGTCGTGCGCGCTATTTATTCTGCAAGCTATAAATACGCTGTTCCGCGAATTAGGGCGAGGAGAATCATATCGGAGCCTTCGCCAGTCCGCCGTTTCGCCCTCCAGCAAGTCCCATTCACCTCCACCTTCATCCATACCAACGGGAGGACCTTCTCCGGTGATTCCGAAGCATTCCGCATCCTCCGGTGATCCTCCCGGCCATTGAAGCATTCTTCTCCGAGCTTTCCACCAAGGAAGAAGACGAAGCACCCCTAGAGAACGGAGTTACAGGCCCTCGAGGTGACAGCTCGGTGGTACCGGAAGCCCTCCTCGGACTGCGCTTGGAAGCGGATTGACAACCCGCACCTCCGGCCAACAACCGCGGTGGATCTTCAATCTCATGGTTGTGCATTTTCTCTCTTTTTCTTGTTGTATGAAATGCTTGTGCTTGTAATGGACATCAACTTCTAGCATTATTGTTATTAGTTGTATTTCATCTTGCTCTAGAGATTTATTCTTTGATGCGCCTCGCTCCATATCGCTCCACTCCACACGTTCGTTTCACTCAAGCTTGCTCCGCACTAATCACCTCACTCGCTAGATTTCCGTCCACTCGCCAATCGAAGTACGGCATCGCGGCCGCTACATCCATCTCGCCTTGAGAAGCGGTGATTGCGACCCGCATAGTTTACATTAGTGTAATCGTTCGTAAGACCACCAACCAAAGCCCCTTTCTTTTCTGTTTATTTCAATTAACTCTCATAACGATAGTTTTAGAGTCTAGATCGTTCGACGCCAATTGCATTCCTCAAGAGACCGACATCCGGGGATTCATTCCCAACTTTATTATTTGAGCGACCGGTACGCTTGCCGTATTTTACGCGCATCAGGTACACTCACTCAACGCCCTGGTACTTAGCCAAAAACAGAGAAAGTGGTGTTGAGTGAGCTGGCCTCACTCAACGCCAAAACAGCAATGGCGTTGAGTGAAGCTCACTCACTCAACGCCCTTACACTTAGCCGCAAAAGAGAACTATGGCATTGAGTGAGTCCACCTCACTCAACACAAAAACAGCAATGGCGTTGAGTGAGGTTCACTCACTCAACGCCCTGGCACTTAGCCGCCACGAGGAAAACCTGCGGCGTTGAGTGAGCTGACCTCACTCAACGCCAAACTAGAAATGGCGTTGAGTGAGGTCAACTCACTCAATGCCAAAGTACTTAGCCTCAGAAAAGGCTATGGCGTTGAGTGAGGACACCTCACTCAACGCCAAAGTACTTGGCTGCACAGAGGCGATGGCGTTGAGTGAGGTCGACTCACTCAACGCCGAAACCGAAATGGCGTTGAGTGAGGTCAACTCACTCAACGCCAAAACACTTGGCTTCACAGGAAAACCGCGGCGTTGAGTGAGCTTGCCTCACTCAATGCCAAAACGGAAATGGCGTTGAGTGAGGTCGACTCAGTCAACGCCAAAGTACTTAGCCGCTAGCATGGGCTACGGCATTGAGTGAGTTCACCTCACTCAACGCCCCAGTACTTAGCCAAAAAAAACTAACAACTGACCAGCTGTGGCATTGAGTGTGTGCACCACACTCAACGCCTAAACCCGCAAAGGCTTTGAGTGTGTGCACAACACTCAACGCCAATCCCGGGAAGGCTTTGAGTGTGTGCACCACACTCAACGCCAACCCGAGAGCCCAAACTTTGCTCTTCCAAAAACAACACAGCAGGCACCCCCTTCTCTCTCTCTCTCTCTCGGATTCACCCGCAAGCCACCAACCAGACAACAATCTGGAATTAAATCGGCGGCATTACGCCGGCGGGTTGGGCCCCAACAACACAAAGAAGGGGGCTCAATAGGAGAAACTAAGCCCTAAAAATTCAGCAAGATACAAGATCAACATGGCCTCTACCCTAGGGCTAACCAGGATTTTCAATAATAACGAGAGAATAAGAGAATGGCAAGGGCAAGAACACCACTTGCCTCGATTTCCGGCGAAGCTTGGACGGCTTTCCCTGTCCTTTACTTGGAACTAACAGCAGCAGCACCTAAAACATTCTCCCTAACATTAATGGCGGAAAATCCTCAAAACCGAAATCCCAATCTCACAAAAATTCCACGAAAAACGGAAATCTTACCGTCGAAACGAAGATCTAAGAGAGAGCAAGACAACGCCGCTTTCGGAATCGAAATCCGTCCACGAACGAGCCCGGAATCACCATCCGAAGGGGAGCAGGAACGACGGTTTTCTCCTCTGTTTTCCCGAACAAAGCAGGCGACGGTTTCTCTCTCAGGAAGAAGAAGAGGAAAAGAAGTGGGACGCCACTTCTAAACTAAGCTTTTATACTAAAGCTAGACACGTCGGTTCAGCAAAACCGAACAGGAGCCGCCTATTCTCTTAATTAAATTATGAGAATTCAAAAAGACAAGACAATACAAAGCTGCCACCTAAGCAGGAATTAATTGCTGAATATTTCAGCCGCAAGAAACAACGCTTCAGCTCTTAACCGCTGGTTCAAGACAAACTTATACAAATTAATAAAATACATATACTATTAACACACCAAAACGACGCGAAAACCGAATCACCTCGGAATTCGACGAAATTCGCACCGTAGCTAAATACCCACGCTACGAACACAACGGCGAAGTCGAAATTAACTTTCGACGAACAGAACTCGAGTTATACCCAAATAAAGCCAAACACAAACATCCCCCTGAGAGGCCACACCGGTTCACCCAAAACGACTCGGCTTGCTAGGGAGATCTTGCCAACAGGCTACAGAATAGGGCACTCAGTTCTAAGGAGCTAAACCACACTCCACAAATTGCACAAGCCACGGAAACGCGTCATCGAAACGCCAAACGAGAATAAAAATAATCGCAGAAAAATCGGGGGCGTTACAGTCACTCCCCCTAAAAGAAAGTTTCGTCCCGAAACTTTACGCACAACACTCCTACTAAAGAAGGAAAAGTAACGAATAGGAGTTACAAGAAGGGAAACATACCGATCAAATTGGCTAAACAGGGGAGGGTAAGCCTTCCTCATGGACGACTCTAGCTCCCAAGTCGCGCTCTCCAAATCCTGATTTTTCCAAAGAACTTTCACCATCGGTATGGACTTCTTTCGCAGCACTCGCTCCTGAGTATCCAAAATACGAACCGGCACTTCAACAAATGAGAGGTTGGGCTCCAACTGGGGCACAACGTCCAAGAGCTGCCCACTGCTGCGCACACACTTCCGCAATTGGCTAACATGAAAAACATTATGAACACCTGGGAAGTTCGCTGGCAAATCCAATCTATAAGCTGACACGCCAATCCGTTCCAAAATCACAAACGGGCCCACATACCTCGGGTCCAATTTCCGATTCTTACCAAACCTCTTTACACCCACCATTGGGGAAACCTTGAGAAATACAAGGTCCCCTATAGAAAACTCCAAGGAAGACCTACGCCGATTGGCGTTCTTCTCATACCTCTCCTGAGCTATACGAAGCTTCTCTCGAATAAGCTTCGCGGCGACTTCCATTTCCTCCAACGCATCAGGACCCAACAAAGGCCTCTCACCAGCCTCAGCCCAAAACAACGGAGTCCTACAGCACCTCCCATACAAGGCTTCGAACGGAGCCATCTGCAAACTTTCCTGATAACTGTTTTTGTAAGCAAATTCCATAAGTCGCAGCCGCTCATCCCACGCTCCGCCGTGGTCTAAAATGTAGCATCAGTTCATATCCTCTACAATCTGTTTCACCCGCTCCGTCTGCCCATTAGTCTGTGGGTGGTATGCAGTAGAATACCTCAGATCCGTACCCAAGCCCTCCTGCAAACTCTGCCAAAAACGAGAAGTAAACCGGGAGTCTCGATCGGAAATGATGCTAACCGGCACACCGTGGAGTCGGATGACTTCATTCAAGTACAACTCCTGCTATCTTCTTCATCGGGTAAACAATCTTATAAGGCACGAAGTGAGCACACTTCGTCAATCTATCAACTATAACCAAAACAGAATCAAATCCCCTCGGGGATTTCGGTAAGCCCGCAATGAAGTCCATAGATAAACTTTCCCACTTCCAAGTCGGGATCTCTAGCGGAGTCAACTTACCACCAGGCCTTCCATGATCGGCCTTCACACGCTTGCAAGTGTGGCACTCAGCAACAAATCGGGCTATATCTCCTTTCATGCCATACCACCAGGCAATTTGCCTTAAGTCACGGTACATCTTCGTAGATCCTGGATGATAGGCAATGCTGGATCCATGAGCCTCTCTGCAAATCATATTCCTAATGTTCCCAACAACGGGGATGCAAAACCTGCCGCGGTACTTCAAAGTACCCGCATCATCGATAGCAAAATCTGGCAACTCTCCCTTCTCTGTCCTGATGAATAAGTGCAGAAGATCTGGATCGTCCTTCTGGTGCAGTCTGGTTAAAGAAATCCAAGACGGCTCTGCCACAGATAAACTACTCTGCAAACCGCAGCATCCCACTAATATATCCATAAGGAGGAACTCCTCCACTAAACGATCGGCGGAGAGGTTAAAGATATTTCCCGTCTTTCGGCTCAGGGCGTCGGCCACCACATTGGCCTTGCTTGGATGATACTGGATCTCTACATCATAATCGGCCACATACTCTAGCCACCGCCGCTGACGCAAGTTCAACTCCTTCTGCGTGAACACGTACTTCAGGCTCTTATGGTCAGTGAAGATCTTGCACTGAGCCCCATAAAGCAGGTGCCTCCACAACTTCAACGCATAAATTACCGCTGCAAACTCAAGGTCATGCGTAGGATAATTCTTCTCATGAGTCTTCAGTTGCCTTGACCCATAGGCAATCACCTTTCCAACCTGCATTAATACGCATCCCAGACCTACAAGCGAAGCATCCACGTATACATCATAATCCACACCCTCAGTAGGCAGGGTCAGAACGGGAGCAGTGCACAATCTCTTCTTTAGCTCCAGAAAGGCTTCTTCGCACTTCTCGTCCCAAACAAAAGCCACATTCTTTTGAGTCAGCTTGGTCAAAGGTGCAGCTAGGGAAGAGAAACCCTCCACAAACCTCCTGTAGTAGCCAGCCAACCCTAGGAAACTCCTGATCTCCTTAGGGGTATTCGGCCTACTCCAATCAATCACTGCTTTGATCTTTTCTGGGTCGACCGAGATCCCATCCTTGTTCACCATGTGGCCTAGAAATGAGACCTGAGGCAACCAAAATTCGCACTTGCTCAACTTGGCGAATAACTTGTGGTTCCTCAACTCCGATAGAACCAAGCGCAGATGCTGCTCGTGCTTCTCAGCACTGCGAGAATAAACCAACACGTCATCAATGAAGACCACCACGAACTTGTCTAAGAAATCCTTGAACACCCGGTTCATCATATCCATGAAGGCTGATGGTGCGTTGGTCAGACCAAACGACATCACCAAAAACTCAAAGTGTTCATGCCTCGATCTAAATGCAGTCCGTGGAATATCCGCCTCACGGATCCTGAGCTGATGATAACCAGAACGAAGATCGATCTTGGAGAACACCGTGCTACCGTGCAACTGGTCAAATAAATCATCGATCCTCGCAGAGGGTACCTGTTCTTGATAGTGACCTTGTTCAACTCCCTATAGTCGATGCAAAGCCGCATTGACCCATCTTTCTTCTTTACAAACAGCACAGGAGCACCCCAAGGCGACGAACTCTACCTGATAAAACCTTTAGCCAACAGCTCATCCAACTGAACTCGCAACTCCTCTAACTCACGAGGGGCCATCCGGTACAGCGCCTTAGCAATAGGACGCGTACCCGTCTCTAAATCAATCACAAACTCAACATCCCGGTCAGGAGGAAGACCAGGAAGATCATCAGGAAAAACATCGGCGAAACCACGAACAATAGGAATCTCCTCCAAGCGTGGTACGCTAACAGCGGTTCCAACCGTCGAGACTAAACAAGCACAACAACCAGAAAGAAACAACCTCTGAGCACATACCGCAGAGATGACAGGAGAATCCTGACACGGATCAGCATACACGCTGCCGGGCTGACCATCGTCCCTGATGAAGTCCAAGCGCTTTCCTTTGCACTGAATGACTGCATCATACCTAGACAGCCAGTCCATGCCCAAAATGACATCGAAGTCCTCTAGATCAATCATCTTCAGGTCCGCCTTCGCAAGAAAGTCCCCCAACAAAACAGGGCAATCCAATACGCCCAAATCTGACAACACAGATTCACCAGAGGGAAACTTCACACGGAAGGACTCCCGAACACAATCTCAGGTCAACCGATGTCGCTCCACAAAGGCTCTAGCCACGAACGAGTGGGTAGCGCCGTAGTCAAACAGAACACGCGCCCAGCGGTTCTTCACCTTAAATTTCCCAATAGGAGCACACAAAACTAAGGAACTAGCACAACAATACCGCAAATATTCTAGCAAATAAAACTACCAGGCTAGAAAAACAACAAACAACTAACCTGAAATGACCTGAGTCGAGGCTTGAGCCTCCTCGGAAGAGATCACGTTCAGCTTCCCCTTTCCTTTGTCCACACGCTGAGGTGGGGGTAATTCCTGCAATGGAACTGCAGGAAGAGCTGGCTGAACCTGAGGACACCTAGTCTTGATATGACCCTTCTGCCCACACTGAAAGCAGACTCTATCCTTGGACCAACACTAGGGCGCATCATGCCCGGGTCGCTTGTAAACAGAACAAGAGACATCTTTCCTGGGAGCACTCTGAATCGCATGAACCTGCTCCTTCCTCTGAGCTGCTGCCTTCTTGAAACATCTCTCGACAGGGTGGCCTGACCGGCCACAGAAGCTGCACACCACTTTACTCTTCTTCCCCGGAGCCGCACCGGGTACCTGGTGTTTCTTCTCCTCCACTGACTTCCTCTTGTCCTTCCTCATTTGCTGGCCTCTGCTCTTTGCGGTCTCAATAGCCTCCACCTTCAGAGCGGCCTCTACTACACCTGCATAATTCACTGACCCATAAGCACTGGTCAACTGTTGCACCTCGCTCCTCAAACCACCGAGAAATCGCTTAACTCGATCAGCCTCAACGCTGACCAATCCAGGGGCAAAACGGCTCAACTTGCTGAACTCTATCTCATACTCACCCACCGTGAGTTGCCTTTGCTTCAGATGGAGGAAGTCGTTCATGAGGCAGTCACGCTCGACCGAGGGTAAGAACTTCCTCAACAGCATCTCCTTGAACACTTCCCAAGAGCATCCAGCTACTAAACTCTCCTTCTCTCTCAACCACAAACTCTTAGCCAAACCTTTAAGATGATAGGCGGCTATCATCACCCTCTGATCATCTGCAATCCCTGAGTACGAGAACATCTCCTCCATGGAGATCATCCAATCATCTATGACCATGAAATCTGCCTTCCCGTCGTATGTGGGAGGGCTCAGCCTCTGAAACTGCGAGATGAAGGCCATCTCTGCTGGCACCACCATTGGAGTTCTCAAGGGTGCAGGAGGAGGAGGAACAGCTAACCCCCCCCCCCCCCCCCCCCCCCCGCAGGGACTTGCACTCCCTGAGCCTGTCCTGCCACAACTGCCACAAAGACTGAATCTGGGCTCGCACCTCCTCCAACTGCCTGCCCATGGAGTCGCTACTCTGACGCAGGCTCTAGATCACCGCATCATTCTGAGCTCCAGATGAATCACCCTCAGATAGGGGAGTCGATCGAGTCGCAGGACGCCTAGCCATCCTAAAATCATAACAACACAAATCAGATCCTAATACAACGACTAGAACCAATAATAAGTACAGACAATACATATATAGATATAGACTTAAAGCTGCTAAACTTGCTCTGAGAGTTTATCTTTTTAACAAAAATTTGATGTTATGCCCTAACCTAGGATGGTTAACCACCACCTTACTAACTCTTGTGCCTAGATCGGGAATGCATGACTTTTATATTAATTTGAAAACTTATGTGTGTACATATGTCATCCTGCCAGTCTTTAGCTTGGCACGTTGTGCTTATGCAATGTTATGATATGCTTGTTTGTGCTATGCATTCTAAAAAGGCCCTAATGCATGTTATGAGCGGCGTACACAAGAAAATGTTATGCATCCCATACTACATAACATTCTCATGCAACGAAAAAGAAAACGTGCTAGTCGCAGCCATGTGGTGAGGTTATGCATCCCATACTACATAACCCTCATATGTTGCCCCTATGGTGGATCCATATACGGACACATATTATGCATCCCATACTACATAATATGCCCCGTATACTTCATGTTATGCTATGAGTGTAGTGTTCGTGCTTTTGCTAAGACGTGCTGATGACATATCGGTGTGTGAATGACATGATGATGAACTACCAAAAGCAAACAAAGAAAGGTTGCCCGACTAACTTGTCAAGCAACCTCCCTCTGATACCAACTGTCACAACCCGCATTTTCTCCGAATTTAGAAATTATCAGAGTATGAGAAAACAAGCGTCATGATGCCACGTCGAGCAGGGGATAACTGCTGACGCTCAGGCAAAACCATCTACTTACTCAATAGAAGAAATTCATGAGTTTAATGATTAGAAAATCAATTATATTTTAGAGGTCGTATCCCTCGGCTCGGTGGATCATCTAGTCCACAGTTTAAAACTACATATACGCTGCGGAAAAATACTTTATTCAAGTTTATCATCATAAGGAGCGCTTAAGGGTCCCAAGAGAACCACTTATGCTATGCAAGACCCTATATTTAATTTATATAATGTATAAGAAAACGGTCTTGTACGTGATTGGAAAATAGTGATTTAGTTTTATAAAACATGCTGATCATGAGCCTTTTTTTATAATAATAGTTGTAGTTTAAAAATAACTAGCAACCTAACATAAAACCTCCCCAGAGCAAGTAGACTATCTCCAGAAAAAGGTAGCAGCAGAAGTAATATATCTAGTACAAAGGTAAAAACTACCAGTGGGCGCCAACAACCTGACACGAACCCACTGGCACATATGTATGTCTGTAAGGAAAGTACAGGAAAACTACCTCACTAACAAAGCAACCGGATCTCCAAAGTCCTAGAGACCACCAGCAACACCACCGCAACCTAGCCACCAAACTGGCTACAGCTCAGAACCTGAGGCATTCCAAAAGAAAATAGAATACCTCAGCAAGCAAAACAAGGTAAAAACTGCATGAAAGAGTTAACTAAGGGGGAAAAGTGAAAGAAAGAAGAACAACATGTAGAAGAAAAAGTCACAAATGTCCAAAGTAGGACAACAAGAAAAGCACTACGTGCAAGGAAACAGCAACCACCCTGTCCAGGAACTACATCCTGCAGGGCCTACTAGGCTACCAAGAGCCCAAAGTGCTGCAATCTACCATGGAAGAAACTTATAACATCCTAAGCTGTGGGAAATGGTAGTAGTAAAAACAAACAGCATGGATCCGGGTTGGAGGCAAACTCAGTCCCTCAACCACCATTTCCACGCCAACAACCTCAAGGGTCTACATGCGAAAGCACAAGGGACCTTCCACCCCCTTGCCCAGCCCGTACTTGGAGCAAGATAGAAGAATAAGGGTGGACATGGCTAAATTGCACAACACCTCCCCCATGAAGAGCTTCAACCCACCACTACTAACCACGACCCACGATTCGGCCATTAGGAAAGAGAAACATGGCCGGCAAGGAAATTACAAAAAGAAATCAAATCAAGGAATTCACTCAGGAATGAGAATCAAGGTAAGGGAAAGTGTTGAAATAACTCAACACGGCTTGGCGTTGAGTGGGACCCACTCAACACCTAACCAGACCTTGGCATTGAGTGAGCTAGCCTCACTCAGCGCCAAAACAAGCATGGCGTTGAGTGAAGCTCACTCACTCAATGCCTCCTGCAAGAACAACTCTGGCGTTGAGTGAGCCAACCTCACTCAACGCTAAAACAACCATGGCGTTGAGTGAGGTAGACTCACTCAACGCCCTGGTACTTAGCCAAAAACAGAGAAAGTGGCGTTGAGTGAGCTGGCCTCACTCAACGCCAAAATAGCAATGGCGTTGAGTGAAGCTCACTCACTCAACGCCCTTACACTTAGCCGCAAAAGAGAACTACGGCATTGAGTGAGTCCACCTCACTCAACGCCAAAACAGCAATGGCGTTGAGTGAGGTTCACTCACTCAACGCCCTGGCACTTAGCCGCCACGAGGAAAACCTGCGGCGTTGAGTGAGCTGACCTCACTCAACGCCAAACCAGAAATAGCGTTGAGTGAGGTCAACTCACTCAACGCCAAAGTACTTAGCCTCAGAAAAGGCTATGGCGTTGAGTGAGGACACCTCACTCAATGCCAAAGTACTTGGCTGCACAGAGGCGATGGCGTTGAGTGAGGTCGACTCACTCAACGCCGAAACCGAAATGGCGTTGAGTGAGGTCGACTCACTCAACGCCAAAACACTTGGCTTCGCAGGAAAACTGCGGCGTTGAGTGAGCTTGCCTCACTCAACGCCAAAACGGAAATGGCGTTGAGTGAGGTCGACTCAGTCAACTCCAAAGTACTTAGCCGCTAGCAGGGGCTACGACATTGAATGAGTTCACCTCACTCAACGCCCCAGTACTTAGCCAAAAAAAACTAACAACTGACCAGCTGTGGCGTTGAGTGTGTGCACCACACTCATCGCCAAACCCGCAAAGGCTTTGAGTGTGTGCACCACACTCAACGCCAATCCCGGGAAGGCTTTGAGTGTGTGCACCACACTCAACGCCAACCCGAGAGCCCAAACTTTGCTCTTCCAAAAACAACACAGCAGGCACCCCCTTCTCTCCCTCTCTCTCTCTCGGATTCACCCGCAAGCCACCAACCAGACAGCAATCTGGAATTAAATCGGCGGCATTACGCCGGCGGGTTGGGCCCCAACAACACAAAGAAGGGGGCTCAATAGGAGAAACTAAGCTCTAAAAATTCAGCAAGATACAAGATCAACATGGCCTCTACCCTAGGGCTAACCGGGATTTTCAATAATAACGAGAGAACAAGAGAATGGCAAGGGCAAGAACACCACTTGCCTCGATTTCCGGCGAAGCTTGGACGGCTTTCCCTCTCCTTTGCTTGGCACTAACAGCAGCAGCACCTAAAACATTCTCCCTAACATTAATGGCGGAAAATCCTCAAAACCGAAATCCCAATCTCACCAAAATTCCACGAAAAATGGATATCTTACCGTCGAAACGAAGATCTAAGAGAGAGCAAGACAACGCTGCTTTCGGAATCGAAATCCGTCCACGAACGAGCCCGGAATCACCGTCCGAAGGGGAGCAGGAACGGCGGTTTTCTCCTCTGTTTTCCCGAACAAAGCAGGCGACGGTTTCTCTCTCAGGAAGAAGAAGAGGAAAAGAAGTGGGCCGCCACTTCTAAACAAAGCTTTTATACTAAAGCTTGACACGTCGGTTCAGCAAAACCGAACAGGAGCCGCCTATTCTCTTAATTAAATTATGAGAATTCAAAAAGACAAGCCAATACAAAGCTGCTACCTAAGCAGGAATTAATTGCTGAATATTTCAGCCGCAAGAAACAACGCTTCAGCCCTTAACCGCTGGTTCAAGACAAACTTATACAAATTAATAAAATACATATACTATTAACACACCAAAACGACGCGAAAACCAAATCTCCTCAGAATTCGATGAAATTCGCACCGTAGCTAAATATCCACGCTACGAACACAACGGCGAAGTCGAAATTAACTTTCGACGAACAGAACTCGAGTTATACCCAAATAAAGCCAAACACAAACATCCCCCTGAGAGGCCACACCGGTTCACCCAAAACGACTAGGCTTGCTAGGGAGATCTTGCCAACAGGCTACAGAATAGGGCACTCAGTTCTAAGGAGCTAAACCACACTCCACAAATTGCACAAGCCACGGAAACGCGTCATCGTAACGCCAAACGAGAATAAAAATAATCGCAGAAAAATCGGGGGCGTTACAGTCACTCCCCCTAAAAGAAAGTTTCGTCCCGAAACTTTACGCACAACACTCCTACTAAAGAAGGAAAAGTAACGAATAGGAGTTACAAGAAGGGAAACATACCGATCAAATCGGCTAAACAGGGGAGGGTAAGCCTTCCTCATGGCCGACTCTAGCTCCCAAGTCGCGCTCTCCAAATCCTGATTTTTCCAAAGAACTTTCACCATCGGTAAGGACTTCTTTCGCAGCACTCGCTCCTGAGTATCCAAAATACGAACCGGCACTTCAACAAAAGAGAGGTTGGGCTCCAACTGGGGCACAACGTCCAAGAGCTGCCCACTGCTGCGCACACACTTCCGCAATTAGCTAACATGAAAAACATTATGAACACCTGGGAAGTTCGCTGGCTAATCCAATCTATAAGCAGACACGCCAATCCGTTCAAAAATCACAAACGGGCCCACATACCTCGGGTCCAATTTCCGATTCTTACCAAACCTCTTTACACCCACCATTGGGGAAACCTTGAGAAATACAAGGTCCCCTATAGAAAACTCCAAGGCAGACCTACGCCGATTGGCGTTCCTCTCGTACCTCTCCTGAGCTATACGAAGCTTCTCTCGAATAAGCTTCACGGCGACTTCCATTTCCTCCAGCGCATCAAGACCCAACAAAGGCCTCTCACCAGCCTCAGCCCAAAACAACGGAGTCCTACAGCGCCTCCCATACAAGGCTTCGAACGGAGCCATCTGCAAACTTTCCTGATAACTGTTGTTGTAAGCAAATTCCATAAGTCGCAGCCGCTCATCCCACGCTCCGTCGTGGTCTAAAATGTAGCATCGGTTCATATCCTCTACAATCTGGATCACCCGCTCCGTCTGCCCATTGGTCTGTGGGTGGTATGCAGTAGAATACCTCAGATCCGTACCCAAGCCCTCCTACAAACTCTGCCAAAAACGAGAAGTAAACCGGGAGTCTCGATCGGAAATGATGCTAACCGGCACACCGTGGAGTCGGATGACTTCATTCAAGTACAACTCCGCTATCTTCTTCATCGGGCAATCAATCTTATAAGGCACGAAGTGAGCACACTTCGTCAATCTATCCACTATAACCCAAACAGAATCAAATCCCCTCGGGGATTTCGGTAAGACCGCAATGAAGTCCATAGATATACTTTCCCACTTCCAAGTCGGAATCTCTAGCGGAGTCAACTTACCACCAGGCCTTCCATGATCGGCCTTCACACGCTTGCAAGTGTGGCACTCAGCAACAAATCGGGCTATATCTCCTTTCATGCCATACCACCAGACAATTTGCCTTAAGTCACGGTACATCTTCGTAGATCCTGCATGATAGGCAATGCTGGATCCATATGCCTCTCTGCAAATCATATTCCTAATGTTCCCAACAACGGGGATGCAAAACCTGTCGCGGTACTTCAAAGTACCCGCATCATCGATAGTAAAGTCGGGCAACTCTCCCTTCTCAGTCCTGGTGAAAAGGTGCATAAGATCAGGATCGTCCTTCTGGTGCAGCCTAGTCAAAGAAATCCAGGACGGCTCTGCCACTAACAAACTACTCTGCAAACTACAGCATCCCACTGATATATCCATAAGGAGGAACTCCTCCACTAAACGATCAGTGGAGAGGTTAAAGATCTTTCCCGTCTTTCGGCTCAGGGCGTCGGCCACCACATTGGCCTTGCCTGGATGATACTGGATCTCTACATCATAATCGGCCACATACTCTAGCCACCGCCGCTGACGCAAGTTCAACTCCTTCTGCGTGAACACGTACTTCAGGCTCTTATGGTCAGTGAAGATCTTGCACTGAGCCCCATAAAGCAGGTGCCTCCACAACTTCAACGCATAAATTACCGCTGCAAACTCAAGGTCATGCGTAGGATAATTCTTCTCATGAGTCTTCAGTTGCCTTGACCCATAGGCAATCACCTTTCTAACCTGCATTAATACGCATCCCAGACCTACAAGCGAAGCATCCACGTATACATCATAATCCACACCCTCAGTAGGCAGGGTCAGAACGGGAGCAGTGCACAATCTCTTCTTTAGCTCCAGAAAGGCTTCTTCGCACTTCTCGTCCCAAACAAAAGCCACATTCTTTTGAGTCAGCTTGGTCAAAGGTGCAGCTAGGGAAGAGAAACCCTCCACAAACCTCCTGTAGTAGCCAGCCAACCCTAGGAAACTCCTGATCTCCTTAGGGGTATTCGGCCTACTCCAATCCATCACTGCTTTGATCTTTTCTGGGTCGACCGAGATCCCATCCTTGTTCACCACGTGGCCTAGAAATGAGACCTGAGGCAACCAAAATTCGCACTTGCTCAACTTGGCGAATAACTTGTGGTTCCTCAACTCCGATAGAACCAAGCGCAGATGCTGCTCGTGCTTCTCAGCACTGCGAGAATAAACCAACACGTCATCAATGAAGACCACCACAAACTTGTCTAAGAAATCCTTGAACACCCGGTTCATCATATCCATGAAGGCTGATGGTGTGTTGGTCAGACCAAACGACATCACCAAAAACTCAAAGTGTCCATGCCTCGATCTAAATGCAGTCCGTGGAATATCCGCCTCACGGATCCTGAGCTGATGATAACCAGAACGAAGATCGATCTTGGAGAACACCGTGCTACCGTGCAACTGGTCAAATAAATCATCGATCCTCGGCAGAGGGTACCTGTTCTTGATAGTGACCTTGTTCAACTCCCTATAGTCGATGCAAAGCCGCATTGACCCATCTTTCTTCTTTACAAACAGCACAGGAGCACCCCAAGGCGACGAACTCTACCTGATAAAACCTTTAGCCAACAGCTCATCCAACTGAACTCGCAACTCCTCTAACTCACGAGGGGCCATCCGGTACAGCGCCTTAGCAATAGGACGCGTACCCGTCTCTAAATCAATCACAAACTCAACATCCCGGTCAGGAGGAAGACCAGGAAGATCATCAGGAAAAACATCGGCGAAACCACGAACAATAGGAATCTCCTCCAAGCGTGGTACGCTAACAGCGGTTCCAATCGTCGAGACTAAACAAGCACAACAACCAGAAAGAAACAACCTCTGAGCACATACCGTAGAGATGACAGGAGAATCCTGACACGGATCAGCATACACGCTGCCGGGCTGACCGTCGTCCTTGATGAAGTCCAAGCGCTTTCCTTTGCACTGAATGACTGCATCATACCTAGACAGCCAGTCCATGCCCAAAATGACATCGAAGTCCTCCAGATCAATCATCTTCAGGTCCGCCTTCGCAAGAAAGTCCCCCAACAAAACAGGGCAATCCAATACGCCCAAATCTGACAACACAGATTCACCAGAGGGAAACTTCACACGGAAGGACTCCCGAACACAATCTCAGGTCAACCGATGTCGCTCCATAAAGGCTCTAGCCACGAACGAGTGGGTAGCGCCGGAGTCAAACAGAACACGCGCCCAGCGGTTCTTCACCTTAAATTTCCCAATAGGAGCACACAAAACTAAGGAACTAGCACAACAATACCGCAAATATTCTAGCAAATAAAACTACCAGGCTAGAAAAACAACAAACAACTAACCTGAAATGACCTGAGTCGAGGCTTGAGCCTCCTCGGAAGAGATCACGTTCAGCTTCCCCTTTCCTTTGTCCACACGCTGAGGTGGGGATAATGCCTGCAATGGAACTACAGGAAGAGCTAGCAGAACCTGAGGACACCTAGTCTTGATGTGACCCTTTTGCCCACACTGAAAGCAGATTCTATCCTTGGACCAACACTAGGCTGCATCATGCCCGGGTCGCTTGCAAACAGAACAAGAGACATCTTTCCTGGGAGCACTCTAGATCGCATGAACCTGCTCCTTCCTCTGAGCTGCTGCCTTCTTGAAACATCTCTCGACAGGGTGGCCTGACCGGCCACAGAAGCTGCACACCACTTTACTCTTCTTCCCCGGAGCCGCACCGGGTACCTGGTGTTTCTTCTCCTCCACTGACTTCCTCTTGTCCTTCCTCATTTGCTGGCCTCTGCTCTTCGCGTTCTCAATAGCCTCCACCTTCAGAGCGGTCTCTACTACACCTGCATAAGTCACTGACCCATAAGCACTGGTCAACTGTTGCACCTCGCTCCTCAAACCACCGAGAAATCGCTTAACTCGATCAGCCTCAACGCTGACCAATCCAGGGGCAAAACGGCTCAACTTGCTGAACTCTATCTCATACTCACCCACCGTGAGTTGCCTTTGCTTCAGATGGAGGAAGTCGTTCATGAGGCGGTCATGCTCGACCGAGGGTAAGAACTTCCTCAACAACATCTCCTTGAACACTTCCCAAGAGCATCCAGCTACTAAACTCTCCTTCTCTCTCAGCCACCAACTCTTAGCCAAACCTTTAAGATGATAGGCGGCTATCATCACCCTCTGATCATCTGCAATCCCTGAGTACGAGAACATCTCCTCCATGGAGATCAGCCAATCATCTATGACCATGAAATCCGCCTTCCCGTCGTAAGTGGGAGGGCTCAGCCTCTGAAACTGCGAGATGAAGGCCATCTCTGCTGGCACCACCACTAGAGGTCTCAAGGGTGCAGGAGGAGGAGGAACAGCTAACCCCCCCCCCCCCCCCCCCCCGCAGGGACTTGCACTCCCTGAGCCTGTCCTGCCACAACTGCCACAAAGAATGAATCTGGTCTCGCACCTCCTCCAACTGCCTGCCCATGGAATCGCTACTCTGACGCAGGCTCTCGATCACCGCATCATTCTGAGCTCCAGATGACTCACCCTCAGACAGGGGAGTCGATCGAGTCGCAGGACGCCTAGCCATCCTAAAATCATAACAACACAAATCAGATCCTAATACAATGACTAGAACCAATAATAAGTACAGACAATAAATATATAGATATAGACTTAAAGCTGCTAAACTTGCTCTGAGAGTTTATCTTTTTAACAAAAATTTGATGTTATGCCCTAACCTAGGATGGTTAACCACCACCTTACTAACTCTTGTGCCTAGATCGGGAATGCATGACTTTTATATTAATTTGAAAACTTATGTGTGTACATATGTCATCCTGCCAGTCTTTAGCTTGGCACGTTGTGCTTATGCAATGTTATGATATGCATGTTTGTGCTATGCATTCTAAAAAGGCCCTAATGCATGTTATGAGCAGCGTACACAAGAAAATGTTATGCATCCCATACTACATAACATTCTCATGCAATGAAAAAGAAAACGTGCTAGTCGCAGCCATGTGGTGAGGTTATGCATCCCATACTACATAACCCTCATATGTTGCCCCTATGGTTGATCCATATACGAACACATATTATGCATCCCATACTACATAATATGCCCCGTATACTTCATGTTATGCTATGAGTGTAGTGTTCGTGCTTTTGCTAAGACGTGCTGATGACATATCGGTGTGTGAATGACATGATGATGAACTACCAAAAGCAAACAAAGAAAGGTTGCCCGACTAACTTGTCATGCAACCTCCCTCTGATACCAACTGTCACAACCCGCATTTTCTCCGAATTTAGAAATTATCAGAGTATGACAAAACACGCGTCATGATGCCACGTCGAGCAGGGGATAACTGCTGACGCTCAGGCAAAACCATCTACTTACTTAATAGAAGAAATTCATGAGTTTAATGATTAGAAAATCAGTTATATTTTAGAGGTCGTATCCCTCGGCTCGGTGGATCATCTAGTCCACAGTTTAAAACTACATATACGCTGCGGAAAAATACTTTATTCAAGTTTATCATCATAAGGAGCGCTTAAGGGTCCCAAGAGAACCACTTATGCTATGCAAGACCCTATATTTAATTTATATAATGTATAAGAAAACGGTCTTGTACGTGATTGGAAAATAGTGATTTAGTTTTATAAAACATGCTGATCATGAGCCTTTTTTTATAATAATAGTTGTAGTTTAAAAATAACTAGCAACCTAACATAAAACCTCCCCAGAGCAAGTAGACTATCTCCAGAAAAAGGTAGCAGCAGAAGTAATATATCTAGTACAAAGGTAAAAACTACCAGTGGGCGCCAACAACCTGACACGAACCCACTGGCACATATGTATGTCTGTAAGGAAAGTACAGGAAAACTACCTCACTAACAAAGCAACCGGATCTCCAAAGTGCTAGAGACCACCAGCAACACCACCGCAACCTAGCCACCAAACTGGCTACAGCTCAGAACCTGAGGCATTCCAAAAGAAAACAGAATACCTCAGCAAGCAAAACAAGGTAAAAACTGCATGAAAGAGTGAACTAAGGGAGAAAAAGTGAAAGAAAGAAGAACAACATGTAGAAGAAAAAGTCACAAATGTCCAAAGTAGGACAACAAGAAAAGCACTACGTGCAAGGAAACAGCAACCACCCTGTCCAGGAACTACATCCTGCAGGGCCTACTAGGCTACCAAGAGCCCAAAGTGCTGCAATCTACCAAGGAAGAAACTTATAACATCCTAAGCTGTGGAAAATGGTAGTAGTAAAAACAAATAATATGGATCCGGGTTGGAGGCAAACTCAGTCCCTTAACCATCATTTCCACGCCAACAAGCTCAAGGGTCTACATGCGAAAGCACAATGGACCTTCCACCCCCTTGCCCAGCCCGTACCTGGAGCAAGATAGAAGAATAAGGGTGGCCTTGGCTAAATTGCACAACACCTCCCCCATGAAGAGCTTCAACCCACCACTATTAACCACGACCCACGATTCGGCCATTAGGAAAGAGTAACATGGCCGACAAGGAAATTACAAAAAGAAATCAAATCAAGGAATTCACTCAGGAACTAGAATCAAAGTAAGGTAAAGTGTTGAAATAACTCAACACGGCTTGGCGTTGAGTGGGACCCACTCAACACCTAACCAGACCTTGGCGTTGAGTGAGCTAGCCTCACTCAGCGCCAAAACAAGCATGGCGTTGAGTGAAGCTCACTTACTCAACGCCTCCTGCAAGAACAACTCTAGCGTTGAGTGAGCCAACCTCACTCAACGCCAAAACAGCCATGGCGTTGAGTGAGGTACACTCACTCAACGCCCTGGTACTTAGCCAAAAACAGAGAAAGTGGCGTTGAGTGAGCTGGCCTCACTCAACGCCAAAACAGCAATGGCGTTGAGTGAAGCTCACTCACTCAAGGCCCTTACACTTAGCCGCAAAAGAGAACTATGGCGTTGAGTGAGTCCACCTCACTCAACGCCAAAATAGCAATGGCGTTGAGTGAGGTTCACTCACTTAATGCCCTGTCACTTAGCCTCCAAGAGGAAAACCTGCGGCGTTGCGTGAGCTGACCTCACTTAACGCCAAACCAGAAATGGCGTTGAGTGAGGTCAACTCACTCAACGCCAAAGTACTTAGCCTCAGAAAAGGCTATGGCGTTTAGTGAGGACACCTCACTCAATGCAAAAGTACTTGGCTGCATAGAGGCGATGGCGTTGAGTGTGGTCGACTCACTCAACGCCGAAACCGAATTGGCGTTGAGTGAGGTCGACTCACTCAATGCCAAAACACTTGGCTTCACAGGAAAACCGCAGCGTTGAGTGAGCTTGCCTCACTCAACGCCAAAACGGAATGGCGTTGAGTGAGGTCGACTCACTCAACGCCAAAGTACTTAGCCGCTAGAAGGGGCTACGACGTTGAGTGAGTTCACCTCACTCAACGCCCCAGTACTTAGCCAAAAAAAAAACTAACAACTGACCAGCTGTGGCGTTGAGTGTGTGCACCACACTCAACGCCAAACCCGTAAAGGCTTTGAGTGTGTGCACCACACTCAACGCCAATCCCGGGAAGGCTTTGAGTGTGTGCACCTCACTCAACGCCAACCCGAGAGCCCAAACTTGGCTCTTCCAAAAACAACACAGCAGGCACCCCCTTCTCTCTCTCTCTCTCGGCTTCACCCGCAAGCCACCAACCAGACAGCAATCTGGAATTAAATCGGCGGCATTACGCCGGCGGGTTGGGCCCCAACAACACAAAGAAGGGGGCTCAATAGGAGAAACTAAGCCCTAAAAATTCAGCAAGATACAAGATCAACATGGCCTCTACCCTAGGGCTAACCGGGATTTTCAATAATAACGAGAGAACAAGAGAATGGCAAGGGAAAGAACACCACTTGCCTCGATTTCCGGCGAAGCTTGGACGGCTTCCCTCTCCTTTGCTTGGCACTAACAGCAGCAGTACCTAAAACATTCTCCCTAAAATTAATGGCGGAAAATCCTCAAAACCGAAATCCCAATCTCACCAAAATTCCACAAAAAACGGATATCTTACCGTCGAAACGAAGATCTAAGAGAGAGCAAGACAACGTCGCTTTCGGAATCGAAATCCGTCCACGAACGAGCCCGGAATCACCGTCCGAAGGGGAGCAGGAACGGCGGTTTTCTCCTCTGTTTTCCCGAACAAAGCAGGCGACGGTTTCTCTCTCAGGAAGAAGAAGAGGAAAAGAACTGGGCCGCCACTTCTAAACAAAGCTTTTATACTAAAGCTTGACATGTCGGTTCAGCAAAACCAAACAGGAGCCGCCTATTCTCTTAATTAAATTATAAGAATTCAAAAAGACAAGCCAATACAAAGCTGCCACCTAAGCAGGAATTAATTGCTGAATATTTCAGCCGCAAGAAACAACGCATCAGCCCTTAACCGCTGGTTCAAGACAAACTTATACAAATTAATAAAATACATATACTATTAACACACCAAAACGACGCGAAAACCGAATCACCTCGGAATTCGACGAAATTCGCACCCTAGCTAAATACCTACGCTACAAACACAACGGCGAAGTCGAAATTAACTTTCGACGAACAGAACTCGATTTATACCCAAAAAAAGCCAAACACAAACATCCCCCCGAGAGGCCACACCGGGTCACCCAAAATGACTCGGCTTGCTAGGGAGATCTTACCAACAGGCTACAGAATCGGGCACTCAGTTCTAAGGAGCTAAACCACACTCCACAAATGGCACAAGCCACGGAAATGCGTCATCGTAACGCCAAATGAGAATAAAAATAATCGCAGAAAAATCGGGGGCGTTACACTCTCCCCCTTCGACCAATCTCCCAACCAGGGACAACTCGGTCACTTCACCAACCAAATTGAAATCCGATACTCACACTATGGAAGAAACCCTTCCACCCGAAAGATTCACTACTCCTCCACCATGGGTTGCACCCAACCCTTACAACGAAGAAACAAAGTTCCTTTATAACAAAGTTAAAATAGAATGTACAATAAATACAAACTATATTTGGAGAGCCCGATGTCCCTCTTCGTTCAATAAAGCTTTCTTGATGAAGACGAAGAGTCCACGATCGGAGCACTCTCTTGGAGAGGATCTTCCCAAGATCGGCGGCGGTAAGTGAATGCGGCGGCGATGCTCTGTAGATCCAAACTTCTTGACGAAGCAAGCAAGGTCTACCAACTATCTCAATCGGATAAGCCGTCTCAATCGATTCGGAATGATGAGCTATCCTCGTTCAACAAATTGAGAAACAAGAGATCTCGAGAGAGAAGCGTGAGATGCTAGGCTTGCCTCGATCCTGTCATCGGACGATCAAAGAGGATCAAAGATCTGCGACGGCGATGACTTGCGAGCGGCGACGGCGATGACTTGCGAGCGGCGATGACGAGCGGTGGAGTTCCGCGATCGGCTAGGTCACATCCGGCGGCTTGTTCTTTATCTCGTGAAGCACTACTGTTCAAGTTCGAAATAAGCGAGTTTATATACTGTAGACCAACCCTAAATGACCGTTGTGGGCCCCACAAGGAGAAGCCCTAAGCCCGTGAAAGTGAGAATAAGATCTATCTCAACTCTAGAGGGGGGTGAATAGAGTTTATTTAAATTAATTTCACAGTTTTGAAATAATCAGCACATATAAAATTCAATTTATAGTATAGTGTAGAGTGCTAGTAAAGAGTTAAAAACAACTAAGTAAAGAGCACAGCACACAACAAATCAATCACACAAACAAGCCAGAAGACATAAGGAAATATAGTGGTTCCCCAAAAACCTGGGTACATCCACTCTTCTACCACCCTTGGTAGGAATCCACTCAGGATGAGTTGATCAGGTGTCCTGACACCAATGAGCTTTTGATAAGGTACTCAAAAACCAAAACTGGATTTTTTGATAAGGTGTCTTGCCACCATTAAGTTTTGACAAGGCTCTCAGAACCAGACAGAACTTTTGAAGGGAGTTCAAGAACCCTTTTACAGCAGAAAAAGAAAAGATAAAGAGGTGAAGTTGTCTTCTCTGTTCTCAAATCAAATGAGAGAAGACTAGTGGATCTTTTGTTGTCAAAGCTCCCCCTGAGATGTAGACAAGTTAAGGAATGGAAGCTTTTCTCTAGGGTGATAGGTCTTCAGAAGTTTAGATCTCCAGCAAAAGATTATTTCAGCAAAAGGCTGAAAGATGAGGTGTCTGAAGTTCTTGAGATGAAGCTGTGATCACTTTTCTGTAAGCAAAAAGATTGTTATTCTGATTCTTCAGAATTGATCACTTGTTATCTGTCACAGCTTAATTCTTGTTGTTGTGCTCTCTGTGTATTCTATTATATATTCTATCTTACTGAAGATAAAAAGGAAGATCTGATTCTCAAAAAAAAATTCTTATCAAAGATAGCCGTTGGCAGTCATAAATGTCTTCCATAAAAAGTCTTGTCTTCTAGAGGAAGGTCCAATAAAACATTCCCTGAATAATTCCTTGAAACTTGCTCCAGAATAAAGACAAACGGCTGGCAGATCTCCTTGACATAAATGCTGAGAGAATTCAAAAACATTCCAAAGACTGACAGCATTTGAATCCTTAGAATCGTTGATCTCTCAAAAAAATCGTCGATTTGAGCTCTACGATCGTCGAACTGAGCTCAGAGATGGAAACAGATCAAACAGACAGAAAGCGTCGAACTGAGCTCTAAGATCGTCGAACCGAGCTCAGCGTCCTGAAGAATAGCTGAAGAGAGATCGTCGACCTGAGCTCGAAGAACGTCGACCGGAGTTCGACGATTTATCGAAGTTGAGCTCAGAGAGCGTCGAACCGAGTTCGACGTTTCGTCGACCGGAGCTCGACGTAAATTGCCTTAGACTTGGCTCTATATCCTTGATCTTGGAATGGTCCTGGGGGCAACTTCAAACCTAAGTTCTAAGCCCTAGACTCATTCTAATGTTGACCTTTACAACTATACATCTAGGTCAACCTGGTTTCCTAAGACAAACATAGTGATCCTTACCCAAATTAGTAATAGGGTGTTCCAACAATCTCCCCCTATTTGGGTTAGGATTACTATTTACAGACAGAATTAGGAAATAAATAAGCATACATTCAAAATAGAAGCTAAATCAACAATGCAGTAGGAAAGATATAGCAGCAATGCAGATCACAGATAAAAAGTCAGCAAATATCCAGAGGAGGATGATTGTTCAGCTTACACAATTCACTTCTTCTCAGTTCCCTTTTTAAACATAATTTCTCTGTTGGGATTGAGGGCTTCTTTCTTGGATCTTCTATCATCTTCTGCACCTAAGGATGTTTGAGATCTGGGCCTTGGAACTACAGCCTCAGGGTGCAGCTTCATATAATCTTCTGGATTAAAGAATTTTCTTGATGCATATCTCTCCAGTTCTTTCTTTCTCTGATCTGATAGAGTTGTTATGTTGGAAGTGTCCTTGCCTTGCTCTCTGGCCTTTTTCATTTGATCAAGAGCAGCCAACTCTTTCATTCTAGCTGTCCAGGACAAGGGGTTGTTCTCAGGATCCTCAAAAGGAACAGGAGGTTCATATCTGTTGATGGATTCAGAATCAGTAGGAGGAGTCCTGGAGACAACTGTATCTTTTAGCTTATAAGGGAAAGGACCTGAAGTAGAATAAGTATGGCCTTGTCCTTCCCTTTGATGAAATATGTGCCCTCTCTGGCTTCCTCTATATTGACCCCTTCTAGATTGATATCCCCTTTGATGTGGCCCCCTTTGATAGTATCTCTGATAAGACTGGGAGGAGCTTTGTCTGAAGCTGGAGCTTGAGAGGCTGAGCCTGAACCAGAATCTGGAGGAGGAGGAGGAGGAGGCTGATACTGAGAAGATCCTTTTTCATACTTATCCAGCTTCCTTCTCTTCTTCATAGCCTTTTGTTGGTTCTTGGAATACTGCATCCAAGGCTCAGATATGGGGCAGTCAAGCAGAATATAGTAGGGAATGTCATTAGAATCCTTTGCCTGAGCTGGGGGGACTGTCATCATGGCCTTGCTTCTGCCCTTCCTCTTCTTGGCAATAGTATTTGCAGAGTCATCTGATTCAGTTTGAAATTGATCACTCTCTGAACTTTGAGGTCTGTCATACAAATCATCAATGCTTTTTATGTATTTCTCTTGTAACTTCAACTGATCAGGAGTCAGGGCAGGAGCAGCAGCAGCAGCAGAAATTTGAGCAGAAAGAACTTTTGAAGCAGAAACAACATCAGGAGATGGAGCAGAAGCAGTAGCAGTAATATGAGCAGAAACAACAGCAGGTGCAGGTTCTTCTAGGTAAGAAGCAAGTTCTTCAGCAGCAGATGTATCTTCAATTACAAGAACCATTTCAGTATCTTCAGTAACAGCAGCAGCAGCTTTATCAATAAGAGGCACAATGGCCTTAGTAGCAGCATCAGAGATGGAAACATAAACATTCACAGCCTTCCAGGAATTTACATATGCTTCAATTTGGCTGGGATCACAGACAGAAATAGGCATAATGGCCTTAGACAAGTCTTCAGTATGTGTAACTGGCAAAGATCTGAAGTAAACTGTATCAAACTCAGAGAGCAGGCTCTGGAGGTCCATTGCAAAGGCAGGAGCAGGAGCAAGAGCTGGATCAGACTCAGGCACAACCACTACTTCAGAAGGCATCTCCACCTGCCTGGATTCAGGGAGAACTGAATCAAGGCACCCAGAAGAGGTAATTGCCTGAGAGGGAATGAAGGAGGATAGCTGGGAAGACAGCGCCTTGACATGGGTCAGGAGTGGATCCAGAGTGGTCTCCAGTAATGAGGTTAGCTTAGGAGCTAGCAGCTCATATAACCTGTCTGCCAGGGCTGATAGATCTACATGCTCAAGAGGGGCTTGAGCAGAGGTAGGAGAGAAGGTTGTTGGAAGGATATTGGCTGGAGCTGGTGGCATGGAGAATGTGGAGATAGCAGGTGAGGGAATGGATGGCTCTGAGAGTGGAATGGAGGAGATTGAAGATGTTGAGGTGGAGATAGGTGAGGCAAGAGAAGGTGTGAAGGATGGTTGGGAGAGAATTTCGTGCAGCATTTGTTGGAATGAGGAGGTAGAGGGAGGCTCAGGAGGAGTGGAAGGTGAATCATCCATAAAGGAATCATCTACAAGGGAAAATGATGGTGAGGTGAAGATTAGATAAGAGAAATGAGGATGGAATTCCTCTGAGGTAGATGTTGGAGGGGGTGAAACTGGTGAAGAAATGGTAATGGGGGAAGATATGGCTATGGAGGTGATTGGAGGTGAGGATGAAATGGCTGGGGTAGAGACAGCTGGAGGAGGAGGAGAAGCAGGCAACACTTCTGCTGGGGAAGAGACCAGAGGTGGAGTGACTGAGGAAGTCCTGGTGCCTGAAGTCAGTGGTGCAGCAGATCTGGTAGGGTTAACAATCTGTCTGTCCCATTTGCTGAAAAGGGCACAGGAGAGCCTCTTGGATGCATTAATGAACATCCCAGAAGAGGTTAGCAGCTCAGGGCATCTGGAATGCAGATAGACCCCTAGAATTCTCCCAAAACTGACAGCAGTCTTATTCAGCTTCTTCTTAATCAGGTTGAAGAAAATTGATCCCCAGTCTAGATGTTTCTTATCAAGTAGAGCTCCCATTAGACAAAATTGATATCTTGATATGGTATCATGGGCTGAGTGCTTGGCTAGAAGCACTTTCCCCACTACATCAGCCAAAAATTAAAATTCTATCGACAGATTTTTCTTCAGCAGTTTGTTAGGGTTCACAGCATTGTGACCCATTCAATCAAGCATGGAGTCATACTCCTCTCCAGATAACTCTATGGAATCTTCTCCAGAACTAAGATGAAAAACTTCAGTTAAAAGAGCCGGGGACAATTGTACCTGAGTCCCTTTTATGAAGTCGACGACAGAGTTCTCATTCTCATCTGTCGCTGTATAACACCATTCTTTTATTTCTTCTGATGCAATCTTCATTCTGGTAGTCATTATTTGGGATAACTCCTGTTCTCTGAATAGATTGAGAATGTCTTTGAAGCGCTGGTCGCTTCCATCAAATGAGTTCATGTCGATATCAAACCCGGTGTCGAATTTCATTTTGGAAATCGCAGCACCGGAGCCAGCCATTTGTACCTGCAACAAAGAACCAAACACGAACAAGCGTAGAAGATTTTGATGGAAAAAGAAGAAAGTTGCAGAGAGTATGAAAGCGCAAAGATGAACGACGGCTGAACAAATGATTTTATATTAGGGTTCGACGGAGAAACGGAAAATCGTGGAGCTCGGTTCGACAAAACGTCGATCTCAGCTCGACGATTTGGGCTACAGAAGGAATCTGAAGAGACTTCAATATCGTCGATCTTTGTTCGACGATGTTGAAAAGCGTCGAGCTCCGCTCGACGACCTCTAAACAGAAAGAGAGAACCTGGAGCTAACGGAGGCGCTGAACTCAGATCGACGATTTCGTAAATGTCAATCTCTGGACGATGTTTTTTAGAAAAACGTCGATCTACGTTCGACGATTTCTGGGAAAGCGTCGAGCACAGTTCAGAGATAAAGCCTATTCTACAGACACAAAAAGAACTGAATTTTTTAGCCTAGTCTTGGTGTGTTTTAACTTTTCAAAAATCTTGTAATTTAGTTTAGGCTTCCTCCATCTAACATGCCTAACTGATTTAGGAAGAAATTGTGCTTCTTTTCATCTAAGGGCTTGGTGAAAATATCTCCCCTTTGCAAATCAGTTGGGATATATTGAAGTTCTATTTTGTTTTTCTCTACATTATCCCTTAGAAAATGATGCCTAATCTCTATATGTTTTGTCTTACTATGGAGGACTGGATTTTGTGCTATAGAGATAGCACTAGTATTATCACAAAAAAATTTAGACTTCTCTATGTTGTAGCCATAGTCTATGAGCTGATTTTGTATCCACAATATTTGTGAACAGCAACTGCCTGCAGCCATATATTCAGCTTCAGCAGTTGAGGTTGACACAGATGTTTGCTTCTTACAAAACCAGGAGACAAGTCTGTCACCAAGGAACTGATAAGTTCCACTAGTGCTTTTCCTGTCTACTCTGCATCCAGCATAATCAGCATCTGAAAATCCAGTTAATTCAAATCCTGAGTCTTTTGGATACCAGAGTCCTAGATTTGGACAACTTTTTATATATCTAAGAATCCTTATAACTAGAGTTAGGTGTGACTCTCTAGGGCTTACTTGGAATCTAGCACATATGCATGTAGCAAACATTATATCTGGTCTACTAGCTGTAAGGTACAATAGAGAGCCAATCATTGCTCTATATGTTGTTTGATCAACTGGTTTCCCATGTTCATCAGCATCCAATACAGCATTGGTAGGCATGGGTGTTTGTTGCGCGCTAGGGTTCGAAGAAAAATAAACGCAACCGAACTAGCAACCCGATGAGGCAAGTATACCTATCGAATTGTAGCAAGGGGACACAAGTGTCGTATTGAAATCCGGGAACTGTTGGCTAAGCTTACTCACACGAACGCTATTATCTTATCGACGGAAAAACTAGAGTTTTAGAAAATCTAAGTGCAGGGGAGAAAGTAAAGCTATTCTAGAAAAAGAAACACTGCAATTAAGAGGGCTATTAAGTAAACAACTAAGCTAGAAAGGAAACTACTGCAGTTAATTAAAGAGCACAAGACAGGTGATTACTACGAAAGGTAGAAAATATGAAATGGAAATGCACCCGATCAAGATTCACCTCGGCTAAAGACGATTAAGAAAATGCGATAAAAATCTAAACTTAATAGGATAAGGGTCCTTGACCGTGGAGGTTCCTAAAGCTTGAACACGCTTCTCTCGAAGTCGTGCCCAACTGAGTTTAGGAAGGTCCGACCGACTCTCGTCTAAATCGGAGGCCTAAAACTCGCTTTACGCGGTGAACCCCACTATTGGATTTTACTCCAATCCGGGAGATTTGGACGTCTGCCTCTCTCGAGGGGTGCGTACAACTCCCTTTACTCTTGAATGCTCACTTCATTCTTTCGGCCTCTCGGCTAGCCCAGAATGAAAGCAAAGGCGGAGAGTATATATCGAAAATATACCTCCGACCCGTGATAAATCAAGAGTAATTCAAGGCCCTAACCTAAAAAGAAAAGATTAATTAAAACATCATAACATAATCGCTCTAACCTCGGATCATCAAGATCGAGTACAAGGAGGATTAGTTAATCATAATGGAGTGGAGGGGGGAAGATGAGTAGAAAAGCATAAGAAGAACACAAGCTAAACAAGAACACTTTTATTAATAAAAAGGGCAAGTTACACTATTGAAAATTAAAGTTACAAGTGCATGAAAATTAAACCCTATTCTAGCCCTACATTAAGCACTAAGCAAGGAGGAAATTGCAATAAAAGCTAGAACAAACTAAGATTAAACTAGGGTTAAACAAAAAGTACAAAGAGAGGGGGAGAGAGAGAGAGAGAAAGCATGAAAAAGGATCAAGAAACAAAGGGGCAGCACCTCCCCCACTCAACCAAAGCTTGCTGAAATGGGGAGGAGGGGGGCTCAATTTATAGAAAATTTCTCGGGTTGGTCACGCCCTCCGACACGCCCTAGGGGGGCGTGTCAGGGGGCGTGACAGGTACGGATTTGACCTCGGGCTCTGGATTCTGGCGGGAGGGATGATTGCTTCGGTACGTCGGTGGTCACGCCCTAGGTCACGCCCGTGACAGGGGGGCGTGACAGGCATGTCATGTCCAAATCATTGGTCGGAAATCCGTCAGTCGCCGAAAAAGGAAGGTGTCACGCCCATGTCACGGGCGTGACATGGGGCGTGACAGTACTATTTGCGTGCTGAGGCGGAAGGGCATTTAATGCGGCGGCAGCTTTGCGGCAGAGGGCGACACGCCCCTGGTCACGCCTTGTGACACGCCCAGGGAGGGCGTGACAGGGGGGCGTGACAGCGGTTTTGACCGTTTTCTGTCCCTTCCAACAGTTGTCCTCGGGATCGGGTGACACGCCCTAGGTCACGCCCAGGTAGGGCGTGACAAGGGGGCGTGACAGGCCATTTTGGCAATTTTTCTGAAAACCTGCAAAAAGACAGGAAAAAGTTAGTGGCAATAAAATTTACATAAAAAGGATAAAAATAAACTAATAATAGACATAATTTGTACAATATAAAATATAAAATACGATAATAGTTTAGGCTACAAAACGTATTATCAAATTCCCCCAAGCTTAAGCTTTGCTTGTCCCCAAGCAAAAATATAAAAACTAGATATTTATAAAAAGGACTAATCAAAAAGTTCTAATTATGCCTACACAAGTACTATGCGAAATTCTTAGTAGGGAAAAGGTGAAATGTAAGTCTAAAACAATTATTTAGGTATGGTAAAACTTTTATAAACTTTACTTAATAAAAACAAATCATCCAAAATTTTAACGAGATTTTTTAAATGGACTTAAGTAAAGCAACGAAAATGAAAAACACGCATTGAGTTGTTACTAGATCCAAGCAACGTATTATAATTATATCAATTTAATTATCAAAAATCTAGGTTTAAATCTAAAACTAAAACTGATTTACTGTTTTTCTTTTCTTAGTTGTTAAATAAAAAATCAAAAAGCGTGAATCAAAAGGACTTAAATAGGACAGAAACGTTTGGTTTAGGAAAATAATTAGGAGTGGAATTCAAAGATAAACGTGAAGGTTTTAAAATCACACTAAACCAAAGCAAAGAGTTTCAAAAATTTTCATAAAAATATATACACATTTTTTTTTCTTTCTTTTTCAATTTTTTTCTTTTCCATTTTTTTTCTTTTTTCAAAACAAAGGCCATAAATATTCTTATTTTCCTTTTTGAGTTGGCCAAACAAAAATAAACATCACTTTTGAACATACTTCTTTTTTTTTTTTTCGAAAACCTTTCTCCACAAAAATCACAAAATACCCTATCAAAATCGTCAAAATAATTTATGAAACTCAAAAAGGCTAGTGTGATTCGATAGGTTGGAAATTTTGGCTTTGGTGAAACTGAAATGAAAGGAGGAGCTATCAAATGAAATCGGAAAAAGGCTCAAAAACGGCTAACTAGTGGTAAAAGTTTTTTTAGGTTGGCAGGAAAGCTCAAACGAAAACAAAAATGGCCTAAATCATTTTCACGCTTTTGAATTTATTTAAAACAAAGGTTTGAAAAATTTTCAAAAAGCGAGTCCTAGATAATAAAAGAAGATTGATGAAATTAACTTGAAAATAGAAATAATAGGTGACTTGGATCGTTCACATCTACTACGTTATTCAAAAGTTGACTTTACAAAAATTATTCAAAAACGAAAAAGAAAATAGTGGATGATGAATTTTTAAGAAAGTAAAGGAAATAAACAACAAAAAACCATAATAGAAATGCGAGTTTTAGAAAAATATTTCACCTTAACATGCTACCGTGAATTAGAAACACAGCATGGCCAACATTTTACTTGTGAAACATAATTAAAAAGGACGATTAGAAATATTATAATTAACTAAGTTGTTTATAGGAGATTTTGAGTAAAACAAAACTAAAAACTAGGGGTACTATTGAAATACCAAAATGTCTAAACTATTCAAAAACACATATATATATTTTTTTTAATTTAATTTTGTGGAATATTCTCTTTTTTTGGATTTTGGAATTTTAAGATATTCATTTTTTTTTTTGGAAATATTTACAATATATACAAAAAGAAGATTATTTACACTACGCAAAAATGAAGGAGGAAATCCTCCCCCAAGCTTAAAACAGACATTGTCCTCAATGGCTAAAGAAGGGGATTGGAGAAGGAGAGAAAAATAAAGTACAGAATTGAAAGACAGAATTGAAATACAGGTACTTCCCCGGATTTATTTGCTGCGAAAGCTGAGTGATGTCGCTCCCCGAATGTCTTCTTTGGACTTTGTGATGGATTCAGCAATGTTGGAGCAGGCGATCGCAGAAGCTTCAGCTTGTCGGAGCCGTCCGAGGCAAAAATTGTAAAATAAAGAAAACAGAAAAAGATAACTTGGGTTGCCTCCCAAGAGCGCCCTTTGGTTAAAGCGTCGTTGAGCTCGACGCATCAAAAATAATATTGTCCAAAAATATTGTTGTCCCGAAAAAAAATTGTTTTTAGCAAAAAAAATAAAAAGTTCAAGATTAAAGTTCGTGAAGCAGAAACTTAATAGTGTTTGGACTGACATCATCATCACCAGAGAAATACAGTTTAAGACGCTGACCATTCACTTTGAAATTACCCTTATCAGGGTGAGAAATTAAAACAGTTCCATAAGGAAATACTTCTAAAACAGAAAACGGGCCAGACCAGCGAGATTTTAATTTGCCCGGAAATAAACGTAAACGAGAATTATATAAAAGGACTTGGTCGCCCGGCTTAAAGTTTTTAGGGTGCCTTAAGTGTTTATCGTGTAAACGCTTCGTCCGCTCTTTATAAAGTTTATTATTTTCATAAGCATAAGAGCGCCACTCGTCGAGTTCATTTAGTTGGAATTTTCGAAGGTCACCGACTGAGTGGGGATCGAAGTTTAAAAATTTTAAGGCCCAAAAGGCGCGGTGTTCTAACTCTACGGGCAGATGGCACGATTTTCCATAGACCAGCCGATACGGCGTACATCCGAGGGCGGTTTTGTACGCTGTTCGGTAGGCCCATAGAGCATCGTCAAGTTTGGCTGACCAGTCTTTTCTAGAAGTTGAAACAGTCTTTTCTAATATTTCTTTTTATTTCTCTATTTACTACTTCGACTTGACCGTTAGTTTGGGGGTGGTAGGCAGTGGATAGTTTATGCGTAACGCCGTATTTAGTAAGGATTTTTGAAAATTGCGCGTTACAGAAATGGGAACCCCTATCGCTAACGATTGCGCGTGGTGTACCGAATCTAGAAAATAATTTTTTTAAAAACGTGACTACAACTCGGGAGTCGTTCGTAGGAAGAGCTTGGGCCTCAGCCCATCGTGAAACATAATCAACAGCAACTAAAATATATTTGTTTCCGAAGCTAGAAGGAAGGGGGCCAACAAAATCAATTCCCCAGAGGTCGAAAATTTCGCACTCTAAGAAATAATTTTGCGGCATTTCATTTTTATTAGAAATATTGCCCGACCGTTGGCAACTATCACACCTGCTCACAAAGGCTTGCGCGTCTTTAAACAGGCTAGGCCAGTAAAAACCCGCGCAAAGCACCTTATGAGCGGTGCGAGCAGCTTGATAGTGCCCACCTGTCGGACCTTCATGCAAATGTTTTAGAATATCAATTCCTTCATCAAAAGAAACACATCTCCTTATCACTTGATCCGCACAAATTTTGAAAAGATGCGGGTCTTCCCAAAAGTAGTTCTTCAGCTCAGAAAAGAATTTCTTCTTCTGCTGAGAGGAGAACTCTTTTGGGAGCACCCGGGCCACTAGATAGTTGGCGATGTGCGCGAACCAAGGAGAAGTAGATGTATTAACTAAAAGCAGCTTCTCATCAGGAAAATAGTCATTAAAAGATTTTTCATTTAATTTTTCTATAAAGGGGTTATCTAATCTTGATAAATGGTCGGCGGCCAAGTTCTCGGCTCCTCGCTTATCACGGATCTCTAAGTCAAACTCCTGGAGGAGTAAGACCCAGCGAATCAAGCGAGGCTTGGCATCCGTTTTGGCAAGAAGGTACTTGAGGGCCGAGTGGTCCGTAAAAACAATGATTTTTGAAAGTGTAATGTAAGGGCGAAATTTATCAAACGCAAATACTACAGCTAAGAGCTCTTTTTCGGTTGTGGTGTAATTTTCTTGTGCAGATGTGAGGGTTTTACTAGCGTAATAGATGGGGTGGAAGTTCTTAGATATTCGTTGACCTAATACGGCTCCCACCGCAAAACTACTCGCATCGCACATAATCTCGAAAGGAAGGTCCCACACCGGAGCTATCATAATCGGCGCGTTAATTAACTTTTCTTTAATTAATTCAAAGGCAGAAATACAAGAGTCATCAAAAATGAATGGAGCGTCTTTTTCTAAGAGATGGGTGAGGGGCTTAGTGATCTTGGAGAAGTCCTTTATAAAACGACGATAAAAACCAGCGTGGCCTAGGAAACTTCTTATAGCTTTTATGTTTGTAGGTGGCGGCAACTTCTCAATAACTTCTATCTTGGCAACGTCTACCTCAATACCTTTAGCAGAAATTTTATGACCCAAAACTAACCCTTCCCTCACCATAAAATGGCATTTTTCCCAATTTAGGGCAAGGTTAGTTTCTTCGCATCGTTCTAAGACTTTTTCGAGGTTTTCTAAACATCTATCGAAGGTATCGCCGAACACGGAGAAATCGTCCATGAATACCTCCATAATGCTTTCTACGTACTTGTCAAATATTGCGAGCATACATCGTTGGAATGTAGCCGGCGCATTGCATAACCCAAACGGCATTCTTCGGTACGCGAAGGTGCCGAAGGGACAAGTAAACGTAGTTTTCTCTTGGTCCTCGGGAGAGATGGGTATTTGAAAGTACCCCGAGAGGCCATCGAGAAAACAATAAAAGCTATGGCCGGAGAGACGTTCTAAAATCTGGTCGATAAACGGTAGAGGAAAGTGGTCCTTACGGGTGGCGTCATTTAACTTACGGTAATCTATGCACATACGCCAACCCGTCACCGTCCGTGTCGGGATTAATTCATTATTCTCATTACTAACTACGGTTATCCCTCCCTTTTTTGGAACTACCTGAACGGGGCTAACCCACTTACTGTCCGATATAGGGTAGATAATTCCTGCGTCTAATAGTTTCATAACCTCGCCCTTAACTACTTCTTTCATATTCGGGTTTATACGGCGCTGAGGTTGGATAGAGTTACGCGAATTATCTTCCATTAAAATTTTATGTGTACAGAAAGATGGGCTTATGCCCTTGATATCAGAAATTTGCCAAGCAATAGCCCGGCGATGCTTACGTAGAACTAGAAGAAGTTTATCGTTCTGCGTATCCGTGAGGTAGGCCGAAACGATAACTGGTAACTTGGAGTCTTTTTCCAAGAAAGCATACTTTAGGTGTTCGGGAAGTTCTTTAAGTTCTAGGGTAGGGGGTTCTTCATAAGAGGATTTTGAGATTCTTTCTTTTTCGAAAATAATATCTTCATAAACTTTTTTATAAGGAACGTAATAAGGGGTGGGGCTAGCAGCCAAGACGGCTTCTTGTACAGATTCAGTGGTAAGGAAAGAGGAAGAACAAAAATCAGAAAACTCTTTTTCAAACTCAGAAAGACAATAAGAAGATTCATCACTTCCTTGCAGTGATTCTGTTGTAAGAGAAGAGGAGCAAAAAGTAGAAAATTCTTTTTCAAAGTCGGAGAGGCAGTAGGAAGAATCATCACTCACGGCGTCTACGAAAAAACATGAGTCATCGTTCGCTAAGGTGTTCTTCATCGAAGGGGTGATAGAAAATGTGACTTCGTCGTCGCCTACTCGAAGAAAGAGCTTACCATTGCTTACGTCAATGATGGCTCGGGAGGTGGCAAGGAAGGGTCGGCCAAGGATCAAGGGAACCTCGACGTCTTCTTCGATGTCCAAAATGACAAAGTCCATCGGGAAGATGAACTTGTCGACTTTCACTAGAACGTCCTCCACTATTCCTAACGGATACTTGACGGATCTATCGGCTAGCTGGATACTCATACGCGTGGGGTTAAGGGTACCAATCCCTAACTTTTTGAACAACGAAAAGGGCATCAGGTTTATACTTGCGCCTAAGTCGGCTAACGCGTGTTTAACAAAGAGATCACCGAAGACACACGGGATAGAGAAACTACCCGGGTCACTGATTTTCTTCGGCAAACCGTTTGTTAAAACGGCAGAGCACTCGGCGTTTAGCGTGACGTGCGAAAAATTCTCTAACTTCTTCTTGTTTGTGAGGAGGTCTTTAAGATATTTGGCGTATTTCGGCATTTGCGAAATAGCCTCGTGGAAGGGAAGATTAATGTGGATTTGTTTGAAGATTTCTAAGAAGCGGGAGTACTGATCATCTTGACGTTGTCTATTAAGTTCAGAGGGGTATGGAGGAGTTGAATTATTTTTGAAGATGGGTGGTGGAGTGAGATTATTTTCTAAAGTGGGGGTGATTACTTCTTCAGCAGAGGGTGGAAGCGGAGCGGAGCTTTGATTTTTAAAAGCGGAAGCGGAGCTTTGATTTTTAAAAGCAGAAGCGGAGCTTGCCTCGGGCTCTTCACTTACCATACCGGAGACTTGCTTCCCACTCCGAAGAGTTATAGCTTTCGCTTGCTCTCTCGGGTTGGGTTCGGTATTGGAAGGAAGAGACCCTGCGGGTCGCTCAGAAATTATTTTCGCGAGCTGTCCTACCTGATTTTCTAAACTTTTTACGCTTCCGGTTAAAGTTCTTATGGTAGCGTCATTTGTGGTGATATATTTAGAAAGTAATTCCTCCAAGCTCGGAGGTTTTGGGTAATTTTGAAGAAGTGGTGGTGGTGGTGGTTGTGCAGAAAAATCATTTTGCGGAGGTGGGCGCATCGCATTCGATGGATTACTCCATGAAAAGTTCGGGTGATTTCTTAAAGCGGGGTTATAACTATTCGGAAAATTAAAACCAGGCGGATGAAAATTCGCAGCAGAAAAATTATTAAAAGCAGTTCTAGGCAAATTATTAACATAATCTAAATGTTCTGGAGTAGGGGTTGCAGATTCCCATACCTGAGGGGCGGAGGCAGCAGTCATCTCCGTTATTTTTTTGCTTAGGATTTCTACTTGCAGAGCGAGCTGGGAGACGTTGTCCACTTCATAGATACCTGCAGGCTTGTTCGGGCGGGACCTAGGCACATTCCACTGATAAGTGTTCATGGCCATGTCCTCAAAAAGCTCAAGAGCGGCTTCCGGGGTCTTATGATTTAAAGTACCGCCAGAAGCTGCGTCTATCATTTGCTTCGTGCTTTGATTTAGCCCGTTATAAAACGTCTGCACTTGTAACCATACAGGCAGCGCGTGATGTGGGCATCGTCTTAATAATTCTTTAAATCTCTCCCAGGTTTCGTAAAGGGTTTCAGAGTCTATTTGTCCGAAGGCAGAGATATCGTTCCTAAGTTTTGCAGTTTTAGCGGGCGGAAAATACTTCGCCAAAAATTTTTCAGTTAATTCATTCCAAGTGGTTATGCTATTTTTCGGAAGTGTGTTAAGCCACTGCTTAGCTTTAGTTCTTAGAGAGAAGGGGAAGAGTCTTAGCCTGATCGCATCATTTGTGACACCATTTATCTTGAAGGTGTCGCAAATTTCAAGAAAGCTAGCTATATGTGCGTTCGGATCTTCATCTTGAAGTCCGTCAAATTGCACATATTGCTGCACCATTTGAATTATGCTAGGCTTTAGTTCAAAGTTATTATTTGCTATAGTAGGACGGACTATACTCGATTCTGTTCCCTCGAGGTTCGGTCGTGCATAATAGGACATAGTCCTTTGAACGGCCTCATCTACGTTGGGTTCTTCCATTCTTAAAGTATTAAATGACTCGGAGTCCTCAACCGGCACTTGGATAGTAGGACCTTGAAATCGCGATCTTCTCCGAAGAGTACGCTCAATTTCGTGGTCCAAGTCCAAAATAACCGACGGACTCCCGCGGGTCATGCACTAAAAGAACAGAAAAGAAGAAGAGAAAGAGAAAAAGGATAAACTAGAAAGAAAAACTAGATTTAGAAAATTAAAAAAAAAAAAAAAAATTTTCTTTTTGAAATAGATTTTTTTTTATAAATTAACTCCCGAACTTCCCAAGGACTACCCCGTGAAGGGTTCGCAAGGTACTAGACAAGACAGTGGCGCTTAAAGCCCTTTGCCCTTTTCGAGAGAATTAGGTGGCGTAGAAAAATTGTGAGGTTGGTTTCTATTAAGAGCGGTGATAATTTTTTTGATTTTTTTTTTTAAAACTTTAAAGAAAAGGGGATGAGAAAGAGAAGAGATAAAATTAATAGGTTCGTGTTTTCAAAATATCAACGGAAGTTGGGTCCCCGGCAACGGCGCCAAAAACTTGTTGCGCGCTAGGGTTCGAAGAAAAATAAACGCAACCGAACTAGCAACCCGATGAGGCAAGTATACCTATCGAATTGTAGCAAGGGGACACAAGTGTCGTATTGAAATCCGGGAACTGTTGGCTAAGCTTACTCACACGAACGCTATTATCTTATCGACGGAAAAACTAGAGTTTTAGAAAATCTAAGTGCAGGGGAGAAAGTAAAGCTATTCTAGAAAAAGAAACACTGCAATTAAGAGGGCTATTAAGTAAACAACTAAGCTAGAAAGGAAACTACTGCAGTTAATTAAAGAGCACAAGACAGGTGATTACTACGAAAGGTAGAAAATATGAAATGGAAATGCACCCGATCAAGATTCACCTCGGCTAAAGACGATTAAGAAAATGCGATAAAAATCTAAACTTAATAGGATAAGGGTCCTTGACCGTGGAGGTTCCTAAAGCTTGAACACGCTTCTCTCGAAGTCGTGCCCAACTGAGTTTAGGAAGGTCCGACCGACTCTCGTCTAAATCGGAGGCCTAAAACTCGCTTTACGCGGTGAACCCCACTATTGGATTTTACTCCAATCCGGGAGATTTGGACGTCTGCCTCTCTCGAGGGGTGCGTACAACTCCCTTTACTCTTGAATGCTCACTTCATTCTTTCGGCCTCTCGGCTAGCCCAGAATGAAAGCAAAGGCGGAGAGTATATATCGAAAATATACCTCCGACCCGTGATAAATCAAGAGTAATTCAAGGCCCTAACCTAAAAAGAAAAGATTAATTAAAACATCATAACATAATCGCTCTAACCTCGGATCATCAAGATCGAGTACAAGGAGGATTAGTTAATCATAATGGAGTGGAGGGGGGAAGATGAGTAGAAAAGCATAAGAAGAACACAAGCTAAACAAGAACACTTTTATTAATAAAAAGGGCAAGTTACACTATTGAAAATTAAAGTTACAAGTGCATGAAAATTAAACCCTATTCTAGCCCTACATTAAGCACTAAGCAAGGAGGAAATTGCAATAAAAGCTAGAACAAACTAAGATTAAACTAGGGTTAAACAAAAAGTACAAAGAGAGGGGGAGAGAGAGAGAGAGAAAGCATGAAAAAGGATCAAGAAACAAAGGGGCAGCACCTCCCCCACTCAACCAAAGCTTGCTGAAATGGGGAGGAGGGGGGCTCAATTTATAGAAAATTTCTCGGGTTGGTCACGCCCTCCGACACGCCCTAGGGGGGGCGTGTCAGGGGGCGTGACAGGTACGGATTTGACCTCGGGCTCTGGATTCTGGCGGGAGGGATGATTGCTTCGGTACGTCGGTGGTCACGCCCTAGGTCACGCCCGTGACAGGGGGGCGTGACAGGCATGTCATGTCCAAATCATTGGTCGGAAATCCGTCAGTCGCCGAAAAAGGAAGGTGTCACGCCCATGTCACGGGCGTGACATGGGGCGTGACAGTACTATTTGCGTGCTGAGGCGGAAGGGCATTTAATGCGGCGGCAGCTTTGCGGCAGAGGGCGACACGCCCCTGGTCACGCCTTGTGATACGCCCAGGGAGGGCGTGACAGGGGGGCGTGACAGCGGTTTTGACCGTTTTCTGTCCCTTCCAACAGTTGTCCTCGGGATCGGGTGACACGCCCTAGGTCACGCCCAGGTAGGGCGTGACAAGGGGGCGTGACAGGCCATTTTGGCAATTTTTCTGAAAACCTGCAAAAAGACAGGAAAAAGTTAGTGGCAATAAAATTTACATAAAAAGGATAAAAATAAACTAATAATAGACATAATTTGTACAATATAAAATATAAAATACGATAATAGTTTAGGCTACAAAACGTATTATCAGTGTTTTCATACAAGATGCCTCAGACATACCAAATCTCTTAAACAATTCTTTAGCATACTTGGTTTGGGAAATAAATATGCCCTCAGCATGCTGTTTTACTTGCAATCCTAAGAAGAAGGAGAGCTCACCCATGCTACTCATTTCAAATTTGGAATGCATCAGGTTGGAAAACCTTTTGCACAAGTTTGAATCAGTAGATCCAAATATGATATCATCTACATAAATTTGTACTAGTAGGGTATGGGACTTATAGGTTCTAATAAAAAGAGTTTGGTCTACTCTCCCCCTAACAAAATCATTTTCCAGAAGAAAGCATGCTAGGGTCTCATACCATGCTCTAGGAGCTTGCTTGAGACCATATAATGCTTTATGCAATTTGAAAACATAATCAGGGTGAGTTAGAGAGATAAAACCTGGAGGTTGTCTAACATAGACTTCCTCCTAGATGTCTCCATTGAGAAATGCACTCTTCACATCCATCTGGTAGACCTTGAATCTCTTGTGAGCAGCATAAGCTAGGAATATTCTAATGGCCTCTAACCTTGCAACTGGTGCAAAGGTCTGGTCATAGTCTATTCCTTCTTGTTGAGAATAGCCTTGAGCAACTAGCCTTGCCTTGTTTCTGACAATAACTCCTTGATCATCCAGCTTGTTTCGGAACACCCACTTTGTTCCAACAATGGAGTGATCCTTTGGCTTAGGCACTAGTTCCCAAACTTTATTCCTTTAAAATTGATGCAACTCCTCTTGCATTGCAATGATCCAGTGTGGATCTTGCTCTGCATCTTGAATGGATTGAGGCTCAACTTGAGATAGGAAGCAGGTGTGCATAAGGTTTTGGTTGACCTGATTTCTGGTTTGCACACCAGCTGAGATGTCTCCAATTACTTGGGTGATTGGATGATCTCTTGTTGTTACTTGATCAACAGGGGATGTTGATTGTTCACCAACCTGTGTTGTTGTTTCCTCTTGTGGAATAACAACTGGCTCTTCAGGATGATTTTCTTCAAGAGGTTGAACTTCTTCTTCATCATCACTGCTCTCATTCTTTTGTAGAATAGGTTGAGTGGCTGTATCCTCTTCTTTAACCTGTAATCTGTCCATACTTTCTGAAATAGAGTGTACCTGCAAAGGTTCTATGGTAGAAGTAGACTTCTCCTTATAACACATGTTAGTCTCATCAAAAGTAACATGAACAGATTCTTCAATTTTATAGGAAGATTTATTGTATACCCTATAGGCCTTGCTGATCATGGAGTATCCCAGAAACACTCCTTCATCAGCTTTAGCCTGGAATTTTGCTAGATACTTCTTGTCATTATTATGAATATAACAAGTACACCCAAAAATTTTAAAATAATCTATTTTAGGTTTCTTCCCTTTGAGCAATTCATAGAGAGTCTTGCCCTTTAGTTTATGTATCAGGCTTCTGTTTAGCACATAGTTGGAGGTGTTCACTGCCTCAGCCCAAAAGGATAGAGGTAGGTGAGCATCTGTCAACAATGTAGTAGCAGATTCAATTAGGGTTCTATTTTTCCTTTCAGCTACCCCATTTTGTTGAGGAGTTCTAGGAGCTGAGAAAGTGTGCCTGATCCCTTCACTTTGACAGAACTCTTGCATAAGAAGAGAATCAAACTCTGTCCCATGATCACTTCTGATCAGGGCAATGTGAGTGTTGAACTCAATCTGTATACATTTGAGAAACTCTATCAAACACTTAAAGTTATCAGACTTCTTCCTCAGAAATAATACCCATGTGAATCTAGAGAAGTCATCTACAATCACTAAAGCATAAGATTTCCCTCCTAAGCTTTGTACTGTAATGGGTCCAAAAAGATCCATGTGCAACAAATACAGAATCCTAGGTGAATCACTCTTATTAAGTGACTTAAAGCTATTTTTAGTTTGCTTGCCTAATTGACAAGCCTTGCAAAGTCCTTCCTTCTTGTAGGGGCCAGAAGGTAGTCCTCTAACAAGGTTGTCCTTGGAGAGCCTAGCAATGGTTCTAAGGTTTAAATATCCTAATCTTTTATGCCATAAATCATTTGGCTTGCATACTGAATAGAATAAACAAATGTCTGTAAGGGCTGAAAGAAAATTTACTAGATAGATGTTACCTTTCCTTTTACCTGTTAACACAGTTGTGTTATTTTCTGACTTGATCTTGCATAGGGATTTGTTGAAGGTCACTTTATATCCTTCATCACATAGCTGACTGATGCTTATCAGGTTATGCTTCAGTCCTTCAACATATGCCACTTTCTTGAAAGTGACTGAGCCTATCTGAACAACACCATATCCTTTGGTTTGGCCAAAATTTGAATCACCAAAAATTACTTTGGGTCCAAGTTTGGTTATGAAGGATGATAGGTTCTCCCTGTTCCCTGTCATGTGCTTTGAGCACCCACTATCCAGATACCATAACAGGTTTGATGTTGGATAGGTCTTCACCTGCACAAAAACAGCTTATATGTTTTTGACCCAGTTAACCTTGGGCCTAGGTTGATATCCCTTGAATTCAGAAATGAAAGACATCCCAGGTTGACTCTTATAACCTTCAGGATGGTATCTCCTAGGAGGTACTATCCATTCAGTATAGGGGTTAAAGCCTTGGGATGTGGGGCTTCTGGGATTGAATCTAGATGTGTCATTGAAGGAATGTTCACAAACCTGATCTCTGTTCGACGATCGTCGAGCTGAGGTCAACGATCATGGGTCAGATCGTCGATCTCTGTTCGAAGATCGATTATTCTGGAGTTCAGAGTTTGGATATCGTCGAGCTGAGGTCGACGATCTTGGGTTAGATCATCGAGCTCTGTTCGACGATCGTCGAGCTCTGCTCGACGCAATCTGTTGAACTGAATTTTTCTCTGGCAGATCTGCATTCTTCCTAGCTACCTCTACTACTCCCTTTCCTTTGTCAGAGACAAATTTGATTGGAGTTGTTAATATTATAGGTTGGCTGGATGAGGCACCCAAGCCCAGTGTACTATTAAATCTAGAGTTCACTATGCTTGTAATGTCCATCAGTCTGATACTTCTCCCATTTAGGGATTCTTCAAACTTTTTGGCCTTTGATAGTTCACTTTTCAGTGAAGCTATCTCTTCCCTACAACATTCCAACTCCTCAGAGAGTTTGAGGTTCTCTGATTTTATAGTGCTATACTCAGATAGTTGTTTTCTGAGGGAAGTGATTTCCTTCTCAGACTCCAACAGATCTAGGCATAGTACCTTAAACTCATGTTTAAAATCCTCAGAACTGAAATCAAATGAATTGATTACCTGATCTTCTTCTAGTTGAGCTTCTGAATCTGATTCTGACTCTTCTGCTTCTGAGTCTGTTTGAGAGGCAATGATAGCCATCATGCAGAATTCCTTTTCATCAGCATCATCCTCATCATCACTGGAGCTGGATGAGGCTTCAGAGTCCTCTTCAGTTTCACTCCATGTCTCAGCAACAAATCCCTTCCTTGTATGTTTGTTCTTGATGAAGGAGGGTTTGTCTGAGCTGTTCTTTCTAAAGTCTTTTTCTTTTCTTCTTTCTCTTCTATCTTTCTTGTCCTTGTTCTTATTTTCTGGACAGTCAGGCACAATATGGCCTGGTTTCCTGCAACCAAAACATATGATTTCTTTATTGTTATTTGATTTATCATACCTTGGTTTATCATGACCCTTGTATGATCTCTTTCTGAAGTCTTTTCTGGCCATCTTATAGAATCTTTTGGCCAATAGACTTAGGAGTTTATCATTTCCTGTAGCTTTATCTTCAGGCTCCTCTTCTGCAGCTTTGAAGGCTATGGTCTTTTCTTTCCTTGTGACTGGAGAAGTAGCCTTTTGTTCTTCTTCTCTGTTTTTAATGAGCAGCTCATAGGATTTGAGCTTGCCCAGGAGAGCTTCAGTGGTAATCTCATTTAGACTTCTGGCATCTTTGATTGGCCAGATTCTTGAATCCCAAGTGCTGGGGAAGCACATTAGGATTTTATCATTAAGCTCAGTCAATGAGAATTCTTTATCCAAGGTCTTCAGCTCATCGATAATCAGACTTAATCTGTTGTACATGTCTGCAACTGACTCAGCTTCTCCTTTCTTGAAGTTCTCATATTGGGTTATGAGGTGAGATCTTCTGTCTTTCCTCTCATCAGCAGACCCTGAGACAATTTTAGAGAGCTTGTCCCAAATTCCTTTGGCTGAGTTGCAGTCAGCTACCTTCTGAAATATCTCATCAGACATTGTCTGAGCTAAGATGTTCATGGCCTTTGCATCTGCAGTTTTCCATTTCTTTATGTCTGCATCTGTTCCTGAGGGAGGTGGAACAGCATTTGTGCTTGAGCTTGCTGGTGGACTTGGACAAACTGTCAAGACAGAATTGAAAATATCTTCATCAATAGAGTTCATATATAGTCTAATCCTTGCTTTCCAAAGTGCAAACTTAGATAGATTGCACACTAGAGGTCTGGTGCTTGCATAATCCTTGTTCTGTGCCATGTCTTTGAATAATATAAGATATAAAGAAAATAACCTTCTTAAGAGATTGATCTTATCAAGGATCTTTTGGTTCAGGTGTTAGTATGTATGAGCAACCAACCTCCCTCTGATACCAATTGAAAGTGAGAATAAGATCTATCTCAACTCTAGAGGGGTGTGAATAGAGTTTATTTAAATTAATTTCACAGTTTTGAAATAATCAGCACATATAAATTCAATTTATAGTATAGTGTAGAGTGCTAGTAAAGAGTTAAAAACAACTAAGTAAAGAGCACAGCACACAGCAAATCAATCACACAAACAAGCCAGAAGACACAAGGAAATATAGTGGTTCCCCAAAAACCTGGGTACATCCACTCTTCTACCACCCTTGGTAGGAATCCACTCAGGATGAGTTGATCAGGTGTCCTGACACCAATGAGCTTTTGATAAGGTGCTCAAAAACCAAAACTGGATTTTTTGATAAGGTGTCTTGCCACCACTGAGTTTTGACAAGGCTCTCAGAACCAGAAAGAACTTTTGAAGGGAGTTCAAGAACCCTTTTACAGCAGAAAAAGAAAAGATAAAGAGGTGAAGTTGTCTTCTATGTTCTCAAATCAAAGAGAGAAGACTAGTGGATCTTTTGTTGTCAAAGCTCCCCCTGAGATGTAGACAAGTTCAGGAATGGAAGCTTTTCTCTAGGGTGATAGGTCTTCAGAAGTTTAGATCTCCAGCAAAAGATTGTTTCAGCAAAAGGCTGAAATATGAGGTGTCTGGAGTTCTTGAGATGAAGCTGTGATCACTTTTCTGTAAGCAAAAAGATTGTTATTCTGATTCTTCAGAATTGATCACTTATTATCTGTCACAGCTTAATTCTTGTTGTTGTGCTCTCTGTGTATTCTATTGTATATTCTATCTGACTGAAGATAAAAAGGAAGATCTGATTCTCAAAAAAAAAAATTCTTGTCAAAGATAGCCGTTGGCAGTCATAAATGTCTTCCATAAAAAGTCTTGTCTTCTAGAGGAAGGTCCAATAAAACATTCCCTGAATAATTCCTTGAAACTTGCTCCAGAATAAAGACAAACGGCTGGCAGATCTCCTTGACATAAATGCTGAGAGAATTCAAAAACATTCCAAAGACTGGCAGCATTTGAATCCTTAGAATCGTTGATCTCTCAAAAAAATCGTCGATCTGAGCTCTACGATTGTCGAACTTAGCTCAGAGATGGAAACAGATCAAACAGACAGAAAGCGTCGAACTGAGCTCGAAGATCGTCGAACCGAGCTCAGCGTCCTGAAGAATAGCTGAAGAGAGATCGTCGACCTGAGCTCGAAGAGCGTCGACCGGAGTTCGATGATTTATCGAAGTTGAGCTCAGAGAGCGTCGAACCGAGTTCGACGTTTCATCGACCGGAGCTCGACGAAAATTGCCTTAGACTTGGCTCTATATCCTTGATCTTGGAATGGTCCTGGGGGCAGCTTCAAACCTAAGTTCTAAGCCCTAGACTCATTCTAATGTTGACCTTTACAACTATACAACTAGATCAACCTGGTTTCCTAAGACAAACATAGTGATCCTTACCCAAATTAGTAATAGGGTGTTCCAACAGCCCGGTCAAAATAGCGCCTGAAATCTTGGTTCGGTCCAGTGAGCTGGTAGAAATCGCCTAAGGCAAATTCGGCGGGAATCACTTGTGATTCCCGTCGACGTCGGCGGGAATCACTTACGATTCCCGTTGAATTTTCCTTGGTAGAATTCCAATTGGAATTCTGGTCATCCGGAGGGAATCGACAGGAATGCGCGGTGATTCTCGACGAATCGGCGAGAATCACTTGGTGATTCCCGCCGATTCTGCCTTAGAAGAATTCTTGAAGGCGTTGAGTCAGCCGGATGCAGTCGGCGGGAATCGGCGAGTGATTCTCGATGATTCGGCGGTAATCACTAGTGATTCCCGTCGAATCGGCGAGAATCACTTGGTGATTCCCGTCGAATTTTCCTTGGAAGATTTCTTCTTCCTTCCTTTGCACTTGTTCTTTGACCCATCTTTGCTCCTCTTCTGCTCTTGATCTATCTATGCCCTGTACTTGAACATAAGTACACTCCAATAGAGAGAGTACATATGAGCCAACACACTGATCTACTCAACAAGGGATTACGTTGCGCAGACCCGTGTATATTGAAACACAAGACCCTGACATTGGTGTGTACTTAGTGAGGAATAACTGCAAGCACAACTTGAAGATATATCATCAAATACATTGTGAATTCATCTTAGCTTGACAGGAGGCTTCTTCAAATCCAAGTAATTGTGGATACAATACCCAACACTCCTGGATGATTTACCAGGCACACCCAAATGCCCTAAGCCAGCCCCCTTAGCCTGAGCAGAGAATTCATCAACCAGAGGAAGAACGGTCTTGGGCATGGAGAAGCTTTTGACAATCTTCCTTTCTACCGCAAGCTGTTCTTCCAACTTGTTGATTTCTTCCTGTTTTAGGTCAAGGAGCCTTAGAGACTCTGAGTGCTCAGAAGTCAGGCCCAGGTGTTCCTGTCGGAGAGAGATAAAGCTAGTTATCTCTTCTCTTCGAGACACACCCTTAGCCTTAGGGAATTTGACTTCCTTTTTCTGAGCCCTCAACCTCTTGCGGCATTCCTCAAAGGAATTGAGCAGGAGCTCATACTTTTCAAGGAGCTCAGCTTCACGGGCAGATGGGTTGTCCTCGAGATCATCATTAGGAGACTCAGAGTCTGATTCAGAGAAGGGGGGGTACGATATTTTACCTTCCCAGTAAATGGGGGGCAGTCTCCTTCTGAGTCAGAGTGGCCCACTATCCCGAAGTAGGCTTCCTCATCATCACTGGAGTCTGAGGAATCAGACTCACTCAGTGTCTTTGGCTTTTTGGCAATGTAGCTCCTCTCCTTCTTCTTATCTCTATAGGACCTGTGTTCCTCTCCCTTCCCCTTATCTCTCTTACTTTGGTGGCAGCCAGCAACAACATGACCTGACTTATTGCATCCAAAGCAAATAATGTCATCAGAGCGATGTTTGTTCGGTTTGGATTCATACCTGTCAGAAGAATAATTCTTCTTCTGATGTCTTGAGGAGGAGCTGTCTCTCTTTCTTTGATTCCTCAATGTGAGGAACTTCTTGAACTCCCGAGTGATGAGGGAGAAGTCTTCTTCATATAGCTCTGAGCCGGAAGAGCATGGCTTAGAGTCTTCTTCCTCATCCTTTCTCCGAGAGCGGGACGAGGCCGCACCCTTGCCTTTCCTTGAGTGATTGGCTTTTAGGGCCACAGTCTTTTCTCTGGCAGCGGCTTTATTGGCTTCCTCTTCAGCTTTTTTGGTGTTCAGCTGAAGCTCATAGGACAAAAGTTTCCCAAACAGAATCTGGGGATCAGTTTTTGCCAGCCTGCCAAATTCTCTGATGGAGCAGATCTTGGTGTCCCATTCCTTAGTAAGGGATCAGAGGAATTTGTCATTTAGTTCACCATCGGTGAACACTCTGCCATAGCCCTTCATGGCATTGACGATCTTCAGGAAGTTCTCGAATGTCACTCCGATTTCTTCCTTGGTACCTTGCCTGAAGGCCTCGTACTTCTGGTTCAGAAGGGATCTTCGATCATCCCTTACTTCATCTGTGCCTTCCATCAGGATGATCAGGCTGTGCCATATGTCCTTTGCATTCCTGCAATTGTAGAAAACCTACATCATGGAATCATCGATGTTGCTTACCAGAATGTTCTGAGCTTTCTTGTCAAGTCCGACAAGCATCATCTCATCCTTATCTATTTCGGAAAGTTTCTTGGGCACTTTCTTGGTTGGATCAATAGTGGAGGCCTTAGTGGGGATATAAGGTCCCTCCTCCACTATCATGAAGAGTCGGGGGACGACTGCTTCCATGTAGTACCAGATCCTTTCCTTCAAGATAGGAAAGTTCAGCTTGGTGCACACAGGGATCTTCCCTGAATACTTGAGTCCTTCCATTTCAGAGATCTTCTTTCTTCTTGACACTAGACACGGGAACTTACTTAAGGTGTTAACCTTATTGATGAGTAACCTCTCTCTGATACCACTTGAAAGTCTTTAGTGTCAACTAATTCCACCTATGGGGGGGAATAGGTGAATTGCAGTCTTTTGCGGAATTTAAATAACCTGCACAATTAAACAAACACAGCACAGAAAAGCACACTAGCAATTATAGTGGTTCCCCGATTTGGGTACGTCCACTCTCCCCCTTCGACCTAACTCCCACCAAGGGATGCCTCGGTCACTTCACCAAACGGATTGAAATCCAATCCTCACACTATGGAAGGCACCCTTCCAACCGAAGGAGTCACTACTCCTCCACCACGGGTTGCACCCAACCCTTACAACGAGGAATCACTATTCCTTTACAAAAAAAAAATAGAATGTACAAGAGATACAAACTACACGTATGGAGAACCTGATGTCCCTCTTCGTTCGTTGAAGCGTTCTTGATGAAGACGAAGAGTCCACGACCGGAGCACTCTCTTGGAGAGGATCTTGACAAGATCGGCGGCGGCAAGTGAATGCGGCGGCGATGCTTTGTAGATCAAAACTTCTTGATGAAGCAAGCAAGGTCTATCAACGATCTCAATCAGATCAGTCGTCTCAATCGATTCGGAATGAATAACCAACCTCGTTCAACAAATCGAGAGACAAGGGATCTCGAGAGAGAAGCGTGAGACGCTATACTATCCTCAGTTCTGTCGTTGGGAGATCAAAGATGATCTGAGATCTGCAAAGACGACTATCTTGCGAGCGGCGATGATGACCGGACGATTTCCGCGATCTGCTAGGTCACGCTTGGCGGCTTTGATTTCTCGTGAATGATTACTGCATAATTTCAAAATACGCGAGTATAAATACTGTAGAACAACCCTAAATGACTGTTGTGGGGCCAACAAGAAGAAGCCCTAGTTCTGGCCAAAATAGTGTGACCCGTCTTGGTTCGGTCCAGCGAACAGAGCAAATTTGCCTAAGGCAAATTCGGCGAGAATCATTGGTGATTCCCGTCGAAGTCGGTGGGAATCACTCATGATTCCCGTCGAATTTACCTTGGCAGAATTTGTAACGCCCCCGATTTTTTTTTCTGCGTTTATTTTTATTCTCGTTTGGCGTTACGATGACGCGTTTCCGTGGCTTGTGCCATTTGTGGAGTGTGGTTTAGCTCCTTAGAACTGAGTGCCCTATTCTGTAGCTTGTTGGCAAGATCTCCCTAGCAAGCCGAGTCGTTTTGGGTGACCCGGTGTGGCCTCTCGGGGGGATGTTGGTGTTTGGCTTTATTTGGGTATAACTCGAGTTCTGTTCGTCGAAAATTAATTTCGACTTCATCGTTGTGTTCGTAGCGTGGGTATTTAGCTACGGTGCGAATTTCGTCGAATTCCGAGGTAGTTCGGTTTTCGCGTCGTTTTGGTGCTTTATGTAATTTTGTAATAAAATATATTATTATATATTATATATATATATATATATATAGGATAGAATAAAAACCCACGCCATCATCTTCTCCAAATCAAACCGCAGCCCCTGTACGAGAGAACGGAGAAACCGCCGAGCCCTTGCCTTCCACCGCCGATTCCCGGAGCGTTTGTGGACGGAATTCGATTCCGAGAGTGGATTCGGATTGCTCTCGTCAAGACCTTCATTCCTACGGTAAGATTTCCAAGTTTCGTGGCCTTGCTTGTGGTTTTGAATTTCGGGTTTTGACTTGTTTTCCGCCGGCAATGTCCAGATTTTTGGCCTTGTGCTTCGTTGCCGGATTCGTGCGTGAAGAGGAGGGAAAGCCGACCAAGCTTTGCCGGAAATCGAGGCAAGTGGTGTTCTCGCCCTTGCCAAGTTGTTTTTTTTTCTTTCGATTCATGCATCCTACTTGTTTCTACCATTTCTGTCTCCGGTTTCCGTCTCGAATGATTAGGCGTAGTTGGATGGTGTTGGTGAACGAGTAGAATAGGTAAAAAATTATGTTAGGTGTGCCGTAGGCCGTTTTCGGTGTGTTGTAGTTGTGGTTCGCAGTGTCGGGAGAGTGTGATGCGCGTTCCGGTGTCGTTCGGGAAATCCCAAACGGTACAGGTAACCCGCGCACGATCATCAAAAGTTAGGGCGCACGACCACTGGTCGTGTGCCACTGTTCGTGCGCGGCTACCTTTTCATTACTCCGAAGTTCTGTCTCGGCTATCGCACGAGCGCTGGCAACAGTGCGCACGACCACTGGTCGTGCGACACTGATCGTGCGCTGATGCTAAGTTTTCTGTCCAGTTTCAAGTTTCTCAGGTTCACTTCGCACGATCATCAACCGATGAGTGCACACGACCACTGGTCGTGCGACACTGATCGTGCGCTCTGAATATTTCCTTTTTGCACCCGTATTTAGCTGGCATCGATACGCGGGTTAGGTGGGCATGAGTGTTTTGTGTAGTGTTAAGGTAGTAATGTAAGAGTTATTGTTGTGATAGTTCACTTTGCGTGGCACGTTGAGTGAGTGAAGCTCACTCAATGCGGTGTCGAGAGGACCCAGCGCCACGTCGTGTTGAGTCATTTCAACACTTTTTTTTCTCTTTCCTCGATTTACGTTCCCGAGTGAATTCCTTGTTTATATTTGTAATTTCCTTGTCGGCCATGTTTCTCTTTCCTAATGGCCGAATCGTGGGTCGTGGTTAGTAGTGGTGGTTTGTAGCTCTTTATGGGGGTGGAGTTATGTAATTTAGCCAAGGCCACTCATGTTTTTCTTGCTCCAGGTATGGGCTGGGCATGTGGGTGGAAGGTCCCTTGTGCTTTCACGTGTAAACCCTCGAGCTTGTTGACTTGGACATGGTGGATGGGGGGACTGAGTTTGCCTCCAATCCGGTTCCTCGTTGTTTGTTTTTGCTAATACCACCTCCCACAGTTTAGGGTGTTAGAAGTTTCTTCCTTGGTAGTTTGCAGCACTTTGGGCTCTTGGTAGCCTAGTAGGCCCTGCAGGATGTTGTTCCTGGGCTGGGTTGTTGCTGTTTCCTCGCACGTAGTGCTTTTCTTTTTGTCCTATTTTGGACAGTTGTGACTCTTTCTACTGCATGTTTTTCAGGTACTTTTCCCCTTTGGTTGACTCTTTCATGCAGTTTTACTTTGTTTAGCTTGCTGAGGTATTCTGTTTTCTTTTGGAATACCCCAGGTTCTGAGCCGTAGCCAGTTGGGTGGCTAGCTTGCAGTGGTGGTGTAGGTGGTCTCTTGGACTTTGGAGTTTCGTTTGCCGTGTTGGTGAGGTAGTTTTTCAGTACTTTCTTACAGACATACATGTGTGTCAGTGGGTTCGTGTCAGGTTGTTGGCGCCCACTGGTAGTTGTTACCTTTGTACTGGATATATTTACTTATGCTGCTACCGTTTTCTGGAGATAGTCTACTTGCTCTGAGAAGGATTTATGCTAGGTTGCTAGTTATTTTTAAACTATAATTATTATTATAAATAAAGCTCATGATCAGCATGCTTTATAAAACGTAATCACTATTTTCCAAATCACGTATAAAGACCGTTTTCTTATATATTATATAAATTAAATGTAGGGTCTTACATAGCATGAGTGGTTCTCTTGGGACTCTTATGCGCTCCTTAGGATGTCAAACTTGATAAAGTATTTTCTTTCCGCAGCGTTTAAATATAGTTTTCTTTTGTGGACTAGGTGATCCACTAAGCCGGGGGATACGGCCTCTAAAATATAACTGATTTTCTAATCATTAATCACATGATTTTCTTTCATTAAGTTGGTAGGTGGTTTTGCCTGAGCGTCAGCAGTTATCCCCTGCTTGACGTGGCATCATGACGCGTGTTTTCTCTTACTCTAATAATTCTTAATTCGGAGAAAATGCGGGTTATGACAGTTGGTATCAGAGGGAGGTTGCATGACAAGTTAGTTGAGCAACCTTCCTTTGTTTGCCTTTTAGTAGTTCAGCATCATGTCATTCACACACCGATATGTCATCAGCACGTCTTGGCAAAAGCACGAACACTACACTCATAGCATAACATGAAGTATACGGGGCATATTATGTAGTATGGGATGCATAATATGTGTTCGTATATGGATCCACCATAGGGGCAATATGTGAGGGTTATGCTGTATGGGATGCATAACCTCACCACATAGCTGCGACTAGCACGTTTTCTTTTTCGTTGCATGAGAATGTTATGTAGTATGGGATGCATAACATTTTCATGTGTACGCCGCTCATAACATGCATTAGGGCCTTTTTAGAATGCATAGCACAAACATGCATATCATAACATTGCATAAGCACAACGTGCCAAGCTAAAAACTGGCAGGATGACATATGTACACACATAAGTTTTCAAATTAATATAAAGGTCATGCATTCCCGATCTAGGCACAAGAGCTAGTAAGGTGATGGTTAACCATCCTAGGTTAGGGCATAACATCTAAATTTTGTTAAAAAGATAAACTCTCAGAGCAAGTTTAGCAGCTTTCAGTCTATATCTATATATGTATTGTCTGTACTTGTATTTGGTTCTAGACGTTATAGTAGGTTCTAATTTGTGTTGTTATGATTTTAGAATGGCTAGGCGTCCTGCGACTCGATCGACTCCCCTATCTGAGGGTGAGTCATCTGGGGCTTAGAACGATGCGGTGATCGAGAGTCTGCGTCAGAGTAACGATTCCATGGGCAGACAGTTGGAGGAGGTGCGAGCCCAGATTCAGTCTTTGGTGGCGGTTGTGGCTGGACAGGCTCAGGGTGTGCAAGGCCCGGCGGGGGGGGGGGGGGGGGGGGGGGGGGTTAGCTGTTCCTCCTCCTCCTGCACCCTTGAGACCTCCAGTGGTGGTGCCAGCAGAGATGGCCTTCATCTCGCAGTTTTAGAGGCTGAGCCCTCCCACTTATGATGGGAAGGCAGATTTCATGGTGATAGATGACTGGCTGATCTCCATGGAGGAGATGTTCTCGTACTCAGGGATTGCAGATGATCAGAGGGTGATGATAGCTGCCTATCAGCTTAAAGGTTTGGCTAAGAGTTGGTGGCTGAGAGAGAAGGAGAGTTTAGTAGCTGGATGCTCTTGGGAAGTGTTCAAGGAGATGCTGTTGAGGAAGTTCTTACCCTCGGTCGAGCATGACCGCCTCATGAACGACTTCCTCCATCTGAAGCAAAGGCAACTCACGGTGGGTGAGTATGAGATAGAGTTCAGCAAGTTGAGCCATTTTGCCCCTGGATTGGTCAGCGTTGAGGCTGATCGAGTTAAGCGATTTCTCGGTGGTTTGAGGAGCTAGGTGCAGCAGTTGACCAGTGCTTATGGGTCAGTGACTTATGCAAGAGTAGTATAGGCTGCTCTGAAGGTGGAGGCTATTGAGACCGCGAAGAGCAGAGGCCAGCAAATGAGGTTGGACAAGAGAAAGTCGGTGGAGGAGAAGAAACCCCAGGTACCCAGTGCGGCTCCGGGAAAGAGGGGCAAGGTGGAGTGCAGCTTCTGTGGCCGGTCAGGCCACCATGCCGAGAAATGTTTCAAGAAGGCAGCAGCTCAGAGGAAGGAGCAGGTTCATGCGATTCAGGGTGCTCCTAGGAGAGATGTCTCCTGTTCCGTTTGCAAGCGATCCGGGCATGATGCGGCCCAGTGTTGGACCAAGGATAAAGTCTGCTTTCAGTGTGGGCAGAAGGGTCACATCAAGTCGAGGTGTCCTCAGTTTCAGCCAGCTCTTCCTGCAGTTCCATTGCAGGCTTTACATCCACCTCAGCGTGTGGACAAGGGAAAGGGGAAGCTGAACGTGATCTCTTCCGAGGAGGCTCAGGCTTCGACCCAGGTCATCTCAGGTTAGTTGTTTGTTGTTTTTCCAGCCTGGTAGTTCTATTTGCTAGAATTTTTGCAGTATTGTTGTGCTAGTTCCTTAGTTTTGTGCGCTCCTATAGGGAAATTTAAGGTAAAGAACCGCTGGGCGCGGGTTCTATTTGACTCCGGCGCTACCCACTCGTTCGTGGATAGAGCCTTTGTGGAGCGACATCGGTTGACCTTAGATCGTGTTCGGGATTCCTTCCGTGTCAAGTTTCCCTCTGGTGAATCTGTGTTGTCAGATTTGGGCATTTTGGATTGCCCTGTTTTGTTGGGGAACTTTCTTGCGAAGGCGGACCTGAAGATGATTGATCTGGAGGACTTCGATGTTATTCTGGGCATGGACTGGCTCTCTAGGTATGATGCAGTCATTCAGTGCAAAGGAAAGCGCTTGGACTTCATCAGGGACGACGGTCAGCCCGGTAGCGTGTATGCTGATCCGTGTCAGGATTCTCCTGTCATCTCTGCGGTATGTGCTCAGAGGTTGTTTCTTTCTGGTTGTTGTGCTTGTTTAGTCTCGGCGGTTGGAACCGCTGTTAGCGTACCACGCTTGGAGGAAATTCCTATTGTTTGTGGTTTCGCCGATGTTTTTCCTAATGTCCTTCCTGGTCTTCCTCCCGAGCGGGATGTTGAGTTTGTGATCGATTTGGAGCCGGGTACGCGTCCTATTGCTAAGGAGCCGTACTGGATGGCCCCTCGTGAGTTAGAGGAGTTACGAGTTCAGTTGGATGAGCTGTTGGCTAAAGGTTTTATCAGGCAGAGTTCGTCGCCTTGGGGTGCTCCTGTTTTGTTTGTAAAGAAGAAAGATGGGTCGATGCGGCTTTGCATCGACTATAGAGAATTGAACAAGGTCACTATTAAGAACAGGTACCCTCTGCCGAGGATCGATGATTTATTTGACCAGTTGCGCGGTAGCACGGTGTTCTCCAAGATCGATCTTCGTTCTGGTTATCATCAGCTCAGGATCCGTGAGGCGGATATTCCACGGACTGCGTTTAGATCGAGGCATGGACACTTTGAGTTTTTGGTGATGTCGTTTGGTCTGACCAACGCACCATCAGCCTTCATGGATATGATGAACACGGTGTTCAAGGATTTCCTCGACAAGTTCGTTGTGGTTTTCATTGATGACGTGTTAGTTTATTCTCACAGTGCTGAGGAGCATGAGCAGCATTTGCGTTTGGTCCTATCAGAGTTGAGGAACCACAAGTTATTCGCGAAGTTGAGCAAGTGCGAATTTTGGTTGCCTCAGGTCTCGTTTCTGGGCCACGTGGTGAACAAGGATGGGATCTCGGTCGACCCAGAAAAGGTCGCAGCAGTGATGGATTGGAGTAGGCCGAATACCCCTAAGGAGATCAGGAGTTTCCTAGGGTTGGCTGGCTACTACAGGAGGTTTGTGGAGGGTTTCTCTTCCCTAGCTGCACCTTTGACCAAGCTGACTCAGAAGAATGTGGCTTTTGTTTGGAGCGAGAAGTGCGAAGAAGCCTTTCTGGAACTAAAGAAGAGATTGTGCACTGCTCCCGTTCTGACCCTGCCTATTGAGGGTGTGGATTATGATGTATATGTGGATGCTTCGCTTGTAGGTCTGGGATGCGTATTAATGCAGGTTGGGAAAGTGATTGCCTACGGGTCAAGGCAACTGAAGACTCATGAGAAGAATTATCCTACGCATGACCTTGAGTTCGCAGCGGTTATTTATGCATTGAAGCTGTGGAGACACCTACTTTATGGGGCTCAGTGCAAGATCTTCACTGACCACAAGAGCCTGAAGTACGTGTTCACGCAGAAGGAGTTGAATCTGCGCCAGCGCGGTGGCTTGAGTATGTGACTGATTATGATGTAGAGATCCAGTATCATCCGGGCAAGGCCAATGTGGTGGCCGACGCCCTGAGCCGAAAGACGGGAAAGATCTTTAACCTCTCCGCCGATCGGTTAGTTGAGGAGTTCCTCTTTATGGATATTTCAGTGGGATGCTGTGTGATGGTTAAAACGCCAGGGTTTCTTTTTTATTTTATTTTAAGATGAGTGGGATTTTATTTTATAAAGAAAAAGAAGAGCGTTTTTATTTTTGTGAGAAACCGAGTTTTAACGAGAGGGAGGCAAGTGCACCTATCGCGTGTAGTACAGGATATTCCGGTGTGGAATATCGGGGTCGTATTGTTCTCGGGGCCGACTTAGCTATATCTACTCTTTCCCTGAAAGCCTATTATTCTACCGATAATATTTTAGGTGGATTATATAAAAAATGAAATGGCGAACATAAAAATAAATATAATACAGAAAATGAAAGCAGGAAATAAAGTGCAGAAGGCCGATGAAGAACTCGGCGCGACGATATCAAAATAGAATTTGAACTAAAAGATCTTTTAATAAAAAGAGATCCTAAATTTCAAATTAATTAAGGCGGAGACTCGGCCGTGGAGGTTCCTTAGATATGAGCTCACCTTGGTCTAGGGATATCGCTCACCTGAACGCTAAGACTATTCGACCGATCGCTAGACCGACGAAGGATTCCTCTTAAAGCCCGCATTATGCTGAGAACCCCGCTATTGGGTGGGGAACCCAATCAGGTAGATTCACGGGCCTCCTCTCTCGAGGGTTAGCGCGAAGCTCTCTTTACCCAAGGGTGATCGGTCCATACGTGCGGCCTCTCGGCGTTGCGTATGGATAACGGAAATAGAGCCCGCACATCGATTATGCGGTCCTACGCGTCGTTAACCCGGGGCAAACCTTAAGAAATTTAATTAAATTGAAAACAGGACTTTTAATTATTTAAAGCTACTTTATCTGTCCCAATGCTCTTCGATATTGAGGGCTAAGGGCGGTTAACCACTCATCAGAATGGGGACACTTACACTAGAAAGCAATAAAGAAAGCTGTAAAGAAAGCAGTAAGAAAGCAGGAAGAAATCAGTAAATTGCAAGTCCTACCCAAACGAGTAGGACTGAAGAAAGCAGTAAATGCGAATCCCGGCTCGAGCGAGTGGGCGGGGGTAAATTAATCTCATACACGCACGAACTCTACTTGAAAGTAAAACACACACACGCACTCTACAGAAAAGTAAACACACACACACACACACAAACTTTTCCTACTCAAGTGAGTAGGAAGAAAATGAAAGCAGTAAAAAGACAAGTCCCACTCAAACGAGTGGGCGAAAAATGAAAGCAGAGCGTCATTTAACTCTTAACGAGTAGGCGGAAATAAATGCATACGCACACACTCCACAAAAATTAAAATAAAGCAATAAAATCTAACTCATACACGCACGCACACTTGCGAAAAATAAGAAAAATAATGTGACTGAAAAATTAAAACGACTGCATTTCTACCGCTAGAATGCGGTAGAAATGCATAAAAAGTGAAAATAAAAATTAAACGGAGCGAAAAGTTTTGCAAATAAATGCAAAATGGAAGTGAGCGAAAAATTATAATGATGATATTTTCATTCTTAACTTTTTATAAAAATGGATAAAAAGTGGAATAAAACTAAAAAGGGAACGAAAAGTTTGTACGATCCTAAACAGTTCTAAGTTAAAGAAAATAAAAACAACACATTTTAGGCGTTTTTATAAAGTCTTAAAGAATGAAAATATGATAAAAAAGAAAAGCTAAAGCAAAAGAAATGCGAAAAATGAAAATAAAACGGACATTACAACGGCTAGAAATGCTGAAAAATTCCTAACTAAACGAGATTATAAAAGCTTTAAAAGACAAAACATAAAAAGAACAAAAAAGGGAACGAAAAATTGCAAAGATAGGGCACTTCCAAATGAGATTCATGCTAAGCAAGAGAGAAAATAAACAATTTTTATTAAATAAAAAGCTATTACAAACTAAGGGAGGGGGGAGAAATTCTCTTATATAACATTTGGATCCAAATGGGCAGCACAACACCTTAGCAAAGTGGTCAAAATAAAAGACAAGAAAAGCTTCCTAGAAGCTTGTATTTATAGGCAAAAATTCGGGAGTGACACGCCCTAGGTCACGGGCGTGACAGGGGGGCGTGTCACTACTATTCATGAGCTGATCGGGTGATTTGACTGGAGCTTTGACTTCGGCTGAAAATGTGGCGGTCACGCCCCAGGTCACGGGCGTGACAGGTGTCAGTCACAGGCGTGACTAGGGCGTGACGGGGAGCTGGATCTGGGGATTTGACGCGAGCTTTGACTTCGGGGCGGTCCACGTGGCGGACACGGGCGTGACACAAATGTCACGGGCGTGTAAGGGGGCGTGACCCGGACAGCTGGCAGCTCGATATCGGTAGCGTTGACAGTTGACGCAACGTTGAGTGCCGACATCGACACGGGCGTGACTTAACTTGACACGGGCGTGACGTGACGGCGTTGAGTGATGAACAGTGGAATTGTTGAGTGTTGACTGGCTGATGGCGTTGAGCACCTGACACGCCCGTGTCGGAGGGTGACACGGGCGTTACAAGGCCGAAAAAATATTTTTCTGAAAAAATTCAGAAAACAAAAAAGCTAAGTTAAAAATAAAAAATTACAAAAAAGAAACAATTTATTAAATAAAACAAACTAAAAAATATAAAAATAACAAAAATGACTTAAATAAAACACAAAAATATAGGTATTTTTACAACTCATCAAATACCCCCATACTTAAGCTTTTGCTATTCCAGAGCAAAAGTTGGAGATGAACCTATAAGGAATAAAAAAGAATCCTAAATTTAACTAACGTTTAACTTAATTGTACGAAAGATCGAAATGAATTTCCGGGGTCTCGGAATTAAATTCTAAATTATGAAAGTTTTATTAATAAAGGAACTATTTCAAAAAATACTTCTAAATGGAAAAAAAGAAAGCGAAAATTATTTTTGTTAGTCTAACAAAAATGGATTGGAATTATTGAAAAAACTTTCGCTGAAAAGAAATTAATAGGAAATAATTCAATTTAAAAATTATGCTCTCAAAATATTTTAAATTAATTCTAGAATCATGAAAAATGGATAAGTGGATTGGCGGTTATGAAGAGGGCTTTGATTTTTGAGGCGAGGTAATTTTTTCTCGAACCTCCACATTTTTTTTCTTTTTGGATTATTAGGAAAATGAAATCTTATTTTCCTAACATTTTTTTTCTTTCTTCATAAATATAAATAATCCCAATGCATATGTATAGGAGTAATGAATTTTATCCTCTTACTCCGTAGCATATAATCTTTTTAATTATTGGGTGCCTATGTTTGCGAGACGAAATCTTATCCCCATTGACATAAGATCTTTTAAGGGTGAGTGGAGAATCATACCAAGTAAGGCATGAAAAAAAAAGTGGAAGAGATTTTTTTCTAAAATAAAACTAGAGTTTAATAAAAAATTTTGAGAGCAACCTCTTTAATTTGGACGTTCCTATGTTTCTAAATGCGTAACTAGAAATAATAAAAATCCATAAATGTTATTTTCTAACATAAAAACGTGTTTTTATTCAAAAAAATTAGAAGTGATAGTGAGAAAAATAAGTTCCCTATAATAAGAAAAAGCCATAAAAAACTCTTTAAAATCTTAACCCCAGAAATTTAAGTCTATCGAGCTACAATTAAAAAACAAATAGTAAATAAAGAATTAATTAAAATTCGCTTATAAATAAACTCGAAACGATTATTTTGGAGAGCAAAGAGGTTAAGAAATAAGGGATTCGAATTATTTAATTCAAGAATTTTTTTTATTATTATTTTTTTTTTGTGAGTTTATCAAATTTTTTTCATATTTTTTGGTGTTATTATCATTTTTTTGGAATTTTTTAAAGGTTATGGAAATTTTTTTTTGAGTTTTTTGAGTTATACAGATTTTTGAATTTTTGGATTTACAGAAATATTTACAAGAAAAGAGAGATAATTTTTACAACATAGGAAAGAGAAGTGGAAATAGACAAGAATATTTACAAAATATTTACAAAGTAAAAAAAAAGGATCGCCCGCGAACAGACTCTTATTTGTGGTTGGTTCGATGAGTCGAACGTCGCGGAGCGATGTTTCATTTTTTTGAAAATATTTTATTTATTATTATTATTAAAGCATGAAAATTTTTTAAAGTTTTTAATTTTGTAATGTTTTTAAGTTTTTTTATTAAGTGCTGGAAATAAAAGGGCATAAAAAATAAGAAACACCCACATACTTAAGTCCAACATTGTCCCCAATGTTGCATTAAGTATGAGAAACAGGATATATATATATATATAAAGAGTATTTATGTACAAAAAACAAATAAAAACAGGGGTTTAGAAATTCTTCCCTAAACCGCGTTCGGGGAAGCCCGTTAAGTATTGTCCTGCAAAAGTTAAAAGTAAAAGCAAAAATATAATATAAAAAATGAAAAAGAAAAATTCGGCGAAAATGGTGCGGATGATAGGGGCAAGTGGGTGTGACTCGTAAGCTAACGTCTCAGCTAAGTGAGCACGACCAATATGTGATCCCCTAGCGCTCACGATTGTGAAGCGCGCCGAAACTACAAAATAAATACATAATTAATAAATTTTTTGTTTTATATATTTTTTCTTAGTTTTTTTTTTGAATTTTTAGAGAAATTTTTTTTTTCTTTAGTCTTTGATTTTTTGAAAATAAAAATAAAAAGAAAAAAGAAAATAAGTTAAAGGCAAAATAAAAATGAAAGATATATTTTTTTTTGAATTTTAAATTTTTGGATGAAAAGAAAGATAAAAAAATTTCATCATTTTTTTTTAAGTTTTTTTAAGTTTTTTATTTTTTTTAGTTTTAAAGCTTTTAAGTTTTTTATGTTTTTAAGTTTTTGATTTTTTTTTTAAGTTTTAAATTTTTCTTATTATTTTTTTTTAAAAAGTTTTTAAATTTTTTATTTTTTTAATTTTTTTTAAGTATTTATTATTAATATTAATATTGATATTATTATTATTATTAATATAAATTTTTTGGTTGATCAATTTTTTTTTCTTATATATATATTAGTAGAAATAAAGGGTAAAATTAATAGGTTTCAGGAAATCAAAATAGTAAGGCGAAATTTCCCCGGCAACGGTGCCAAAAACTTGATGGTTAAAACGCCAGGGTTTCTTTTTTATTTTATTTTAAGATGAGTGAGATTTTATTTTATAAAGAAAAAGAAGAGCGTTTTTATTTTTGTTAGAAACCGAGTTTTAACGAGAGCGAGGCAAGTGCACCTATCACGTGTAGTACAGGATATTCCGGTGTGGAATATCGGGGTCGTATTGTTCTCGGGGCCGGCTTAGCTATATCTACTCTTTCCCTGAAAGCCTATTATTCTACCGATAATATTTTAGGTGGATTATATAAAAAATGAAATGACGAACATAAAAATAAATATAATACAGAAAATGAAAGCAGGAAATAAAGTGCAGAAGGCCGACGAAGAACTCGGCGCGACGATATCAAAAGAGAATTTGAACTAAAATATCTTTTAATAAAAAGAGATCCGACTTTCTCCTCAACAGGCCGCTTCTCCTGTTTAGCGTTCACTACAGGCTGCCGGACTTCTTATGATGAAACTTCCTTGTCCAAGTCTATCCGCAGCATATAGGTTCAAGAGGCAGAAGGGTGTATTTCCATACCTGCTGAGTACACAATATTCTAGTAAGAAATCGATGGCGGATTTGACATTCTATCCGCATTTTCTGATGGTAGATTTTGGACAACAAAGACATTCGCAGACTTCTCATGTTCAGAATCTTTGGAACTGTGGACTGAGTCAGTCCTCTCCTGTCCCTTCTATGAACTTTCCCCTGTGTGGAAGACAGGCATCCCACTCCGGTGAACAACCCTCTTTGTCCTTGTGTTCGCGTTGGGTTTCTCTGTCCTTGAAGCTAAGTTGCCGAAGAATGATCCAAGCATTGCCATGCTGAACAGAAAAGTGCAGACCGCAAGGGGTGAAAACCGACCCATGGCACTGATAGTTTTATCAGAATACAGAGTTTCCAGCGGTATTTATAGCGCTGGCAGCATTTATGAAGGTTTCAGACACGGCGGTTAAGGGAACATTTTTGAAATTTTCTAAAACTTGAAAATGTGCGGGGATTATGTTAACCCCAGAATCTGCAACATGTTCAGCAGGATAGATCCTCCTCCTCTTTTGGCGGTATTAGTTTTGGCAGTGCGTTCAAGTCGTCAGGACCATGTAGAATCCAAGGATCCCCAACTGCGGACTCCGTTCCCAGTCCGCCCGGGTTGCCTAGCCGGATTTTCAGTTGACCTCCTTCAGCGGCGGACTCGAGCCTCCAGTCCGCCCAGTCCATCCAGCCATAGTTGATCAGCTTCCAGATCGTCCGCCAGCTCTTAAAGCAGACTCAAGAGTCAGTCCGCATAGGTCGCGGACCTTCAGCCAGGATCGTGCCCTGCAGCCAGATGGAAGCTCTAGCTCGCGAGCACAGTCCGCCCCTCTTACGCGGACTGCTTGTCTTTTCTTTTTTGATTCCCGTCACCGCTGCCCGATTCTCCTATACCCCGGGCATCCAGTTATTTTTAGCACTTCCAATTTGGGCAGGCCACCGAACCTATAAATAGGGGGAAGCGGTGCACCCAAACACACGCTTACTCGAGCCCAGGAGCCTATTGTTAATGGTTGCGGACTCGAATCTCAGGCTTTGCCGTCTCTATCTTGCTCTCCATTAAGCTTTCTTTCCTCAACTTGTAACCAATATTTTTCAATCAAAGGAAAGCTCGTCGCATTTGAGGCATTCAGGCCACGACTGGCGAAGTCTGTTGTTGTTGTGGCTCACGGCTCTACCTTCTCTAGTCCGCCAATAGATAACTGCTTATAGTCTTCTCTTTTCCCTCCCTTTCCCCAATGTTCGAGCCGTTAACTGGTGGTGTCCGTTTCCGCGCATCAACATGAAGAGTACTTAGAATTTCAGAGATCAGAGATCTAGTCAACACTTCTTGTTGAAGAGATGAATCGAGCATCAAAATGTCGGCCGAGAGAATCCTGAAGAATGTATCGCGTATGCCGACGGGAGATTTCTAAAATTTTTTATTTGGAAATGTAAAAGAACGATTAGGGTTGAAAGAAAATAACACTAGGTTTTTTAGGAACTCCTCTTCTCTAACAGCTAGAAATCCCTTCCATAAGGAGAAATTGCGAGTTACTGTACCTGGCGGTCGGGATGAGCTGAGATAGAATTTTTAAAATAGAAATAAAACCCTAAGTCTTATTCGTCGTGTATCGTCGAGTATATAAGGGTATGCTCTTTGAACTACTTTGAATCTCCACAAAAATTACTTAGATGAATCCAAACAAATCTAATTGAGAGCTCAACGCAATCCTGGAGAGAATCAGCGAATTCGACGAACATTGACTAGCATACCAGACAAATTTGATGAATATTGAAAGATAATTTAACCTAATTCAACGAGTAGGCAAAGTGATATATGATGAATTTTACTTGGACGATTCTCAAGGAAGCAGGAAAGATTCACAAGGTAAATTCCTACAAATTCGACAAGTCTCATTAGGTATACCCGACGAATTTGATAAGTATCAACAGATAACCTCGACGAATTCAACGACTCTACTCTATGATACTCGACAAATTTTCCTTAGAGAAAATTTTCTTCCTGAATACAAGAACACATCCTTCCTTGAATCTTCTAATGCACTTGAAATAGAAGTACACTACAATAGAGAGATTACACGTGGGTCAACACATTGTCCTATATAATGAGGGATTACATTGTATAGTCTTGTGTTTCATGACCCACGATAACTTGACATTGGATTGTACTTGGCAATAATGTCCTGCAAGCACATAACTAAAAACATGCAGTCAAATAAAATCTCAATTCATCTTCGTTGAAGGGACACTTCTTCAAATCATGGTTATTATGGATACAATACCCAACAATCTCCCCTATTTGAAGAAGTCTGAACCTTACAAACTAAGGTGAATTGTACACAAGATAATAAATAAAGGAAAGAGCATGAAAATTGAGAAATAAGAAATGGCAGTCAAAACATTAATATATATGTGTATATATATATATATGTGTGTGTGTGTGTGTGTGTGTGTGTTCAATTGGGGCACACAGTGTTAAAAAATATCAAGAGAAAATAAGAACTCTAAACTAGTTTGCCCTAGCTCTTCTGGAACTGCTCGTCAAAATAAGGCTTCGATTTTGGGAAATACTTTGGCGGCGGAGGAGGGGAATCTAGATCATCCCTTCTGAATTTTCTGAAATTAATTCTTCTCTTAGGATTGGCCACTTCATGTTTCTATCATTCCTCCATACTATAGTGTTTTGTCCTGCTTTCATTACCCAGGTCCACTAAAGTGAAGGTCTCCAAGATAATGCTTTTTGAAACAGGACTCCACCCTTCACATAGTTCACTATTAGGATCAAACCTAACTGCAAAAGGACCTTCCTCATACTTTATTCTCTTAAGAGTTGGTTGAGGTACATCATAAATTACATAAACATCTGGGTCAGTAGCAGTAATAGATAAATCTTAAGAGTCTGTCCAGTATTTTGTGTAGTCCTTAGCAGGATGAACGTAGTCATGCACATGATTAGGTATCACTGGTTCTGGCATCCTAACCTCAGTAGATCCAGGAAATAGTTCTTCATTTAACCATTTGAAGTTATCATAATTGTAAATGTTGACATCTCGAAACTATTCTTTCATTGAGATTTCAATTGCATTTACCTTTACTTTCAGTTCTTCCTCCCCCTTTCTAACTTCTTTAAGCACTTCTAAAGAAATTACATTACTATAATATACCATTTTATTGTCAAAATGGTCCATCCTGGAATTTTGTGCATTTATTATAATTTTGGCATTCTCATCAAAATTATTGAGTACTTCCAAATTACTCTTAATCCCAGCCATTATAAGAGTAATGGCTTGCCCACCTTGCACAAACCAGCTCTAAAGAGTGGACTCCAACTTATCAAAATGCACCTTGATCTCAATAAGGCAGTTGTTCATATCCCGTTCAGCCTCTTTAACTTTCTTCAGTACTTTATTTAGAGATAAATCAAATTGAGCTTGTTGTCTGGCCATCATAGCTTCAATAGAATTTAAGAACATATTTTCTGAACTAGTACTAAGAAGGTTTGCAGTTGGAATTCTTGGAGGAGAGGATAGATCTGCCCTATCCTTAGAGTCACTTGATGAGTCTGCTACAGGAGAAATATGAGCTTGCGTCAAAAGCTCAGGATCAGGAGCTGCTAGGATAGGAGGAAGCAACTCGGCTTCTCCTTCCTCATTAGATATTTAAACAATCTCTTCTTCCTCCATTGGAAGTCCATCGGGAATTTCTGCAATTCTTTTTTGAATATTTTGCACAAACCAGTCTAACTTTGTTTGAATTGAATTTAAAGGTTGAATAATCTTTACCTCAAACATTACAGGTAGAATCTATGGGAGACATATGATCATGTTTTCTATAGTAGTAATATCAGTAGAATCATTTACATTATTAGCAGCGACTACCTTGTCTGTATCATTTACATTTTCAGGAGCCAAGATATCATCATCAGCAAGATCATCAAAATCATCAGCAACTATCTCATCATTAGCCTAATCTGGCACAACCTCAACAGTGGAAGCATGACCAATATCGACAATCAACGTGTTTAGATCAACTGTCTCTGCAACTATATCTTGTACCACTGACTGAATAAAGACTAAATCTTGAGGAACTTCAACTTATGCTACCTGAATAACTATATCAGTAGGGGAGGGAACAATCAAGGGCACTAGAACCTCAGAAGTCATTTGACTTTCAATTGACTCCCCCTCAATTCCTGCAATCAAGATATCTTGAATTTCATGGGGGTAGGGGTAGGAATCCGATCCTCATGAACTACCTCCTCCTCTTCCTCAGGCAAATCTCTGACTCCACCTTACCTTGGGATCCTACTTTCCCATATGGTGAAGATTGATGCATCGATTTTCTTCAAGTTATGAATTTGCACACCTTTTTTCATATCAAACGTATCTCTATCTACCTGATTCAGATACAAGCTAAGTATTCTTCCAAAGTTTTGTGCTCAGAGATTGTCCTTTATTCTACCAAACAACACTACTCCCCAGTCAATTCTGTTTTGGCAAATGATGGCGACTAGAAGCTTGAACATTTCTGAGGAAAGATTGTCATGAGATCCAACTTTGCATAGAAGGACTTTTCTAATGATGTCTGATAGAAGTTTGCCTTCATCGTTCATCCCTTTCCACTTAATGGCTGTTGTTCTTCTTGGCAGTCCACAGAACAAATGTGCCCTTGTGAAATCATCATCTTCTAACTAGTCAGCCTCTTCATACTCTGGACGACTCAGAAACCTCGTGAGGAGGGAAGCCTTCACTTTAACCAAAACATTTTTTACTTTTCTTTTTATGAGAGATTCTTCACGGCGGAGCTTAGCATTATGGAAGAACTCCAAGACATCCTTGTTTAGCACTATACACGGTTGTTCGAGAATGAAGGTAAATCTGGTAGATTCCAACTTAAGAATTACGTTGTAGAATTCATCTGTGACTGAAGCGAAACTCGTTCGGACTAACTCTCCCCCTACAATCAAGCTGCCAGTTCCTCGTAGAGCCATGAAAAATTGCAGACAACCAAAGACAGAGGAGACGATGAGCTCATTGTCACGAAATCTGAAATGGCGTAAGAAGAATAGACGAGAAGCGGAAGTTTGTTCTCGACGAAGTGAACTTATTTACCCCGATATCCCTATATATATACCTAATATTTTGAAGAGAGAGAAATAGGCACGTACCATAGACCGGGTGACTCTTCGGATCTAATACAAAAAATTGACCTATAGTAAAATTCTTGAAAATTCCATGGGAGTGAAGTGGAATTCGTCAAATATAGCCGAGTTTTGTCGAAGGATTACTTATTGTTTCGACGAATCGGTGAGTTTCCATGAATGCTTCTCGACGAATTTGCCTTGGAAAATTTTGACTTATTTTAGATGTACTTCACTGATAGATTTCTAACTCCTTAGCCATCTTCATGATTCCTTGTTGAGCATGCCTAGTTCCATTTTGAAGAATGAGAAATTAGCCTCATCCAGTGGCTTCATGAATATGTTTATTGCTTGCTTATGTGTCGGGACATATCTGAGATTTATGTCCCCGTTCTCCAATGTAACGCCCCGTTTTTTCAGCGATTATTTTTATTCTCGTTTGGCGTTACGATGACGCGTTTCCGTGGCTTGTGCCATTTGTGGAGTGTGGTTTAGCTCCTTAGAACTGAGTGCCCTATTCTGTAGCCTGTTGGCAAGATCTCCCTAGCTAGCCGAGTCGTTTTGGGTGACCCGGTGTGGCCTCTCGGGGGGATGTTGGTGTTTGGCTTTATTTGGGTATAACTCGAGTTCTGTTTGTCGAAAAGTAATTTCGACTTCGCCGTTGTGTTCGTAGCGTGGGTATTTAGCTACGATGCGAATTTCGTCGAATTCCGAGGTAGTTCGGTTTTCGCGTCGATGTGGTGCTTTATGTAATTTTGTAATTAATTATATAATTATATAATTATATAATTATATATAGAATAAAATCCCCGATCATCTTCTTCATGCTTGAAACCGCCGGCCCTGTACGAGGAAACGGAGAAACCGCCTACCCTTGCCTTCGGACGCCGATTCCCGGAGCGTTTGTGGACGGAATTCGATTCCGAGAGTGGATTTGGATTGCTCTCGTCAAGACCTTCATTCCTGCAATAAGAAATTCGATTTTCGTGGAGTTCTGGGAGGATTGGAATTTTCGGTTTTGGAAGTTTTCCGCCATTAATGGCCGAGTTTTTGTTTTAGGTGTTGCGGCCATTTTGATCCGTACGAAGAGGAGGAAAGCAGTCCAAAGCTTTGCTGTGATTGAGGCAAGTGGTATTCTTGCCCTTGCCAAGTTTTCCGTTTTTTGAATTTTCTTGATGAAATTGAAATCCCGGTTAGCCCAGGTTAGAGGCCTTGTTGTTCTCATTTTCTTGCTAACTATAGGGCTTAGTTCTTCCTACGGAAACCCCCCTATTTTTGTGATGATTGGAATCCAAATTGTCGGCGTGGAGCCGTTGTTTTCCTTTATTTTGATTGTTGCTCTGGTTCGGGTGTAGCCGAGAGGGAGAGTTAGGAGGGGGGTGTGGTTGCCGATTTTCGTTATGGTATTACTCGAATGATTAGGCATAGTTCGTATGGTAGTGGTGCGCGACGTTGATAGTTTTCTGCTGCTACTGCAGTGGCGTGAGTCGTGTGCGCATTCCGGTGTCGTTCGGGAAATTCCAAACGGTGCAGGTTGACCGCGCACGGTCATCAACCAATAGGGTGCACGACCACTAGTCGTGTGCCTCTGCTCGTGCGTGGCTGTCTTTCTGTTTCCAAAGTTCTGTCTCGGAAAATCGCACGAGTGCTGGCATCAGTGCGCACGACCAGTGGTCGTGCGACACTGATCGTACGCAGTTGCTAGGTTTTCTGTCAGGTTTTCCAGGTTCGCTTCGCACGATCATCAGCCGATGAGTACGCACGACCACTGATCGTGCGTCACTGATCGTGCGCTTTGTATATTTTCTGTTGCTAGGCGAATTTAGATGGTTTCGAGTGCGGGAGTTTAGATACTCAAGTGGCAGGCAACTACTCGAGTTCTGGATCTTCTGCCTTGGTCATTCGACTGTCGTCGAGCTCCGTATTCTTTAGTGGGCTTGTGGGTAGTGGTATTATTTTGGCGGCGAGTGAGGCTAGCTCGCTCAACGCCAAAGTTTAGGTAGGCACTGAGTGGGTTTCACTCAACGCCTAGTCGTGTTGGTTTATTTCAACACTCTTCCTTTACCTTGTATTTCATTTCCGAGTGGATTTCCAGTTGTATTTTTGGGTTTTCCTTGTCGGTCGTTTTCTTTATTTTCCTAAAGGCCGAATCGTGGGTCGTGGTTAGTAGTGGTGGTTGTAGCTCTTTATGGGAGTGGAGTTGAGTGATATAGCCAAGGCCACCCATGTTTTCTTGCTCCAGGTACGGGCTGGGCATGTCGGGTGGAAGGTCCCTTGTATTTTCACGTGTTGACCCTCGAGCTTTTGACTTGGACATGGTGGATTGGGGGACTGCGGTTGCCTTCGATCCGGTTCCTCGTTGTTGTTTTTGCTACTATCACTTCCCACAGTTTAGGGTGTTAGAAGTTTCTTCTTTGATAGTTTGCAACATTCTGGCACTTGGTAGCCTAGTAGGCCCTGCAGGATGTGGTTCCTAGGCTGGGTCGTTGCTGTTGCTTTGTATGTTGTGCATTTTTTGTGGTCCTGTTGTGGATAATTGTGACTCTTTCTACTGCATGTTTTTCTGTTACTTTGTCCTTTGGTTGACTCTTTCATGCAGTTTTTCCTTGTTTAGCTTGCTGAGGTATTCTGTTTTCTTTTGGAATACCCTAGGTTCTGAGCTGTAGCCAGTCTGGTGGCTAGTTGGAGGTGGTGTTGTTGGTGGACTCCCGGACCTTGGAGTTCTGTTTACCTTGTTAGTGAGGTTGTTTTCAGTACTCTCTTACAGACATATATTTGTGCTAGTGGGTTCGTGTCAGGTTGTTGGCGCCCACTGGTAGTTTTTACCTTGTACTAGATATATGTACTATTGCTGCTACCATTTTCTGGAGATAGTCTACTTGCTCTGAGAAGGTTTTATGCTAGGTTGCTAGTTATTTTTAAACTATAATGGTTATTATAAATAAAGCTCATGATCAGCATGTTTTATAAAGCGTAATCACATTTTTTCCAAATCACGTATAAAGACTGTTTTCTTATATATTATATAAATTAAATGTAGGATCTTGTATAGCATGAGTGGTTCTCTTGGGACCCTTATGTGCTCCTTAGGATGTCAAATCTAAATAAAGTATTTTTCCGCAGCGTATTAATATAGTTTTTCATTTGTGGACTAGATGATCCACTGAGCCGAGGGATACGGACTCTAATCATAACTGATTTTCTATTCATTAAGCACATGATTTTCTTGCATAAAGATTGTAGTTGGTTTTGCCTGAACGTCAGCAGTTATCCCCTGCTTGACGTGGCATCATGACGCGTGTTTTCTCTTACTCTGATAATTCTTAATTCGGAGAAAATGCGGGTTGTGACAGTTGGTATCAGAGGGAGGTTGCTTGACAAGTTAGTTGAGCAACCTTCCTTTGTTCGCTTTTAGTAGTTCTGCATCATGTCATTCACACACCGATATGTCATCAGCACGTCTTCGCTAAAGCACGAACACTACACTCATAGCATAACATGAAGTATACGGGGCATATTATGTAGTATGGGATGCATAATATGTGTTCGTATATGGATCCACCATAGGGGCTACATGTGAGGGTTATGTAGTATGGGATGCATAACCTCACCACATGACTACGACTAGCACGTTTCTTTTTCGTTGCATGGAAATGTTATGTAGTATGGGATGCATAACATTTTCATGCGTACGCCGCTCATAGCATGCATTAGGGCCTTTTTTTAGAATTCATAGCACAATCATGCATATCATATCATTGCATAAGCACAACGCGCCGAGCTAAAGATTTGCAGGATGACATATGTACACACATGAGTTTTCAAATTAACATAAGTTCATGCATCTGATCTAGGCACAAGAGTTAGCGAGGTGGTGGTTAACCATCCTAGGGTAGGGCATATCATCTAATTATTATGAAGAAGATAAACTCTCAGAGCAAGTTTAGCAGCTTTAAGTCTATATCTACATATGTATTGTCTGTACTGGTAATCAGTTCTAGTCGTGGGATTTGGATCTGATTTGCGTTGTAATTATTTTTTAGGATGGCTAGGCGTCCTACGACTCGATCGACTCCCCTGTCTGAGGGTGAATCTTCTGGAGCTCAGAACGATGCGGTGATCGAGGGTCTGCGTCAGAGTAGCGAAGCTATGGGCAGGCAGTTGGAGGAGGTGCAAGCCCAGATTCAGTCTTTGGTGGCGGTTGTGGCAGGGCAGGCTCAGGGCGCTCAATTTCCTGCAGGGGGGTTAGCTGTTCCTCCTCCTCCTACACCCTTGAGGCCTCCAGTGGTGGTGCCAGCAGAGATGGCCTTCATCTCGCAGTTTCAGAGGCTCAGCCCTCCCACTTATGATGGGAAGGCAGATTTCATGGTGATAGACGACTGGCTGATCTCCATGGAGGAGATGTTCTCGTACTCAGGGATTGCAGATGATCAGAGGGTGATGATATCCACCTATCAGCTTAAAGGTTTGGCTAAGAGTTGGTGGCTGAGAGAGAAGGAGAGCCTGGTAGCCGGATGCTCTTGGGAAGTGTTCAAGGAGATGCTGTTGAGGAAGTTCTTACCCTCGGTCGAGCGTGATCGCCTCATGAACGACTTCCTCCATCTGAAGCAAAGGCAATTCACGGTGGGTGAGTATGAGATAGAGTTCAGCAAGTTGAGCCGTTTTGCCCCTAGATTGGTCAGCGTTGAGGCTGATCGAGTTAAGCGATTCCTCGGTGGTTTGAGGAGTGAGGTGCAGCAGTTGACCAGTGCTTATGGGTCAGTGTCTTATGCAGGTGTAGTAGAGGCTGCTCTGAAGGTGGAGGCTATTGAGACGACGAAGAGCAGAGGCCAGCAGTTGAAGAAGGATAAGAGGAAGTTGGTAGAGGAGAAGAAACCCCTGGTACCCGATGCTGTTCTGGGAAAGAGGAGCAGGGTGGTGTGCAGTTTTTGTGGCCGGTCAGGCCATCCTGTCGAGAGGTGTTTCAAGAAGGCGGCAGCTCAGAAGAAGGAGCAGGTTCATGCGATTCAGGGTGCTCCTAGGAGAGATGTCTCCTGTTCAGTTTGCAAGTGATCCGGCCATGATGCGGCCCAGTGTTGGTCCAAGGATAAAATCTGCTTTCAGTGTGGGCAGAAGGGTCACAAAGTCGAGGTGTCCTCAGTTTCAGCAAGCTCTTCCTACAGTTCCGTTACAGGCTTTAGCTCCTCCTCAGCGTGTGGACAAGGGAAAAGGGAAGCTGAACGTGATTTCTTCCGAGGAGGCTCAGACTACGACCCAGGTGATCTCAGGTTAGTTGTTTGTTGTTTTCTTTCTAGCCTGGTAGTTTAGTTGCTAGATTATTTGCGGTACTGTTGTGCTAGTTCCTTAGCTTTGTGCGCTCCTATAGGGAAATTTAAGGTGAAGAACCGCTGGGCGCGTGTTCTGTTTGACTCCGGCGCTACCCACTCGTTCGTGGCTAGAGCCTTTGTGGAGCGTCATCGGTTATCTCTAGATCGTGTTCGGGATTCCTTCCGTGTCAAGTTTCCCTCTGGTGAATCTGTGTTGTCAGATTTGGGTATTTTGGATTGCCCGGTTTTGTTGGGGGATTTTCTTACGAAGGCGGACCTGAAGATGATTGATCTAGAGGACTTCGATGTCATTTTGGGCATGGACTGGCTCTCTCGGTATGATGCGGTCATTCAGTGCAAAGGAAAGCGCTTGGACTTCATCAGGGACGACGGTCTGCCCGGCAGCGTGTATGCTGATCCGTGTCAAGATTCTCCTGTTCTCTCTGCGGTATGTGTTCAGAGATTGTTTCTTTCTGATTGTTGTGTTTGTTTAGTCTCGGCGGTTGGAACCGTTGTTAGCGTGCCACGCTTGGAGGAGATTCCTATTGTTCGTGGTTTCGCCGATGTTTTTCCTGATGATCTTCCTGGTATCCCTCTTGAGCGGGATGTGGAGTTTGTTATTGATTTGGAGCCGGGTACGCGTCCTATTGCTAAGGCGCCGTACCGGATGGCCCCTCGTGAGTTAGAGGAGTTGCGAATTCAGTTAGATGAGTTGTTGGCTAAAGGTTTTATCAGGCAGAGTTCGTCGTCTTGGGGTGCTCCTGTTTTGTTCGTAAAGAAGAAATATGGGTTGATGCGGCTTTGCATCGACTATAGAGAGTTGAACAAGGCCACTATCAAGAACAGGTACCCTCTGCCGAGGATCGATGATTTATTTGACAAGTTGCGTGGTAGCACGGTGTTTTCCAAGATCGATCTTCGTTCGGGCTATCATCAGCTCAGGATCCGTGAGGCAGATATTCCACGGACTGCATTTAGGTCGAGGCATGGACACTTCGAGTTTTTGGTGATGTCGTTTGGTTTGACCAACGCACCATCAGCTTTCATGGACATGATGAATCGGGTATTCAAGGATTTCCTAGTCAAGTTCGTAGTGGTCTTCATCGATGACGTGTTGGTTTATTCTCGCAGTGCTGAGGAGCATGAGCAGCATTTGCGTTTGGTCCTGTCAGAGTTGAGGAACCACAAGTTATTCGCCAAGTTGAGCAAGTGCGAATTTTGGTTGCCTCAGGTTTCTTTTCTAGGCCACGTGGTGAACCAGGATGGGATCTCGGTTGACCCAGAAAAGATTGCAGCAGTGATGGATTGGAGTAGGCCGAATACTCCTAAGGAGATCAGAAGTTTCTTAGGGTTGGCTGGCTATTACAGGAGATTCGTGGAGGGTTTCTCTTCTCTAGCCGCACCTTTGACCAAGCTGACTCAGAAGAATGTGGCTATTGTTTGGAGCGAGAAGTGCGAAGAAGCTTTTCAGGAGTTAAAGAGGAGATTGTGTACTGCTCCCGTTCTGACCCTTCCTACTGAGGGCGTGGATTATGATGTGTATGTGGATGCTTCGCATATAGGACTGGGATGCGTATTAATACAGGATGGAAAAGTAATCGCTTATGGGTCAAGGCAGCTGAAGACTCATGAGAAGAATTATCCTACGCATGACCTTGAGTTTGCAGCGGTTATCTATGCGTTGAAATTGTGGAGGCACTTACTTTATGGGGCTCAGTGCAAGATTTTTACTAACCATAAGAGCCTGAAGTACGTGTTCACGCAGAAGGAGTTGAATCTGCGTCAGCGGCGGTGGCTTGAGTATGTGGCGGATTATGACGTAGAGATCCAGTATCATCCGGGCAAGGCTAATGTGGTGGCCGACGCCCTGAGCCGAAAGACGGGAAAGATCTTTAACCTCTCCGCCGATCGGTTAGTTGAGGATTTCCTTGGTGTCTACTATTCGTGAAGAAAATAAAAGTAACCGAACTAGCAATCCATCTAGGCAAGTATACCTATCGAATTGTAGCTAGGGGACACAAGTGTCGTATTGAAATCCGGGTACTGCTGAATACACTTACTCACACGAAGACTATTATTTTATCAAAGGAAAATCTTGAGGGCTAAAAAGGAAATTGCAATTAAGAAAGGAAATATAGTTAATCGCTAGAAAGAGAACCACTGCATTAAGTTAAAGAACTATTAGAGGCGATTACGATAAAGTGTTAAAGAACTACGACAAAGGGATGGAAATGTACTCGATCAAGAATCACCTCGGCCAGAGTAATAAAGAAATGCGATAAAAGCCTAAACTTAATAGGGAAGAGTTTCTTGACCGTGGAGGTTCCTAAAGCTTAAACACGCTTCTCTCGAAGTCGTGTCCGACTGAGTTTAGGAAGGTCCGACCGACTTTCGTCTGAATCAGAGGCCTAAAGCTCTCTTTACGCGGTGAACCCCACTATTAGATTTTACTCCAATCCGGGGGATTTGAATGTTTGCCTCTCTCGAGGGGTGCATACCAATCCCTTTCCTCTTGAGTGCTCACTTCAAACTATCGGCCTTTCGGCTAGCCAAGCATGAAAGCTAAGGCGGAGAGTATACATCGATGATATATCTCCAACCCAAAAGAATTCAAGAGCAATTCAAGGTTAAACCCCTAAAAAGGAAAGGTAAAATTAAAGAATCATAACTTAATCACTCAAACCTCAGATCATCAAGATCGAGTACAAGGAGGATTTAGTTATTCATGGTATAGAAAATGAAGATCATATTAATAGTATGGAAAATAACACCGAGTAGAAGGGAAAGAGAATAGCGAACTATTTTATTTCGTAATGTGGAGGAATCACAAGTAGGGCACACATATACTATAAGAACACATTCTACAATGATTACAAATGTTGTAAAAAGGAAGTACAGAAATGCGAAAAAGGCTTGCATGAAAAGAAACTCAATTACTTGAAGTAAAAAGGAAGAGACAAGCTTAAGATAAAAACTAAAATAGCAGCACTTCTTCTTCTCTAATCTCTCTCCCCCCAAAACACTAGAAGATGATCCCTATTTATAGAGTTTTTTTCGGGCTGGGTCACGCCCTATGACACGCCCATGGAGGGCGTGACCATAGGGAGTGTCTGATTCGGTGCGACATCTGGAGCGTTGGCATTTAATTCTGGCATGGTTGTTGAGTTACACGCCCATCGAACACGCCCCTGGAGGGCGTGACCATGGGGCGTGTCGGATTCGGTGCGTGGAAATTGAGCTCGGTACTGACTTCTTGGGACTTGGCGGGTCACGCCTGTCAGACACGCCCCTGGAGGGCGTGTCAGTGGGCGTGTCAGTGGGCGTGTTAGTGGAGATTGACTTCGGACCGGCGGCTTCATTCCACTAGGTTACACGCCCTTGGTACATGCCCTAGGAGGGCGTGACCATTGGGCGTGTAACAGCAAAACTTGTAAAATCCTGCAAAAATAAGGGAAGATGTTAGTGACAATAATATATACAAAAAAGGGTCAAAATATACAAGACATGCTTCGTAAATTGAAAGCTAGAAATTACCATTACGAAGCGGACTATCAGCATACAACAACATAAAATTATAATAATACTTAGAAATTTGAGCTACTAAATTACCCAAAAAAGGATGACTAAAAAGTAGTCATCAAACACCCTCATGCTTAGACATTTGCTTGCCCTCAAGCAAATAAAAAATGAAAACTAGGGAAGGAAATAGAAAATAAACAAAGCTAATTTAGGTTTCATAATTAAGAAAAACAAAACATGGAAAATTAAACTATCCTATTATTCATATTATCAACTAGTGGGGTGAGAAGTGCACAATAGAAGATTTGAAAGGGAAAGCCTAAAAATCTCATTAAAACATAAGAGAAGTCTACTAATTTCTAAATCTTAAAAACAAGGCATCCAAAATAAATGAAAATAAGGAAAACAAAAGTAGAAGTTCTAAATAAACGACGCATTAACAAACTACTAGGTTGCTAGATAAACATTAACCCTAAAACACTCCAAGATAACCTCCAAAGAAATCCATCAATGATGGTGGCCATAGGCTTGTACGTTCACACTTTCTCCACTACGCGAAATTAAGTTCTAAGATCATTAGGACTTCTACTAGGCATTAAACTTGGCTTAGGTAAATAATTAGGAAGTGGATTCAAAGGTAAACATGAAGGTTTTAGGCACTAAACCAAGATGAGCTCAAAAATAACCAAAGCATAAAAAAAATGAGAAATAACAACTATGTCATTTCTCCAATATGAAACTAAAAAAAAACAAGGCCATGATTTTTTTCTTTTATAAACTTGGCCAAACATAAACGTTTTGCATTCATTTTCTTTTTTTTTTCTTTTGATTTTGTAATGATATATTTTTTTCTCAAAATTTTTTTTTTTGAATAACATTTGAAAAGAAAGCTCGAAAAATAAGCTTGAGAATTTCCTATTTATTTCCAAAATAATACCTTTCCCATAAAAATAATTTTTAAGCTCAAATTTATAGTGCAAAAATAGGAAAGATATTTGGCTTTGGTGAACAAGATGAAATGAAAGGTGGAGCTAAAAACAATGAAAATAAGGAAAAGGCCCAAAATTGTTTTGCAAGGGTTATGTTTTCGGTGGGCAAGAAAAGCTCAAACTATTCAAATGGTGGCCTAAATCATTTCTAAAGAACATAAAAACGGCGCAAATGCTTCGAGAGTAGCTTGGTACAAGTTCTAGACACCAAGAAAGACTACCCCGCAAATGAAAAAGAACTAATGATACCTAGCAACCATTCGTAAGTAACTAACCGAATAAAAAGACATAACTACATATTGCTAGCTTATAACTTAAAAACCGGATGCCTATATTTAAGAAAAAGAAACTAGTAGAACTAAACTATGTTAAAATGATAGGTTTAGAAAACCATTTTCAAAGTAATCTATATATAACTACAAAAACTGCATGGGCCTACACTTCACTAGAAGCAACATGAAAATAAAGATAGAAAATAATTTTAGGTTTTGTTTTTCAAATCGATTTTAAGCACAAAATTTTTTTTTTTTGATCTTTTTGTTTTTCTAATTTTTTTGGGTTTTATATTTTATAATTTTTTTGGATTTTTAGATTTAGACGACATAAAATATTATACTAATTTAAAACATACATTTTTTTTCTTTTTTTAATCAAGAAACAGAAAGAAAGGCAAAAAGAAACTAGACCCCCCCATGCTTAAATTCTTCATTGCCCTCAATGAAGAAAACATAAAGAAAAAGAAGGGGACTGAGGAGAAGAGAAAAAGAAAAATGCAGGAAAATAAATAAGGAAAAGGAACAGGACTTCCCCAGGTTCGTGAGATGAAGGCGGATGTCGCTCCCCCATGTTTGCTTTTTGGAGTACTTGATCGTCAGCAGGTATGACTTGATCCATCTGATATCAGCAACGGTGGAGCGGCGACCACGATCATGGACTTGATGTGCCTCCGGTAGGAAGAGCAAAAATAAAAGCAAAAAGAAATAGAGTCCATGGGCAGATTGCCCGATAATGTTTTTATTATTACAACCATTCAAATAAAAGAGTATAATAATAAGAAGTCCAAAAATAAAAGTAAACATGTCCATCACAAAAAAAAAATGTCCATCAGAAATAATAATAACTAAGAATCAAAAAGAAGATTCTCCTTTGCAGGAGTCACAGAATCATTAGAGAAGTAGCGTTTGAGTCTATGGCCATTAACTTTGAAGACCCCCTTATCGGGGTGTGAAAGTAGCACATTGCCGTAAGGAAAAACATCCTTGACCGTGAATGGTCCGGACCATCGAGATTTAAGCTTTCCCGGGAAGAGACGTAAACGTGAATTAAAAAGAAGAACCTGATCGCCTGGTTTAAACGTTTTAGGGTGGCGCAGGTTCTTATCGTGATATAATTTTGTGCGTTCTTTATAAATTCGATTATTTTCATATGCATACGCTCTCCACTCATCGAGTTCATTTAATTGATGTTTTCTATGCTCGCCTACCGAATGCGGATCGAAATTGAAAAACTTTAATGCCCAATACGCTCGGTGCTCTACTTCTACCGGAAGGTGACACGACTTTCCATAGACCAATCGGAAAGGAGTACAACCGATGGCGGTCTTGTACGCTGTCCGATAAGCCCAAAGAGCATCGTCTAATTTTAGGGACCAATCCTTACGAGAAGTAGAAATAGTTTTTTCCAAAATTCTTTTTAGTTCGCGATTGACTACCTCGACCTGACCGTTAGTTTGGGGGTGATAAGCAGTTGACAATTTATGCGTGACACCATATTTTGTTAATGCTTTAGTGAGTTGGGTGTTGCAAAAATGGCTTCCCCTATCACTAACGATCGCTCGAGGGAATCCAAAGCGAGAAAACAATTTTTTTAGAAAATTGACAACAACACGAGCATCATTAGTTGGCAGAGCTTGGGCCTCTGCCCATCTAGAAACGTAATCTACCGCTACTAAAATATATTTATTACCTAAACTTGAAGGAAACGGGCCAACAAAGTCGATGCCCCACAAATCAAAAACCTCGCACACGAGAAAATAGTTTTGTTCCATTTCATTTTTATGTGAGAGATTTCCAGTCCGCTGGCATCGATCACATCCACCCACAAAGGTTTGTGCATCTTTAAATATGCTTGGCCAATAGAAGCCAGCACTAAGCACTTTGTGGGCGGTGCGGTTTGCTTGATAATGCCCGCCAGTCGGACCTTCATGAACATGTTTTAAAATTTGGTGACCCTCTTCCTGCGAAACGCATCTCCTTACTACTTGGTCTGCACAAATTCGAAATAGAAATGGGTCTTCCCAAAAATAATATTTCAACTCCGAAAAGAATTTCTTCTTTTGGTGAGTGGAGTATTCTTTTGGAAGGACCCGGGCCACAAGATAATTGGCCAGATCGGCAAACCAGGGGGTAGAAGATGAAGAAATATTCAAAAGACGCTCATCCGGAAAAGAGTCATTAATAAAAGTTTCATTTAAAAAATCAAGTTTGGGATTTTCAAGGCGAGATAGATGATCTGCCGCTAGGTTTTCCGCTCCTTTCTTATCCCGAATTTCCAAGTCGAATTCTTGAAGTAAGAGGATCCAACGGATGAGACGCGGCTTGGCATCCAGTTTAGAAAGGAGGTACTTCAAAGCGGAATGATCCGTGAAAACAATAACCTTAGATAGAGTAACATACGGTCGGAATTTATCAAAGGCAAAAATAACTGCTAAGAGCTCTTTCTCCGTCGTGGTGTAATTTTCTTGCGCAGAAGTGAGAGTTTTACTAGCGTAGAAAATTGGATGAAAGTTCTTAGCGATTCGTTGACCTAAAACCGCACCTACCGCATGATTACTCGCATCACACATAATTTCGAAAGGTAAATCCCAAACTGGGGCGATCATAATAGGAGCATTTATAAGTTTCGATTTTATTAATTCAAAGGCCTCGAGACAAGATTTATCAAAAACAAAAGGAATGTCTTTTTCGAGCAAGTGGGTGAGAGGTTTAGTTATTTTTTAAAAGTCCTTAATAAATCTACGATAAAAACCCGCATGACCTAAAAAACTTCTAATTGCTTTAACGGTTAGAGGGGGCGGTAACTTTTCAATTACTTCAATTTTTGCCTTGTCCACTTCAATTCCCCTAGCGGAAATGTTGTGGCCAAGGACTAAACCCTCACGTACCATAAAGTGGCACTTCTCCCAATTTAAAACTAAATTTGTCTCCTCGCAGCGCTTTAAAACTTTTCCTAAATTTTCTAAACATAGATTGAATGAGTCGCCAAAAACGGAAAAGTCGTCCATAAAAACTTCCATAATATTTTCTACATATTTATCAAAAATAGCAAGCATACACCGCTGAAAGGTGGCGGGTGCGTTGCATAATCCGAAAGGCATTCTACGGTAGGCAAAAGTTCCGAAGGGGCAAGTGAACGTCGTCTTCTCTTGATCCTCGGGTGAGATAGGGATTTGAAAATATCCCGAGAGACCGTCGAGGAAGCAATAAAAATTGTGCCCGGACAAACGTTCTAAAATTTGATCGATAAAGGGGAGGGGGAAGTGATCTTTTCGAGTGGCATCGTTTAGTTTACGGTAATCGATGCACATCCTCCATCCCATTATCGTCCTAGTTGGAACTAAATCGTTGTTTTCGTTTGGTACTACCGTGATCCCACCCTTCTTAGGAACAACCTGAACTGGACTTACCCACTGACTATCGGAAATAGGATAAATTATCCCTGCATCTAATAACTTAAGCACCTCTCCCTTCACAACCTCTTTCATATTTGGATTAAGTCGACGTTGTGGTTGAACTACACCCTTAGGATTATTTTCAAAAAATATGTTGTGTGTGCAGAAAGAGGGACTTATGCCAGGAATATCACAAATTTGCCACGCTATAGCTCGGCGATGCTTTTGTAGTAGTTCGATCAATTGATCGTTTTCGGATTGGGAAAGAAAAGCCGAGATTATAACGGGCAATTTTGAATCTTTTGCAAGAAAGGCATATTTGAGGTGCTCAGGCAGTGGTTTTAAATCAAGCTGGGGTGGTTCGTCATAAGAATTTTTTAAATTTTTCTCTTTTTCAAAAACAAGATTTTCATACTTTTTCCTACTGCATGCAAAATTATTTTCAACATTTTCTTGGATCGACATTACCGGGTTGTCAAAATTATGTGAAGAAATTTCAGAAAACGAAGATGAAAATTCATTGGGAGAAATGTTGGAAAGGGAAAGGGAAGAGTCTTCATTTAGAACGTCAACAAAAAAACAAGAGTCATCATTTTTTAAGGAGTTTTTCATGGATTGATTTATAGAAAATGTGACCTCATCATCTCCCACACGCAAGAACAACTGTCCGTTACTAACGTCTATAACTGCTCGAGAGGTGGCTAGAAATGGTCGTCCAAGGATAAGAGGAACCTCGACGTCTTCTTCAATATCAAGAATGACAAAATCCACCGGGAAGATGAATTTGTCGACCTTTACTAGCACATCCTCAACGATACCTAGTGGATACTTGATAGACCTATCAGCTAATTGGATACTCATCCTTGTAGGGCTCAGAGTGCCCAATCCTAACTTCTTAAATAGTAAAAAAGGCATCAAGTTGATACTCGCTCCTAGATCTGCCAACGCATGTTTAACAAATAAAACCAAAGACACAAGGAATGGAAAAACTACCCGGATCGTTTATCTTTTTAGGCAGATTAGAATTTTTAACGAATGCCGAGCATTCTTCATTCAATGTTACATGTGATAAGTTCTCCAATTTCGTCTTGTTTGTTAATAAGTCCTTAAGATATTTTGCGTACTTCGGCATTTGACTAATTGCTTCATGAAATGGCAAATTAATGTGAATTTGTTTGAACATTTCAAGAAAGCGTTGGTACTGATCATCTAGTTTGTCTTTCCTAAGTCTAGCCGGATAAGGAGGTGGCGGGAATTCTTTTAGGAAAACAGGAGCATCATTTTGAAAATCAGCTTTTTCTTTTTGAGAATCAGAAACAATAGAGGCATCATTTTCTTTTTCAAATGTAGATTTTTCTTTTTCAGAATCTAAGTTGTCATTTTCCGTGGTGGTAAAAACTGGAGCAATCACCCTTGGTTCTTCCCTTGTGGTGGGCTCGTTAACAACTTTACCGCTCCGAAGGGAAATCGCATTTGCGTGCTCCTTAGGGTTAGGCTCAGTGTTCGAGGGAAGAGTTCCAGGTGGTCTCTCGGAAAAGGCCTTGGCGAGTTGGCCAACTTGATTTTCTAAGTTTTTCATGGATCCTGTTAAATTTCTAATAGTGGCATCGTTCGAGCTTATATATTTAGCGAGGATCTCTTCCAAAGGGGAAGGTTTTTGAAAATTTTGTTGCGGTGGTGGTGGCGGTGTAAAATCGTGCGGTGGGCGTATTACGTTAGCATTATTACTCCAAGAAAAATTAGGATGGTTATGCCATCCGGGATGATAAGTGTTCGACGAAGCAGAAAAACCAGGAGGAGAAGAAAAATTCGAAAAAGCAGAAAAATTATTCGCAGAGATATTTTGAGCAGGCCTGGGTATGTTCCCCAGATAATCCACCTGCTCGGCAGCAGCAGCATTTTCATATACCTTAGCGGTGGAGGGAGCAGTCATCTCCGAGATCTTCTTGTTGAGCATTTCCACTTGCATCGCCAGTTGCGTCACCGAATCCACTTCATAGATACCTGCAAGTTTAGATGGGCGAGACCTGGACGAATTCCACTGATAAGTGTTCATCGCCATGTCATCGATAAGCTCAAGAGCGGCTTCCGGAGTTTTGCGGTCTAAAGAACCAGCGGAAGCGGCATCTATCATTTGCTTAGTCACTTGGTTTAGCCCATTATAGAATGTCTGAACCTGCAACCATACAGGCAGAGCATGATGTGGGCATCTTCTCAAAAGTTCTTTGAACCTCTCCCAAGTGTCATAGAGGGTCTTAGAATCAATTTGAAAATATGAAGTTATATCATTTCGAAACTTAGCAGTTTTGGCGGGGGGAAAATAACGAGAAAGAAATTTTTCAGTTAAAATGTTCCAAGTAGTGATTGATCCTCTTGGAAGAGAACTCAACCACTGTTTGGCTTTAGTCCTTAAGGAGAATGGGAAGAGTCTTAGCCTTATCGCATCGTCCGAGACACCATTAATCTTGAAGGTGTCACAGATTTCAAGAAAATTAGCAATATGCAAGTTCGGATCTTCATCTTGCGATCCGTCGAACTGTACATATTGCTGCACCATTTGAATGATGCTAGGCTTAAGCTCGAAGTTATTGTTCGCAATAGCGGGACGAACTATGCTAGATTCTGTACCCTCCAGGTTTGGTCTTGCATAATGGGACATAGTCCTTTGCACGACTTCCTCTTGGTTGGGTCTTTGCAAGACTTCCTCTTGGTTGGGATTGTCCATTCTTAAGGTAGAATATGAATCGGAATGTTCGACCGGTATTTGAAGAGTCGGGCCTTGAAATCGCAATCTTCTCCGAAGAGTACGCTCGATTTCGTGGTCCAAGTCCAAAATAACCGACGGACATCCCCGGGTCATGCACTGGAAGAAGAAAGAGAGAAGTATTGTTTATTATTATTAATATTTTGTTGTTTTTTTTTCTAAGTATATATATATTTTTTTGTTTTAGCTCCCTAAACTTCCCAAGGACTACCCGATGAAGGGTTCGCAAGGTACTAGACAAGATAGCGGCACTTAAAACCGCATTGCCCTTTTTGAGAGGATTTTGTTGGTGTAGGAAACTTGTGATGTGGGTATCTATTGAAAATGATTATATTTATTATTATTATTATTATTTAAAGCGATTTTTTTTCTTTTTGGTTTGCAATAAGGAAGATAAAAGTAATAGATTCGTGTTTTCAATATATCAACAAGAACTTATCATCCCCGGCAACGGCGCCAAAAACTTTGTGTCTACTATTCGTGAAGAAAATAAAAGCAACCGAACTAGCAATCCAACTAGGCAAGTATACCTATCGAATTGTAGCTAGGGGACACAAGTGTCGTATTGAAATCCGGGTACTGCTGAATACACTTACTCACACGAAGACTATTATTTTATCAAAGGAAAATCTTGAGGGCTAAAAAGGAAATTGCAATTAAGAAAGGAAATATAGTTAATCGCTAGAAAGAGAACCACTGCATTAAGTTAAAGAACTATTAGAGGCGATTACGATAAAGTGTTAAAGAACTACGACAAAGGGATGGAAATGTACTCGATCAAGAATCACCTCGGCCAGAGTAATAAAGAAATGCGATAAAAGCCTAAACTTAATAGGGAAGAGTTTCTTGACCGTGGAGGTTCCTAAAGCTTAAACACGCTTCTCTCGAAGTCGTGTCCGACTGAGTTTAGGAAGGTCCGACCGACTTTCGTCTGAATCAGAGGCCTAAAGCTCGCTTTACACGGTGAACCCCACTATTAGATTTTACTCCAATCCGGGGGATTTGAATGTCTGCCTCTCTCGAGGGGTGCATACCAATCCCTTTCCTCTTGAGTGCTCACTTCAAACTATCGGCCTTTCGGCTAGCCAAGCATGAAAGCTAAGGCGGAGAGTATACATCGATGATATATCTCCAACCCAAAAGAATTCAAGAGCAATTCAAGGTTAAACCCCTAAAAAGGAAAGGTAAAATTAAAGCATCATAACTTAATCACTCAAACCTCAGATCATCAAGATCGAGTACAAGGAGGATTTAGTTTTTCATGGTATAGAAAATGAAGATCATATTAATAGTATGGAAAATAACACCGAGTAGAAGGGAAAGAGAATAGCGAACTATTTTATTTCGTAATGTGGAGGAATCACAAGTAGGGCACACAGATACTATAAGAACACATTCTACAATGATTACAAATGTTGTAAAAAGGAAGTACAGAAATGCGAAAAAGGCTTGCATGAAAAGAAACTCAATTACTTGAAGTAAAAAGGAAGAGACAAGCTTAAGATAAAAACTAAAATAGCAGCACTTCTTCTTCTCTAATCTCTCTCCCCCCCAAAACACTAAAAGATGATCCCTATTTATAGAGTTTTTTTCGGGCTGGGTCGCGCCCTATGACACGCCCATGGAGGGCGTGACCATAGGGCGTGTCTGATTCGGTGCGACATCTGGAGCGTTGGCATTTAATTCTGGCGTGGTTGTTGAGTTACACGCCCATCGAACACGCCCCTGGAGGGTGTGACCATGGGGCGTGTCGGATTCGGTGCGTTGAAATTGAGCTCGGTACTGACTTCTCGGGACTTGGCGGGTCACGCCTGTCAGACACGCCCCTGGAGGGCGTGTCAGTGGGCGTGTCAGTGGGCGTGTCTGTGGAGATTGACTTCGGACCGGCGGCTTCATTCCACTAGGTTACACGCCCTTGGTACACGCCCTAGGAGGGCGTGACCATGGGGCGTGTAACAGCAAAACTTGTAAAATCCTGCAAAAATAAGGGAAGATGTTAGTGACAATAATATATACAAAAAAGGGTCAAAATATACAAGACATGCTTCGTAAATTGAAAGCTAGAAATTACCATTACGAAGCGGACTATCAGCATACAACAACATAAAATTATAAAAATACTTAGAAATTTGAGCTACTAAATTACCCAAAAAAGGATGACTAAAAAGTAGTCATCATTCCTCCTTATGGATATTTCAGTGGGATGCTGTGGTTTGCAGAGTAGTTTGTCAGTGGCAGAGCCGTCCTGGATTTCTTTGACTAGACTGCATCAGAAGGACGATCCGGATCTGTTGCAGCTTTTTACCAGGATAGAGAATGGAGAGTTGCCAGATTTTACTATTGATGATGCGGGTACTTTGAAGTACCACGACAGGTTTTGCGTTCCCGCTGTTGGGGACATTAGAGGTATGATTTGCAGTGAGGCTCATGGTTCCAGCATTGCCTACCATCCAGGATCTACGAAGATGTACCGTGACTTAAGGCAAATTGCCTAGTGGTATGGTATGAAAGGAGATATAGCCCGATTTGTTACTGAGTGTCACACTTGCAAGCGTGTGAAGGCCGATCATGGAAGGCCTGGTGGTAAGTTGACCCCGCTAGAGATCGCGACGTGGAAGTGGGAGAGTATATCTATAGACTTCATTACGGGTTTGCCAAAATCCCCGAGAGGATTTGATTCTGTTTGGGTTATAGTGGATAGATTGACGAAGTGTGCTCACTTCGTGCCTTATAAGATTGATTACCCGATGAGGAGGATAGCGGAGTTGTACTTGAATGAAGTCATCCGACTCCACGGTGTGCCGGTTAGCATCATTTCTAATCGAGACTCCCGGTTTACTTCTCGTTTTTGGCAGAGTCTGCAGGAGGGTTTGGGTACGGATCTAAGGTATTCTACTGCGTACCACCCTCAGACCAATGGGCAGACGGAGCAGGTCAATCAGATTGTTGAGGATATGATCAGGTGCTATATTTTAGACCACGGTGGAGCGTGGGATGAGCGTCTGCGACTCATGGAATTTGCTTATAATAACAGTTATCAGGAAAGCTTGCAGATGGCTCCGTTCGAAGCTTTGTATGGGAGGCGCTGTAGGACTCCGTTGTTTTGGGCTGAGGCTGGTGAGAAGCCTTTGTTGGGTCCAGATGCTCTGGAAGAGATGGAAGTCGCCGTGAAGCTTATTCGGGAGAAGCTTCGGTTAGCTCAGGAGAGGTATGAAAAGAACGCCAATCGGCGTAGGTCTGCTTTGGTGTTTTTAGTAGGGGATCATGTATACCTCAAGGTTTCTCCAATGGTTGGTGTGAAGAGATTTGGTAAAAATCGGAAATTGGACCCAAGGTATGTGGGCCCATTCGAGATTTTGGAGCGGATTGGTGTGTCTGCATATAGATTGGATTTGCCAGCGAACTTCCCTGGTGTTCATAATGTTTTTCATGTTAGCCAATTGCGGAAGTGTGTGCGCAGCAGTGGGCAACTCTTGGATGTTGTGCCCCAGTTGGAGCCCAACCTCTCTTTTGTTGAGGTGCCAGTTCGTATTTTGGATACTCAGGAGCGTGTGCTGCGAAAGAAGTCCATACCGATGGTGAAAGTTCTATGGAAAAATCAGGATTTGGAGAGCGCGACTTGGGAGCTAGAGTCGGCCATGAAGAGGGCGTACCCTCACCTGTTTCGTTGATTTGATCGGTATGTTTCCCTTTGTAACTTCTGTTTGTTACTTTTCCTTCTTTTGTAGGAGGGTTGTGCGTAAAGTTTCGGGACAAAACTTTCTTTTAGGGAAGGTGACTGTAATGCCCCGTTTTTTCAGCGATTATTTTTATTCTCGTTTGGCGTTACGATGACGCCGTTTCCGTGGCTTGTGCCATTTGTGGAGTGTGGTTTAGCTCCTTAGAACTGAGTGCCCTATTCTGTAGCCTGTTGGCAAGATCTCCCTAGCAAGCCGAGTCGTTTTGGGTGACCCGGTGTGGCCTCTCGGGGGGATGTTGGTGTTTGGCTTTATTTGGGTATAACTCGAGTTCTGTTTGTCGAAAAGTAATTTCGACTTCGCTGTTGTGTTCGTAGCGTGGGTATTTAGCTACGGTGCGAATTTCGTCGAATTCCGAGGTAGTTCGGTTTTCGCGTCGATGTGGTGCTTTATGTAATTTTGTAATTAATTATATAATTATATAATTTATATATATATATATATATATATATATAGAATAAAACCGCCGATCATCTTCTTCATGCTTGAAACTGCCGGCCCTGTATGAGGAAATGGAGAAACCGCCTACCCTTGCCTTCGGACGCCGATTCCCGGAGCGTTTGTGGATGGAATTCGATTCCGAGAGTGGATTTGGATTGCTCTCATCAAGACCTTCATTCCTGCGGTAAGAAATTCGATTTTCGTGGAGTTCTGGGAGGATTGGAATTTTCGGTTTTGGAAGTTTTCCGCCATTAATGGCCGAGTTTTTGTTTTAGGTGTTGCGGCTGTTTTGATCCGTACGAAGAGGAGGAAAGCAGTCCAAAGCTTCGCTGTGATTGAGGCAAGTGGTATTCATGCCCTTGCCAAGTTTTCCTTTTTTTTGAATTTCTTGATGAAATTGAAATCCCGGTTAGCCCAGGTTAGAGGCCTTGTTGTTCTCATTTTCTTGCTAACTATAGGGCTTAGTTCTTCCTACGGAAACCCCCCTATTTTTGTGATGATTGGAATCCAAATTGTCGGCGTGGAGCCGTTGTTTTCCTTTATTTTGATTGTTGCTCTGGTTCGGGTGTAGCCGAGAGGGAGAGTTAGGAGGGGGGTGTGGTTGCCGATTTTCGTTATGGTATTACTCGAATGATTAGGCATAGTTCGTATGGTAGTGGTGCGCGACGTTGATAGTTGTCTGCTGCTACTGCAGTGGCGTGAGTCGTGTGCGCATTCCAGTGTCGTTCGGGAAATTCCAAACGGTGCAGGTTGACCGCGCATGGTCATCAACCGTTAGGGCGCACGACCACTGGTCGTGTGCCTCTGCTCGTGCGCGGCTGTCTTTCTGTTTCCAAAGTTCTGTCTCGGAAAATCGCACGAGTGCTGGCATCAGTGTGCACGACCAGTGGTCGTGCGACACTGATCGTGCGCAGTTGCTAGGTTTTCTGTCAGGTTTTCCAGGTTCGCTTCGCACGATCATCAGCCGATGAGTACGCACGACCACTGATCGTGCGTCACTGATCGTGCGCTTTGTATATTTTCTGTTGCTAGGCGAATTTAGATGGTTTCGAGTGCGGGAGTTTAGATACTCAAGTGGCAGGCAACTACTCGAGTTCTGGATCTTCTGCCTTGGTCGTTCGACTGTCGTCGAGCTCCGTATTCTTTAGTGGGCTTGTGGGTAGTGGTATTATTTTGGCGGCGAGTGAGGCTAGCTCGCTCAACGCCAAAGTTTAGGTAGGCACTGAGTGGGTTTCACTCAACGCCTAGTCGTGTTGGTTTATTTCAACACTCTTCCTTTACCTTGTATTTCATTTCCGAGTGGATTTCCAGTTGTATTTCTGGGTTTTCCTTGTCGGCCGTTTTCTTTATTTTCCTAAAGGCCGAATCGTGGGTCGTGGTTAGTAGTGGTGGTTGTAGCTCTTTATGGGGGTGGAGTTGAGTGATATAGCCAAGGCCACCCATGTTTTCTTGCTCCAGGTACGGGCTGGGCATGTCGGGTGGAAGGTCCCTTGTGTTTTCACGTGTTGACCCTCGAGCTTTTGACTTGGACATGGTGGATTGGGGGACTGCGGTTGCCTTCGATCCGGTTCCTCGTTGTTGTTTTTGCTACTATCACTTCCCACAGTTTAGGGTGTTAGAAGTTTCTTCTTTGGTAGTTTGCAACATTCTGGCACTTGGTAGCCTAGTAGGCCCTGCAGGATGTGGTTCCTGGGCTGGGTCGTTGCTGTTGCTTTGCACGTTGTGCATTTTTTGTGGTCCTGTTGTGGACAGTTGTGACTCTTTCTACTGCATGTTTTTCTGTTACTTTGTCCTTTGGTTGACTCTTTCATGCAGTTTTTCCTTGTTTAGCTTGCTGAGGTATTCTGTTTTCTTTTGGAATACCCTAGGTTCTGAGCTGTAGCCAGTCTGGTGGCTAGTTGGAGGTGGTGTTGTTGGTGGACTCCCGGACCTTGGAGTTCTATTTACCTTGTTAGTGAGGTTGTTTTCAGTACTCTCTTACAGACATATATTTGTGCTAGTGGGTTCGTGTCAGGTTGTTGGCGCCCACTGGTAGTTTTTACCTTGTACTAGATATATGTACTATTGCTGCTACCATTTTCTGGAGATAGTCTACTTGCTCTGAGAAGGTTTTATGCTAGGTTGCTAGTTATTTTTAAACTATAATGGTTATTATAAATAAAGCTCATGATCAGCATGTTTTATAAAGCGTAATCACATTTTTTCCAAATCACGTATAAAGACCGTTTTCTTATATATTATATAAATTAAATGTAGGATCTTGCATAGCATGAGTGGTTCTCTTGGGACCCTTATGTGCTCCTTAGGATGTCAAATCTAAATAAAGTATTTTTCCGCAGCGTATTAATATAGTTTTTCATTTGTGAACTAGATGATCCACTGAGCCGAGGGATACGGACTCTAATCATAACTGATTTTCTATTCATTAAGCACATGATTTTCTTGCATAAAGATTGTAGTTGGTTTTGCCTGAACGTCAGCAGTTATCCCCTGCTTGACGTGGCATCATGACACGTGTTTTCTCTTACTCTGATAATTCTTAATTCGGAGAAAATGCGGGTTGTGACATCCACCTTCTCCTGGATGAAATAATATCTGATTTTGATGTGCTTTGTCTGACTGTGACAGACTAGATTATTTGTAATCGTAATCGCACTGGAGGAGTCGCAAAACATTAGAATCTCCTTGAATTGCATGTTGTAATCTTCAAGTTTATTCCTAATCCAGAGAAGCTATGCGCAACAGCTGCCAGCAGAGATATAGTCTGACTCAGCAGTGGAGATTGCTACACAATTATTCTTATTACTGCTCCATGAGATAATCCTTCTTTCGAGGAAATGGAAAGTCTCGGAAGTGATTTTCCAATCATCCTTGCTACTTGCAAAATCAGCATCTAAAACTTTAATTATCTCGACGTCATTACTTCTTGGGTAACATAAACCAAGATTTGGTGTACCCTTAAGGTATCTCAAGATCCTCTTTGCAGCGACGTAATGAGATTCTTTAGTGTTCACCTGAAATCTAGCGCACACACATGTTGAAAACAATATGTTGTGTCTACTGGTAGTAAGATAGAGCAACGACCCAATTATGCTAATGTACTTGTTATACAGGCTCACATGTCGACACCAAAAAAACAAATGATTTAAACACGATTGCCTCTCTATGATTAAATTCTACACTCGCACAAATTCTCCAACGCGGCGCACACACTATACATTTATATCATTTAGATGCTAACGTACGGGTAGCCAAACCGATTAGGATCGAATAAAGGCTATATACCAATATACTTTCCGGCTAAAAGGACCCACCCTGTCCGATCGAATGATGGTATTACCAAAAGAGATTACAAAGATTTGCGATTCGGAAATGGTAGATCTCTCCCAACAAAAAGAAAACAAAGGGTCGCCGAATCTCTCGAACTTAAATAAAATAAGGATTAACAACAAAATGAATCAAAGAAACCACGATAAAATTAATGTTATCAAGATTCAAAGACAACGTATTCAACCACAAAAATTTATCTAGAGGGGAAAACACAAAAGTAGCATGGTTTTGTTACCCAATCAAGATGGATGATTTCGATTCACTATTTTCTAGATCGTCCTTCAACGGCTCCGCCGGAGTCAAGTCGGATGGAGAGAAAACTCGTTCGCCTTTGTCGCATCACGCCGGTGTTGGAATATAGAAGGGGGGATCTTTGCCTTGGCCGAATTTCACCACAAATGAAAGAGGTCGGTCGATTTTGGTAGGGAAGAGGGTGGTCGGATTCTATAGGGGAAGTGGTCGGGTTTCTTTAGAGAGGAAAGGTGAGGGAGGAGGAAAGTAGAGAGGATGCCGAATAGAGAGAGAGGAAGGAAGGTGGTCGGAGGCCAAAGAGTGGGGAGGAGAAAGAGGGGGGACGAATTTTGCCTAAGGGGGAAAAGAGAGGTAAGGGGAAAATTCAAATTTTGAATTCAAAGTTTCAATTTTTTATTCTCTTCTAAAATCATTCATGACATGGCCTATATATAGGCTATACCACTCAATCTCCACCCTTGAAAATTAAATTACTCATGATGGTTATGCACCCATCATGACATAACAAATACAATAATTAATAACATGAAATAAAAATAACAATTGATGGTTATAAGCACCCATCATACATGAAATGAAATACTAAAAATAGAATTGCTTAAATTAAAAATGATAAAATATAAAAGTTAAAATATATAATTATAATTATGTAATTAATAATTATATATTTTATTAATTGGCGGCGGCGGACATCATTAAAAACATGCAGTGGAAGCAGCTTTGGTGAAGAAACGTCGTGGTAAACTCCCATCTTCGAGCTTACGGCATCGATCGTCCCAATCCACGAACTCTCTATGACGGGGATCAACGGCCGCATCAGCATCATCGCCATCAATCCTCCCCCACTCAAAATTACTCATCACCGATGAGTGGTCAGTGAGGGAGGAACCATAGAAAGAAAAAACAACATGGCACAAATCTGGCCCCGCAATCCGTGTCGTAGTAGCATGAACATTCCATAGCCCTAAAACATGTCAGTTGTAGAAATAACAAAACTTGATATAGTGTTAGGCAAAAGAAAATTAACTTTAATCTTACCATTCAGTTCTAGAACCAAGGAGTCCACGTGGAAATTATATACGACAATAATAACACTCCCCAACGCAAGAAAATATTTAGTGGTAGGAAGAAACGACAGAGAAAGCCACTCGGGTGGAACAGATACGTACAGTAAGAAGTTCAGAAACTTGAAATAAAGTGAAACACCCCATGCTGTATAAAAATCTGAAATAAAAGCATGAAATCCGACGTTCTTCATAATCATGGATGGGTCGGCGTTCCTAGGTATTAATTTATTAACGGAGCCAGAAGGCATCAGCTCGGGGATTGACCAGACTAAAACTAAATCACTAAATATAACGTCGGACGGTCTCGGAAAGGAGTGGAAATGCGTACGACATAACTTAAAATGAATCAATAATGTCTAAGATACAGGAGGAGAAAATCCAAGTGCTACATGACTAGACCCAAATGCAGAGGATAAGGGGGTTAAGTTAGGTGGCACGGGAGCCTTATAATCAGAGATAAATTTAATGGGCTCTAAAACCACAGTCTTAATTTTACCATTAATATTCATATGCTCAACATAAAGATATACCAAGGTGAACCGCTCATCATAAACAATTGAACTGGACTCTCCCGGATGTGAAAAGTTGTGCGAGCGATACAACTCAAGGGACCCAACTAAAGTAACTAACGTGAGGAAATGAGGGTCATCAAAAGGCGGTGGGTAAACGCGTGCGATTGGGTGTGGAATATTATTATGTATAGGGGACACAACAACTAGAGGCACAATGGCCAAAGAATCAGAATCAGTCGTAGTGGAGGACGAAACCATAGTCAGACACGCAGAAAAATGAGATGTCAAAAGTGACGCGTAGTCTTGTCTATGAGGTGTGGTGAAAAGTCCAAATACTAGTGCGCTCAACATAGTAATATATATATGCTTATACAATGCCAATGTAGCAAATAATAAAGTGGGCGTGACAAAAAAACTCGGACTAGGTCTACCGGTTCCACATCCTAAAAAGTCAACTAATGCGGGCAAATAATTAGGGGGAAGGGTCGGTAAAATCAAACCCGGGATAAAATCTGAATCAGTAAAAATTTAACCCAATGGTGATGACATCAAAGAACTCTCATCCGTGTGTACAATAACAGTATCGTCCAAAATTACACTTCCCTCAGATCGTAACTCATCAACAATAATAATAGGAACATCCACGCTCTCAGGCTCCTCAGATAACTCAGATATAATCTAAGTAGGTGTAATCGTAGGCTATAACACAATGGGGATCGTAGCCTGGAGATGGCACTAATGACTAGGGTGATCAGACACAATGCTAGTAGGGCTCGTAATAGAAAACATAAAACTATCACAGATCGGAACGTAATCATCCCCTACATCGTCTTCTAAATCACTAGGGTATCCAATCTCAATTTCAGACTCATCAGAATCGTCAGGCACTAACGTACATGTCGGAATACTCTCACCTACGGGGTCTTCCTCAGAATCAAGAGATACCACATCTACATCAGAATCCTCATTGGTTTCAATTGCATTCTTAGGAGGCTGAGTCTGTTGATGCAAGAAATGCGCCCTCAAATTATGGCAAAAGGGAAAAAGATGTTGGGGAGACTACAAGTAACTGTTTACTAGTGGATGGGAAAGGAGTAATAAGGACCGCTGATCACGGTGGTACCAAGACAGGTTGGAGACTGCAAAGTCCGAGATTCGAGTCCGCAGCCTCTAATAAGTGGGCTCCTGGGCTCGAGTAATCGTGCTTTGGGTGCACCGCTTCCCCCTATTTATAGGTTCGTGGGCCTACCCAAACGGACAGGGATAAAATAACTGGATGCCCGTAGTATAAGAGAACCGGGGAGCAGTTACGGGAAACAAAAAAGAGAAGACTAGCCCGTCTGTGTAAGAATGGAGGACTAGGTTTACGATCTGGAGCTCCCGTCTGGCTGTAGGGCGCGATCCTGGCTGAAGGGCTGTGACCCGTGTTGGTTGATTCTTAAGTCCACTTGAAGAGAGTTGGCGGACGATCTGGGAAGCTGATCTCCTGAGGCTGGATAACCTGGGCGGATGCGAGAGTTGAGTCCACCGCTGAAGGAGGCTGGTACTAGAATCCTGACTGGGCGACCTAGACGGACTTGAAACTGAGTCTGCCGCCAGAGAGCCCTGGATCTAGTCGTTTGTCGAACGGAGCTCGCCATTCGTCGAATGTAGCTCACCGACCTAAGCGGACTGGTGAATCGAGTCCGCCAATAAAGGAGGATTGCCTGGGTCCTTGTTTATCTTGTTGCAGATTCTGGGGTTAACATAATCCCCACACATTTTTAAGTTTCGAAAAACTTTGAAAATTTTTCCTTAACTGCCGAGTCCGCAACCCTTATTAATGCTGCCATTGCTATAAATATCGCTGGAAACTCTGTATTTTCCAAAAGCTGTTAGTGCCACGGGTCGATTTTCACCGCTTGCGGTCTGCATATTACAGTCCGGGATGGCCAGGCTTGGAGCGTACTTTTGCAGTTTTCTTCAAAGGAAGAAAAGTAAAGGTCGACAATGTAACCCAAGAAAGCCGTAATGAGAGCTGAAGTGACTGCCCACTCTATAGGAGAACCCTCCCGAAGGGATAAACCATCAGTCGACGCTGCTCTCAAGATTGACGAGCCTATCCGCGAGAAGCCTGCAGACGCAACCACCTCATATTCTTGAAATCTATCAAAGAGTGCGGATGCTCAGAACCCACCCGTGATTACTGAACAGAAGCTTGCGGATACAGCGGACATGGACGTGTTCCCGTCAGCTTTGGGAACACTCATGCTGCGCATAGACATGGGGAATAAGGTTTCTTCTGAAGACACTTAGCAGCTTATCATCGATCTGGATCAAGAAAAGCGACTTGCTGGAGAAGGAACTGAGAAAGAGGTGCCTTCTCAGGCCTTGGTCTTCGTTAACCCTGAGACAGTCCGTGAGAGTATGTCGAACTTGGAGCAGGTCGCTGTGGATTCAACTGAGAAAGAAGGCAATTCTGAAAAGAAGAAAAGGAAGAGAGAAAATTCCACTATTGCATAGCGGGTTGAGAAGAAGGTGCGGGCTAGGAAGGATAAGAATGTCTCTGTGCAGACTATGGCTGCGAGCATGCAGCACATGCCACGAGAAAAGGAAGATCTATAGACCAACTTCGTTACTCCAATGGTCTTAATCCCGGGAAGCGTTTCCTTATCAACGGTCAATTTGTCAATTAAAGAAATACTCAATTCCATAGATACCGACCAACTTGATATCATTAATCAATCCATGTTGGAGGTATTGCATCCTGAAGTCGATATTTTGGGGGTTTAGGCTGGCGACCTCCTCTCAACATCTGCGATTGAAGGAGAGGAGCAGCTAAGGAAGCGGATCACCGCACAAAAGGAAGAGATCGCCGCCCAGAAGGCGAAAGTGGAGGCGGTCTCGAAGCAGGATGCCGATTTGCGGGCTGCAGCTGAACTGTTGCGGTCAGGTAAACTTCAACCGGTGCCTAAACGCTTTAATCGTCAGTGGTTTTATAAGTCTCCCCAGCAGAAGTCGAGGCCAGTAAAGATAATCACAAAAACGGATGACATTGTTATTTCAACAAGCTTGGTGACTGAAAAAAAAAACTAAAGTCCATCGCGAATGGAGAAAGCGTTTAAGTATTTTTGACCTGGAGCGGATAAGGCGGCCTATACTAGATAGTCGCCAACTTGCCGTGGCGATTGCCCAAATTTTAACTTTTGTCTTTGTATTTCTAGTCCGCCGCGACCTGGATTTGAATATAAACCGTGCTTTCTTTGTTGCAGGCCATAAGTCGCTACACAACTCTATCGAAGATGGTGAGATCGTGCTCACTCCGGACACTGCAACTTCAAAGCAACCTGGCGCGATCTCTCTTGGTGAGTCCGTCAGAGGCGAGCAGCCCGGCCTGGCCAATATGTTAGTGTTATAGAGGAGACAGCTTGAGGATGAAATTAAATATATTCGAGCTGAGTTAAAGACGAGAGCAGAGAGAGAAAAATCTCTAGAGGACAAGGTTGCCAACATCTCTATGGCGCTGGAGAGGTGTGACAAAGAGAGAAGGTGGCTTGGAAACGATGCCCGTTTCTACAAAGGGAAATACTTGGAGCTGCTACGGGAAGGAAGGAACGTGTGAGCTTCCGAAGTCCCGGTAGAGAGGCCGCATTTGCCAGATCGCACCGCCCCGCTGGAATCTACGACCCCTACAGGAGGCAATCGGTCCGCTGCGGATGAAGTGCCGAGGCCGGCCACCGATCCTTTGGGTTCTATTGTCCGGGTGGATCGGGAGGCCGCACATCTGCATCGAACTTGCAACTCCATGCACCGCCTCATATACCAGTTGTATGGTGAAGTACTTCGAGTGAGCGATTAAGCGGCGCTTCTTTGTAGAGATAGGCAGGAGTGGCCTGAGAAACTGACCATAGAGACCACTAGGACCACCTCCGCCGCTAATGAACTGATATTTGATGTATAATTTGTGCTTTTAACAATGCTTTGTTTTAACTGTTGTGATTTATGTTTGATATTGATCTGTGATTTGAACAATGCTGCGGTTTGCTCGATTAGATATTTTTGCAGGATACTTTGAATGCGTGACCTATGTAGACAAATGCTTGAGTCCGTCAATTTTGATATGGAATGTTTGGAAATCTTTAATGGAACAAAGCATGCTGGGAGGACTAAATTCTGCTTCCGCAACCTTTTATCTGATCATTGCAGGACTTTCCACGAGCTTGGGCGGGCTGATTGATCAAGCAGTGTGGTCTGGCAGAAAATTTGCCAGGCCCTAATTGCTATAAATATGGCTTCATTGTTTCTTTAATGCAGGAAATGCGATCGAAATAGAAGTCCTTGCGGTCACTAAAAATGGTGTCCGCCAGAACTGATGTCGTGACCGCCTTTCATGCTGCTGACCATAAGAAATGCATGTTGGCCGAGGCCGACCTCGAGGCCTTCGTAGGCAAGTATATGGCAGACTCACCCGTGCTCGCCCAACTACTAGGGGATCAAGAGAGGATTAACTTTTCCATAGAGACTCACATCGCAGTGCCTGTTGACCATTTTGACTGTGGGTTCAAGTTCCCTTTGCTGTGGGAAATCACTAAGATTTTTGAATAGTACGGCATGGTGCCTGGCCAGCTCGCACCGAACACTCTGGCCTCAATCTATAACTATATTTCTTACCTACGATCGGAGAAGATCGTGTTCTGCTTAAATATTTTCAGGAAGATCTTCTCAGTCCTCTCCATAACACCAGCCGGAGGCCGCCCTTATAAGGGCGTGATTTACTTTTATTACAGGGGTATAAACATTATGGGTCTGCCGAACAAGATCCATAACTGCACCACAAGATACCTGATTTTTAAGGGCGACCTGGGGTTCACGCACACTCACTCGCATGAGCGCGCGGACTCCACCTTCAAGAGTGTAAAGCTTAATGAGGTGGAGGCCGTGATTATCAAATTTCTACCAGGGGAAAGGCTGTACATTGAGTACTACATCCCGCTGATAGCGGGCTTGGACAATGCAGCTTGTCAAGACAGTAAGCTCTACGACCTGCCTTCGTAGTCGCCGCAATCTGCAGTGAACTGTCTTTTTCTTTTTGTAGCGGTCTTGGCGGTGCAAGAGCGTCTGCCTCAAACACTTAACGGCTTGACCCACACACAAAGGGAGAGAAAACAGGAAGTCACAAAAGAAAGAATGGAGGAGGGATATTCCGCCGCGGGTTATTCTTCTTCAGAAAGCTTGGGAATGTAAGGCTTTGTAAAGAACCAGAAGGATCTGCAGGGCAACCCGATGATCCATTAGCATAGTATGAACAAACATGTCTGCCTCTCCACTGCTCTTCCCTCTTGGAGGAGTCCAAGGATATCTCGTCACGTGCATGTGGTGATCTCCACACTTTACAGAACGCATAACCTGCACGAGCTGAAGAATTTTCCTTCAGCTGACCTCCCTCTCTTAGCCGCCCAGGCCAATGCGAATAGTGTGGTGACGAGCAACTTCTTGGGCTGTATATCAAGGGCCCTGCTCAAGGAAAATGAGCGACTTCGAGATGGGATGAATTCATTGAAAGAAAGAAATAAGCGGCTAGGAAATAAGGTCGCTGTTTAGAAGGAAGAAGCACCGGTAAGTTATTTGAATTCGTAGCAGTCTTTTATTTAGTCCGCGATGAACTAACTTGTGCATTTTCATATAGACCGCATACAACCTCGAGAATGGCAACTTCCGAGACGCTATGTTTCCATACATGAAGGAAAGCGTCGAGATCGCAATCCAGCGGTTCATCGAAGGCGGCTTCGCTAGGGATGGTGTGGAGGCAGTGCCTTTTCTCCAGCTCTTCCCTGAACTGGAGGAGCAGGTCGCTGCATTGGAGCAAACAGTAAAAGGAAAAGCGGCAATTTATGAGGTTGAAGAGGAAGTAGAAGAAGAAGAAGAAGAAAAAGAAGAAGAAACTGGTACTGCCACAGGCTCAAGCTAGCGGGAGGGAGACAAGTCCGCCGAGTCCGTCTCTTCATCTAGCTCCGATGACAAGAGCTCGCATAGTGAGTTCGCAGACAGCGAGAGCCTGATGGTAGCGAAAGTGGCTCAGAGGGCTACACCCCTAACATTAACATTGAGGGTTCAAGTCTAGATTCTCCTGCGGAAAAGAAGTGCAAGAGATTGCCAAACTAATGTATTTTGCTTTTATTTTGTAAAGTGGCGGACTCAGGTTTCGAGACAGCCAGCTATGAAAGATGTAAATGTTTGACTTGATTAAATGCCAAGGATATTTTGATCAGCTCGCGTCTTGTGTTATTTTCATTGTTCATTTCTTGTTCTCTTCAATGCTTTGTTAAGACTACAATGCACTTGATCAATAATAGTCACCAGAGTATAATGAAAACCAGTCCGCACCATTTAGATTTTAGGCCGTTTGCTTAGAGATAAATATAGCTCGAAGATAACCAAGATTGACAATAATCCAAGCTGCGACACTTGACTTATAGCTCGCCAAATTCACATAATAGGAGGAATGTTCTAGCTGTAGTTTGCCGTAATTTCACGATAAGAATACTATTTTCCATCTTTACAAAAAGATATGGATAGTTGTACTCTTGCGAGTACCGATTCTAGTCCGCAAATTCATTAACCACAATTCTAATAATAAACCTTTTCGAGCTAAGAAAATTATTGACGTCGCAGACTGAGAGAGAATTAAAAATAAACTCCGCGAGCTAAGAAAGATGCGTTACAGACTTAAGTGACCAAGCGGGCAGGTGTGCACGGAGCCCATTTATTTTCCTCGCAAGGTCACAAAAACTATAAAAATCACCCAAGTAATTTTGCGGTCTGAAAGATCATCCTTTGCGGACTGTAAACGAATTACAATATATGAAGTGATGATCCACAGCTCAGGTGCCCACGCTCGCAGGTTCCTGCAGGGCAGACATTACTTTCCATGTAAGTTTGAGAGTTGTGCGATCAACCTATTAAAATCCTTGCAGACTGAGTGGACTGAGCGGATGTCGGAGCCTTGTCCGCATTTCAAGAAATAATCCACAACTTAGGTGACCACACGAGCAGGTGCCTGCAGGGCAGGCATTGCTTTCCTTACGAGGTTATGAGAGCTGTGCGATTCAAGTTAATTTAGAGAAAGAGAACACTGCTCTCTTGCCTGGAATTAAGACAAATTGGATCAATTAGGCAGGTGCATGCGGGGTGCATTGCTTTCCTCAAAGAAAAAAACGGGTTGTTGGTTCCCTGCAGGCACTGCTTGAGAGTATTAAAGAGTTTTCGAGGGCAAAGACTTGGATGATCTATGGGCAGGTGCCGGATTGCATTGCTTTCCACAAAGAGACCATCAAGGTGCACGCTATCCCTTACAAAGCATGGTAGAGCTAAGAACTACCCTGCCCCTCCAAAAATGCAAAAGTGCAGTCAGCTACTAGCTGGGATCCAAAATCTAGTGGCCCACCACACGAGAATCTGCAAGCTCCCACTACACGGTGCAAAATCTCCCCGAAAAACTTTGTCATCATGGTGTTACGCTAATGACAAAGATTCTAAGGGGGTCCGAGCTGGACTTGGCGATATCTCTTGATTTAGTGCTCTTTTATTTTGAGTTACAGATAAGGAGAAGTGATTGCTCTATGCAAGAAAATGTGTTAGAAGGAAATTCTCAATGATATAATCATTGTAATGAATACAGATGATAAATGTTTGTTTAAGAATAAAACCGCTGAAAGTCTTGTTTTCACGATTAGCTAAAAACCTATAGGGGGGGTGAATAGGTTTTTGTCTTTATTTTACCTTTTCTAATTTGTTATCAGATTTCTGTGACTGTGATTAAGTTAGTTATCAGCATTCAAGAACATTCACAGATGACACAACAATTTTATAGTGGTTCCCCAATCTTGGGTACATCCACTGTCCCTTTGCGCTTATCTAACAGTGTGATAGATTCGGCTCTCCCTCCAAAACTCAGCTACTTAATAGCTTATAGCACAGATCCCGCAGGACCATGCAGGTCACACAGACCTAAAAATTCGGCACTGAGCCAACCCTCAGGTCACACCGACCTTTCATCCGACACAAAGCCAAACACAGGTCACAAAGACCTTAGCCTTTATAAGACAGGCTTACAACTCCAGATTCACCAAGAATCTTTACACAAGAAAGAAATAGAGAAAGATTATATCATTAGACACCAGATCAAGAACTCTGTATCATCTTCTTCATGGACTGAGCAGATATCAGTCAAACCTTTTGTTGTTGAAGACAATGATGTAGACAGTAGATGCTTTCTTCAAACAGCTAACCTTCCTTTTAAAGAACTTGTAGATCTACTCCCTCAGAATTTATTCTGATCCTTCTATTGCGAATGGTAATTTCTCCAGCTATCTCCTTCCCAGCAAGATTCTCTGTGCAGAACTCCTTTATGCTCGATGAAAATGGCGAGGAATAAGATGATGTTCTCCCGCCCTTCTTCTCGTTTTCATAAAACCTAGACGAGGAATCGATTGTTCTCTTGGTTGTGTTGGTTATTTTTTTTGCTCTAGCTGATTGCTTCTTTTGATACTCTGAAGGCAAATCGAGCAGTGGGCCCCACCACCAAGATTGATGGCTGAGATGAAGCCATACAGCGCATCCCTTCCGTTTAAATTTAATTTAACGGATCCTTGTTGTGTGTGGGCACAGCACTTTATGATGGAAATATTCCTTGGAAAGTGCAGAAGATGATGTTAGCTGGCCGCCAATGTCTCTGGCAGCAATTTCACACCATTTGAATTTTGGTTGACAATATGACGTTGCTGATGTCAGCATGAACAAAAATCTCTCTAGACTTATAAAAAAATTCAATCATCATAACCAAAGGCGTTGAGTGAGTAGGTATCACTCAATGCCAAATCACTTAGACAAAATTCTGTCTGTCTAAGTATTGAGCTCGACGAAAGCTGAGATCCCTTCTACGAAAGGCGAGCTCAGCTCGATGAATGCAAAAGTTCAGTTCGACGAAGTACAAAATTATATCTATGAAAGGTTGAACTGAGTTCGATGAACTCTAGGCTAAATTGAGTAATTTGGCACAGCTCGTTGATCGCTGAGCTCAGTTTGACGAAGCTGAGATAGACAAAAGTCAAGCAGTCCACGCTTTTAGACTTAGCCAAATTTCTGCTCCAAGGCATTAAGAGCGCGAGAGAGTTGAGATAATTGAGTGAGCTTACTTCACTCAATGCTATTTGCCTAAACAAATATTTCTGTGCCTTGGCATTGAGAGAGTAAGCCCCACTCAACGCCAAACTACTTAATAGAATTTTCTATTATCTGCCATTGAGTGAGTAAGCTACACTCAACGCCTGTGGACTTAGTGAAAATTTTTCCCAACTTTTCTGTGGAGTTGACTGTCACATCAACACACAACGCTAAAAGATGTATGGTCTTGAGTGAGTAGACCACACTCAATGCTTGTGGACTTGGCCACATTTTCAGCAGAAATCTCCAGGCTTAGAGTGACTTAGCCTTACTCACAGATTTTCTACTGTATGGAGTTGTGTGAGTAGACTACACTCAATGCATGTGAACTTAGCAACATTTTAGGCTATCTTCTAGTTAGTCTTAGACAGACTCAACACTATATGTTATATGGCGTTGAGTGAGTAGACTACACTCAACGCTTTTGTACTTAGACAAATTTCTACTAGATATTATGGAGTCCATATCTATGGTATTGAGTGAGCTTGCTCCACTCAACGCATTTGGACATAGGCATTTTTTAGTATATCCCGTAACCACTTAGTGTGACCACATGTCCAATCAATATGATATGGACTACCTGCACTCAAGACCTCAAATGCACATCAAATATAGTTGATGTGTGTGTCATTAACCTATATGGCTATGTCTCCCCCTTGATCTGCAATGTCTCCCCCTTACTAGGACCTTCAATCTTCTCTCCCAATTTTTGACTTCTACAGAATATGCATATGGTGTCTGGCCCTCCAATTGGCTGACCTTTTCTCTTATCTCTAGAGGAACTTACTCCCCCTTAGTAAAATCATCAGTGAACTGATACTACTTGGGAGTTTGTGTGTCCAGAAAGAGGAACAGTACCTGCACCAAAAAAATACAAAAGGGAGTGCCTGAAGCTATGCCAAGTTCAACATACCCAACTCAAATTTGAGGGTGTTGAACTTTGCTTCATCTAATGGCTTAGTAAAGATATCAGAAAGTTGCTCGTTTGTGGGGAAAAACTCAAGACTGATGTCTTCCTTCTCCACATGCTTCCTAATAAAATGATATCTTTTTTCTATATGCTTAGTCCTGCTATGTGAGACAGGATTCCTAGTAATTGAAATAGCACTTGTAGAATCACAGTAGAGAGGAGTTCTACTTACATAAAGGTTGTAATCCTGGAGCTGATGTTGGATCCAAAGCAGCTGAGCACAGCAGCTTCCTACTGATATATATTCTAACTCAGTAGTGGATATAACTACACTAGTTTGTTTCTTGCTGCTCCAAGAAACTAGCCTTCTACATAAGAACTGACAGTTCTAGTAGTGCTTTTCCTGTCTTCTTTGCAACCTGTAAAATATGCATTTGAAAATCCAATTAGATCAAAATCCCTATTTCTAGTGTATCATATGCCAAGATCTGGTGTGCCCTTAAGATACCTCAAGATTCTCTTTGCTGTAGAGTAATGAGATTCTTTAGGACAAACCTGATACCTAACACAGACACATGTGGCATACATGATGTCAAGCCTACTAGCAGTCAAGTATAGAAGGGAGCCAATTATCCCTCTATACAAAGAATCATCAACAAGTTTTTCTGTCTCATCTTTGACTATTGGCATACTTCATCCCATGGGAGTTCTCATGGTAGAGGCATTCTCCATACCATATTTTTTGATTAGCTCCCTAGTGAACTTATACTAGGATATGGACAAGACATCATTAGTCTGTCTTACTTGGATTCCCAAGAAGAACATGAGCTCACCCATGCTGCTCATTTCAAACATCTCTGGCATAAGTTTAGTAAACTTCCTGCAAAGGTTATCATAATTAGATCCAAAGATAATGTCATCAACTTATATCTAGACTAGGATAAGGTTGCCCTTTGATTCCCTTAGGAATAGGGTCTTATCTATCTTGCCCCTTGAGAATTTGTTCTTAATTTAGAAGCTGGACAAGGTTTCATACCAAGCCCTAGGAGCTTGATTTAGCCCATATAGAGATTTCATAAGCTTATACACAAAATTGGGAGAGTTAGGAACTGCAAAACCTGGTAGTTGATCCACATATACTTCCTCTTTTAGGTCTCCTTTCAGGAATGCTGACTTGACATCCATCATGGTAGACCTTGAATCCCTAATGGGCTGCAAATGCAAGGAAGATCCTTATGGCTTCCAGTCTGGCTACTGGGGCAAAGGTCTGGTCAAAGTCTATGCCCTCTTCTTACATGTAGCCTTTAGCCACCAGTGTAGCCTTATTTTTGATAATGATACCATCTTGATCCAATTTTTTCCAGTAGATCCACTTAGTCCCTATGACATTTTGCCCTTGTGGTTTGGGGACCAACTTCTAGACCTTACATCTCTTAAATTGGTCCAGTTCTTCTTGTATTGCTCCAATCCAGAACTGGTCCTTGATTGCTTCTTCAAACTTCTTTGGCTCTACTTGAGACAGGAAGCTTCTGTAGAGAGCTGTATTCATGCTCCTGCTTCTAGTCTGGACTCCATGATTTGCATCACCAATAATTTGGTGTACTGTATGGTCCCTTAGATGCCTAGTAGCTGGAGGCAAACTAGTTACAGCTTGCTAATCTTCAGGGTTTTCAGCTAGCTGGTCTTCATTTGCTTCAGGTATGTTGTCTCCTTCTCTGGGAGTAGGCAGTCAATCATCATTTTCTTGGACTATGAGGGTAGCTTCCTTGATGGTTGATAATACGTTTTGTAGCCTAAACTATTATCGTATTTTCTATTTTATATTGTACAAAAAATGTCTATTATTAGTTTATTTTTATCCTTTTTATGTAAATATTATTGCCACTAACATTTTCTTGTCCTTTTGTAGGTTTTCAGGAAATTCGTCAAAAATGACCTGACACGCCCCCCTGTCACGCCCTCCCTGGGCGTGACCTAGGGCGTGTCACACGATCCCGAGGACTTTTGTTGGAAGGGACAGAAAAACAGACAAAACCGCTGTCACGCCCCCCTGACACGCCCTCCCTGGGCGTGTCACCAGGCGTGACCGTGGGCGTGTCACCCTCTGCCGCAAAGCCTGCCACCGCATTAAATGCCGTTTCTCCACAGCACAAAAACAGTACTGTCACGCACCCCCGTCACGGGCGTGACCGGGGGCGTGACATCAACTTTTCGACGACTGACGGATTTCCGACCAATGATTTGGACATGACGTGCCTGTCACGCCCCCCCCCCTACACGGGCGTGACCTAGGGCGTGACCACCGACGTACCGAAGTAATCATCCCTCCCGCCAAAATCCAGAGCCCGAGGTCAACATAGTACTGTCACGCCCCATGACACGCCCCCCTAGGGCGTGTCGGAGGACGTGACCAACCCGAGAAAAATTCTATAAATTGAGACCCCCCCTCTCTATTTCAGCAAGCTTTGGTTGAGAGGGGGAGGTGCTGCCCCTTTTGTTCTTGAGTTTTTTCATGCTTTCTCTCTCTCTCTCTCCCTCTCTTTGTAATTTTTGTTTAACCCTAGTTTAATCTTAGTTTGTTCTATCTTTTATTGTAATTTTGCTCTTGCTTAGTGCTACTTATAGGGCTAGAATAGGATTTCAATTTCATGCACTTGTAATTTTAATTTCAATTAGTGTAAATTTCCCCTTTTCATTAATAGAATTGTTCTTTGTTTAGCTTGTGTTTTTTTTATGCTTTACTACTCATCCCCCTCCTCCACTCCATTATGATTAACTAATCCTCCTTGTACTCGATCTTGATGATCCGAGGTTAGAGCGATTAAGTTATGATATTTTAATTAATCTTTTCTTTTTAGGTTAGGGTCTTGAATTACTCTTGATTAATCACGGGTTGGAGGTATATTATCGATATATACTCTCCACCTTTGCTTTCATTCTGGGCTAGCCGAGAGGCCGATAGAATGAAGTGAGCATTCAAGAGTAAATGGAGTTGTATGCACCCCTCGAGAGAGGCAGACGTCCAAATCTCCCGGATTGGAGTAAAATCCAATAGTGGGGTTCACCGCGTAAAGCGAGTTTTAGGCCTCCGATTTAGACGAGAGTCGGTCGGACCTTCCTAAACTCAGTTGGGCACGACTTTGAGAGAAGCGTGTTCAAGCTTTAGGAACCTCCACGGTCAAGGACCTTTATCCTTTTAAGTTTAGATTTTTATCGCATTTTCTTAATCGTCTTTAGCCGAGGTGAATCTTGATCGAGTGCATTTCCATTTCATATTTTCAACCTTCTGTCGTAATCGTTTAACTTAATATCACTTTACTTAATTGCATTATCTCTCTTTGTAAGCATTAGTTTTATTTCATTAATCTCAATTAGATTCTCTAAACCCTAGTTTTTCCGTCGATAAGATAATAGCGTTCGTGTGAGTAAGCATAGCCAACAGTTCCCGGATTTCAATATGACACTTGTGTCCCCTAGCTACAATTCGATAGGTATACTTGCCTCATCGGGTTGCTAGTTCGGTTGCATTTATTTTCTTCGAACCCTAGCGCGCAACAAGTTTTTGGCGCCGTTGCCGGGGAGCAACTTCCGTTGATATATTGAAAACACGAACTTATTAATTTTATCTTTTCTCTTTCTCATCCTCCTTCTTTAAATTTTAAAAATCAAAAAAAAAAATTATCACCGCTCTTAATAGTAACCAACCTCACAATTTTTCTACGCCACCTAATTCTCTCGAAAAGGGCAAAGGGCTTTAAGCGCCACTGTCTTGTCTAGTACCTTGCGAACCCTTCACGGGGTAGTCCTTGGGAAGTTCGGGAGTTAATCTATAAAAAAATATATTTCAAAAAGAAAAAATTTTTTTAATCTTTTTTCTAGTTTATCCTTTTTCTCTTCCTCTTCTTCCTTTCTGTTCTTTTAGTGTATGACCCGCAGGAGTCCGTCGGTTATTTTGGACTTGGACCACGAAATTGAGCGTACTCTTCGGAGAAGATCGCGATTTCAAGGTCCCACTATCCAAGTGCCGGTTGAGGACTCCGAGTCATTTGCTACTTTAAGAATGGAAGAACCGAACGTAGATGAGGCCGTGCAAAGGACTATGTCCTATTATGCACGACCAAACCTCGAGGGAACAGAATCAAGTATAGTCCGCCCTGCTATAACAAATAATAACTTCGAACTAAAGCCTAGCATAATTCAAATGGTGCAGCAATATGTGCAATTTGACGGACTTCAAGATGAAGATCCGAATGCACATATAGCTAGCTTTCTTGAAATTTGTGACACCTTCAAGATAAATGGTGTCACAAATGATGCAATCAGGCTGAGAATCTTCCCCTTCTCTCTAAGAACTAAAGCTAAGCAGTGGCTTAACACACTTCCCAAAAATAGCAGAACCACTTGGAATGAATTAACTGAAAAATTTTTGGCGAAGTATTTTCCGCCAGCTAAAACTGCAAAACTAAGGAACGACATCTCTGCCTTCAGACAAATAGACTCTGAAACCCTATATGAAACCTGGGAGAGATTTAAAGAATTATTAAGATGATGCCCACATCACGCGCTGCCTGTATGGTTACAAGTGCAGACGTTCTATAATGGGCTAAATCAAAATACAAAGCAAATGATAGACGCAGCCTCTGGCGGTACTTTAAATCATAAGACCCCGGAAGCAGCTCTTGATCTTTTCGAGGACATGGCCATGAACACTTATCAGTGGAATGTGCCTAGGTCCCGCCCGAACAAGCCTGCAGGTATCTATGAAGTGGACAACGTCTCCCAGCTCGCTCTGCAAGTAGAAATCCTAAGCAAAAAAATCACGGAGATGACTGCTGCCTCCGCCCCTCAGGTATGGGAATCTGCAACCCCTACTCCAGAACATTTAGATTATGTTAATACTATGCCTAGAACTTCTTTTAATAATTTTTCTGCTGCGAATTTTCATCCGTCTGGTTTTAATTTTCCGAATAGTTATAACCCTGCTTTAAGAAATCATCCGAACTTTTCATGGAGTAATCCATCAAATGCGATGCGCCCACCCCCGCAAAATGATTTTTCTGCACCACCACCACCACCACCTCTTCAAAATTACCCAAAACCTCCAAGCTTGGAGGAATTACTTTCTAAATATATCACCACAAATGACGCTACTATAAGAACTTTAACCGGAAGCGTAAAAAGTCTAGAAAATCAGGTAGGACAGCTCGCGAAAATAATTTCTGAGCGACCCGCAGGGTCTCTTCCTTCCAATACCAAACCCAACCCGAGAGAGCAAGCGAAAGCTATAACTCTTCGGAGTGGGAAGCAAGTCTCCGGTATGTTAAGTGAAGAGCCCGAGGCAAGCTCCGCTTCCGCTTTTAAAAATCAAAGCTCCGCTCCTGTTTTTAAAAATCAAAGCTCCTCTCCGCTTCCACCCTCTGCTGAAGAAGTTATCACCCCTATTTTAGAAAATAATCCCACTCCACCACCCATCTTCAAAAATAATTCAAATCCTCCATACCCCTCTGAACTTAATAGACAACGTCAAGATGATCAGTACTCCCGCTTCTTAGAGATCTTCAAACAAATCCACATTAATCTTCCCTTCCACGAGGCTATTTTGCAGATGCCGAAATACGCCAAGTATCTTAAAGACCTCCTCATAAACAAGAAGAAGTTAGAGAATCTTTCACACGTCACGCTAAACGCCGAGTGCTCCTCCGTTTTAACAAACGGTTTGCCGAAGAAAATCAGTGACCCGGGTAGTTTCTCTATCCCGTGTGTCTTCGGTGATTTTTTGTTAAACACGCGTTAGCCGACTTAGGCGCGAGTATAAACCTGATGCCCTTTTTGTTGTTTAAAAAGTTAGGGATTGGTAGCCTTAACCCCACGCGTATGAGTATCCAGCTAGCCGATAGATCCGTCAAGTACCCGTTAGGAATAGTGGAGGACGTTCTAGTGAAAGTCGACAAGTTCATCTTCCCGGCGGACTTTGTCATTTTGGACATCGAAGAAGACGTCGAGGTTCCCTTGATCCTTGGCCGACCCTTCCTTGCCACCTCCCGAGCCATCATTGACGTAAGCAATGGTAAGCTCTTTCTTCGAGTAGGCGACGACGAAGTCACATTTTTTATCACCCCTTCGATGAAGAACACCTTAGCAAACGATGACTCATGCTTTTTCGCAGACGTTGTGAGTGATGATTCTTCCTACTTCCTCTCCGACTTTGAAAAAGAATTTTCTACTTTTTGCTCCTCTTCTCTTACGACGGAATCACTGCAAGGAAGTGATGAATCTTCTTATTGTCTTTCTGAGTTTGAAAAAGAATTTTCTGATTTTTGTTCTTCCTCTGTTCTTCCCACTGAATCGCTACAAGAAGCCGTCTTGGCTGCTAGCCCCACCCCTTATTACGTTCCTTATAAAAAAGTTTATGAAGATATTATTTTTGAAAAAGAAAGAATCTCAAAATCCTCTTATGAAGAACCCCCTACCCTAGAACTTAAAGAACTTCCCGAACACCTTAAGTATGCTTTCTTAGAAAAAGATTCCAAGTTACCAGTTATCGTTTCGGCCTACCTCACGGATACGCAAAACGATAAACTTCTTCTAGTTCTACGTAAGCATCGCCGGGCTATTGCTTGGCAAATTTCTGATATCAAGGGCATAAGCCCATCTTTCTGTACCCATAAAATTTTAATGGAAGATAATTCGCGTAACTCTATCCAACCTCAGCGCCGTATAAACCCGAATATGAAAGAAGTAGTTAAGGGCGAGGTTATGAAACAATTAGACGCAGGAATTATCTACCCTATTTCGGACAGTAAGTGGGTTAGCCCCGTTCAGGTAGTTCCAAAGAAGGGAGGGATAATCGTAGTTAGTAATGAGAATAATGAATTAATCCCGACGCGGACGGTGACGGGTTGGCGTATGTGCATAGATTACCGTAAGTTAAATGACGCCACCCGCAAGGACCACTTTCCTTTACCGTTTATCGACCAGATTTTAGAACGTCTCTCCGGCCATAGCTTTTATTGTTTTCTCGATGGCCTCTCGGGGTACTTTCAAATACCCATCTCTCCCGAGGACCAAGAGAAAACTACGTTTACTTGTCCCTTCGGGACCTTCGCTTACCGAAGAATGCCGTTTGGATTGTGCAATGCGCCAGCTACATTCCAGCGATGTATGCTCGCAATATTTGACAAGTACGTAGAAAGCATTATGGAGGTATTCATGGACGATTTCTCCGTGTTCGGCGATTCCTTCGATAGATGTTTAGAAAACCTCGAAAAGTCTTAGAACGATGCGAAGAAACTAACCTTGCCCTAAATTGGGAAAAATACCATTTTATGGTGAGGGAAGGGTTAGTTTTGGGTCATAAAATTTCTGCTAAAGGTATTGAGGTAGACGTTGCCAAGATAGAAGTTATTGAGAAGTTGCCGCCGCCTACAAACATAAAAGCTATAAGAAGTTTCCTAGGCCACACTGGTTTTTATCGTCGTTTTATAAAGGACTTCTCCAAGATCACAAAGCCCCTCACCCATCTCTTAGAAAAAGACGCTCCATTCATTTTTGATGACTCTTGTATTTCTGCCTTTGAATCAATTAAAGAAAAGTTTATTAACGCACCGATTATGATAGCTCCAGTGTGGGACCTTCCTTTCGAGATTATGTGCGATGCGAGTAGTTTTGCGGTGGGAGCCGTATTAGGTCAACGCATATCTAAAAACTTCCACCCCATCTATTATGCTAGTAAAACCCTCACATCTGCATAAGAAAATTACACCACAACCGAGAAGGAGCCCTTAGCTGTAGTATTTGCGTTTGATAAATTCCGCCCTTACATTACACTTTCAAAAATCATTATTTTTACGGACCACTCGGCCCTCAAGTACCTTCTTGCCAAAATGGATGCCAAGCCTCGCTTGATTCGCTGGGTCTTACTCCTCCAGGAGTTTGACTTAGAGATCTGTGATAAGCGAGGAGCCGAGAACTTGGCCGCCGACCATTTATCCAGATTAGATAACCCCTTTATAGAAAAATTAAATGAAAAATCTTTTAATGACTATTTTCCTAATGAGAAGCTGCTTTTAGTTAATACATCTACTTCTCCTTGGTTCGCGCACATCGCCAACTATCTAGTGTCCCGGGTGCTCCCAAAAGAGTTCTCCTCTCAGCAAAAGAAGAAATTCTTTTCTGAGCTGAAGAACTACTTTTGGGAAGACCCGCATCTTTTCAAAATTTGTGTGGATCAAGTGATAAGGAGATGTGTTTCTTTTGATGAAGGAATTGATATTCTAAAACATTTGCATGAATGTCCGACAGGTGGGCACTATCAAGCTGCTCACACCGCTCACAAGGTGCTTTGCGCGGGTGTTTACTGGCCTAGCCTGTTTAAAGACGCGCAAGCCTTTGTGAGCAGGTGTGATAGTTGCCAACGGTCGGGCAACATTTCTAATAAAAATGAAATGCCGCAAAATTATTTCTTAGAGTGCGAAATTTTCGACCTCTGGGGAATTGATTTTGTTGGCCCCCTTCCTTCTAGCTTCGGAAACAAATATATTTTAGTTGCTGTTGATTATGTTTCACGATGGGCTGAGGCCCAAGCTCTTCCTACGAATGACTCCCGAGTTGTAGTCACGTTTTTAAAAAAAAATTATTTTCTAGATTCGGTACGCCTCGTGCAATCGTTAGCGATAGGGGTTCCCATTTCTGTAACGCGCAATTTTAAAAAATCCTTACCAAATACGGCGTTACGCATAAGCTTTCCACTGCCTACCACCCCCAAACTAACGACAAGTCGAAGTAGTTAATTGAGAAATAAAAAGAATTTTAGAAAAGACTGTTTCAACTTCTAGAAAATACTGGTCAGCCAAACTTGACGATGCCTTATGGGCCTACCGAACAGCGTACAAAACCGCCCTCGAATGTACTCCGTATTGGCTGGTCTATGGAAAATCGTGTCATCTGCCCGTAGAGTTAGAACACGCGCCTTTTGGGCCTTAAAATTTTTAAACTTCGATCCCCACTCAGTCGGTGACCTTCGAAAATTTCAACTAAATGAACTCGATGAGTGGCGCTCTTATGCTTATGAAAATAATAAACTTTATAAAGAGCGGACGAAGCGTTTACACGATAAACACTTAAGGCACCCTAAAAACTTTAAGCCGGGTGACCAAGTCCTTTTGTATAATTCTCGTTTACGTTTATTTCCGGGCAAATTAAAATCTCGCTGGTCTGGCCCATTTTCTGTTTTAGAAGTATTTCCTTATGGAACTGTTTTAATTTCTCACCCTGATAAGGGTAATTTCAAAGTGAATGGTCAGCGTCTTAAACTCTACTTTTCTGGTGATGATGATGTCAGTCCAAACATTATTAAGTTTCTGCTTCACGAACTTTAATCTTGAACTTTTAATTTTTTGCTAAAAACAATTTTATTTCTGGACAACAATATTTTTGGACAATATTATTCTTTTGATGCGTCGAGCTCAACGATGCTTTAACCAAAGGGTGCTCTTGGGAGGCAACCCAAGTTATCTTTTTCTGTTTTCTTTATTTTACAATTTTTGCCTCGGACGGCTCCGACAAGCTGAAGCTTCTGCGATCGCCTGCTCCAACATTGCTGAATACATCACGAAGTCCAAAGAAGACATTCGGAGGAGCGGCATCACTCAGCTTTCGCAGCAAATAAATCCGGGGAAGTACCTGTATTTCAATTCTGTCTTTCAATTCTGTACTTTATTTTTCTCTCCTTCTCCAATCCCCTTCTTTAGCCATTGAGGGCAATGTCTATTTTAAGCTTGGGGGAGGACTTCCTCCTTCATTTTTGCTTAGTGTAAATATTTTTCTTTTTGTATATATTTTAAATATTTCCAAAATAAAAAAAAATGAATATCTTAAAATTCCAAAAAAAAAAGAGAAAAAATTTCCAAAATCCAAAAAAAAAGAGAATATTTCACAAAATAAAAAAAATATATGTGTTTTTGAATAGTTTAGACATTTTTGTATTTCAATAGTACCCCTAGTTTTTGTTTTTGTTTTACTCAAAATTTTCTATAAACAACTTAGTTAATTATAATATTTCTAATCGTCCTTTTTAATTATGTTTCACAAGTAAAATATTGGCCATGCTGTGTTTCTAATTCACGGTAGCATGTTTAGGTGAAATATTTTTCTAAAACTAGCATTTCTATTATGGTTTTTTGTTTTTTATTTCCTTTACTATCTCAAGAATTCATCATCCACTATTTTCTTTTTCGTTTTTGAATAATTTTTGTAAAGTCAACTTTTGAATAACGTAGTAGATGTGAACGATCCAAGTCACCTATTATTTCTATTTTCAAGTTAATTTCATCAATCTTCTTTTATTATCTAAGACTCGCTTTTTGAAAATTTTCAAACCTTTGTTTTAAATAAATTCAAATGCATGAAAATGATTTAGGCCATTTTTGTTTTCGTTTGAGCTTTCCTGCCAACCTAAAAACTTTTACCACTAGTTAGCCGTTTTTGAGCCTTTTTCCGATTTCATTTGATAGCTCCTTCCTTCATTTCAGTTTCACCAAAGCCAAAATTTCCAACCTATCGAATCACACTAGCCTTTTTGAGTTTCATAAATTATTTTGACGATTTTGATAGGGTATTTTGTGATTTTTGTGGGAGAAAGGTTTTCGAAAAAAAAAGTATGTTCGAAAGTGATGTTTATTTTTGTTTGGCCAACTCAAAAAGGAAAATAAAAATATTTATGGCCTTTGTTTTGAAAAAAAAAATGAAAAAAAAAGAAAAAAAAAGAAAAAAAATGTGTATATATTTTTATGAAAGTTTTTTTTTGAAACTCTTTGCTTTGGTTTAGTGTGATTTTAAAAACTTCACGTTTATCTTTGAATTCCACTCCTAATCATTTTCCTAAACCAAACGTTTATGTCCTATTTAAGTCCTTTTGATTCACGCTTTTTTATTTTTATTTAACAACTAAGAAAAGAAAAAAAGTAAATTCATTTTTAGTTCTGAATTTAAACCTAGATTTTTGTTAATTAAATTGATATAATTATAATGCGTTGCTTGGATCTAGTAACAACTTAATGCGTGTTTTTCATTTTCGTTGCTTTGCTTAAGTTTATTTAAAAAAATCTCGTTAAAATTTTGGATGATTTGTTTTTATTGAGTAAAGTTTATAAAAGTTTTATAATACCTAAATAATTGTTTTAGACTTACATTTCACCTTTTCCCTACTTAGAATTTCACATAGTACTTGTGTAGGCATAATTAGAACATTTTGATTAGTCCTTTTTATAAATATCTAGTTTTTTATATTTTTGCTTGGGGACAAGCAAAGCTTAAGCTTGTGGGAATTTGATAATACGTTTTGTAGCCTAAACTATTATCGTATTTTCTATTTTATATTGTACAAAAAATGTCTATTATTAGTTTATTTTTATCCTTTTTATGTAAATATTATTGCCACTAACATTTTCTTGTCCTTTTGCAGGTTTTCAGGAAATTGTCAAAAATGACCTGACACGCCCCCCTGTCACGCCCTCCCTGGGCGTGACCTAGGGCGTGTCACACGATCCCGAGGACTTTTGTTGGAAGGGACAGGAAAACAGACAAAACCGCTGTCACGCCCACCTGACACGCCCTCCCTGGGCGTGTCACCAGGCGTGACCGTGGGCGTGTCGCCCTCTGCCGCAAAGCCTGCCGCCGCATTAAATGCCGTTTCTCCACAGCACGAAAACAGTACTGTCACGCCCCCCCCCCCCGTCACGGGCATGACCGGGGGCGTGACATCAACTTTTCGACGATTGGCGGATTTCCGACCAATGAATTGGACATGACGTGCCTGTCACGCCCCCCCCCTACACGGGCGTGACCTAGGGCGTGACCACCGACGTACCGAAGCAATCATCCCTCCCGCCAGAATCCAGAGCCCGAGGTCAACATAGTACTGTCACGCCCCCTGACACGCCCCCCTAGGGCGTGTCGGAGGGCGTGACTAACCCGAGAAAAATTCTATAAATTGAGACCCCCCTCTCCATTTCAGCAAGCTTTGGTTGAGAGGGGGAGGTGCTGCCACTTTGGTTCTTGAGTTTTTTCATGCTTTCTCTCTCTCTCTCTCTCTCCCTCTCTTTGTAATTTTTGTTTAACCCTAGTTTAATCTTAGTTTGTTCTATCTTTTATTGTAATTTTGCTCTTGCTTAGTGCTACTTATAGGGCTAGAATAGGATTTCAATTTCATGCACTTGTAATTTTAATTTCAATTAGTGTAAAATGCCCCGTTTCATTAATAGAATTGTTCTTTTTTTAGCTTGTGTTTTTTTAGGCTTTACTACTCATCCCCCCTCCTCCACTCCATTATGATTAACTAATCCTCCTTGTACTCGATTTTGATGATCCGAGGTTAGAGCGATTAAGTTATGATATTTTAATTATTCTTTTCTTTTTTGGTTAGGGCCTTGAATTACTCTTGATTAATCACGGGTTGGAGGTATATTATCGATATATACTCTCCACCTTTGCTTTCATTTTGGGCTAGCCGAGAGGCCGATAGAATGAAGTGAGCATTCAAGAGTAAAGGGAGTTGTACGGACCCCTCGAGAGAGGCAAACGTCCAAATCTCCCGGATTGGAGTAAAATCCAATAGTGGGGTTCACCGCGTAAAGCGAGTTTTAGGCCTCCGATTTAGACGAGAGTCAGTCGGACCTTCCTAAACTCAGTTGGGCATGACTTCGAGAGAAGCGTGTTCAAGCTTTAGGAACCTCCACGGTCAAGGACCTTTATCCTATTAAGTTTAGATTTTTATCGCATTTTCTTAATCGTCTTTAGCCGAGGTGAATCTTGATCGAGTGCATTTCCATTTCATATTTTCAACCTTCTGTCGTAATCATTTTACATAATAGCACTTTACTTAATTGCATTAGCTCTCTTTCTAAGCATTAGTTTTATTTCATTAATCTCAATTAGATTCTCTAAACCCTAGTTTTTCCGTCGATAAGATAATAGCGTTCGTGTGAGTAATCATAGCCAACAGTTCCCGGATTTCAATACGACACTTGTGTCCCCTAGCTACAATTCGATAGGTATACTTGCCTCATCGGGTTGCTAGTTCGGTTGCGTTTATTTTCTTCGAACCCTAGCGCGCAACAATGGTCAGCTTGTCCATCAACTGCTCTGTACCTACAATACTATAAGAGGAGGAGTTTGGAAGCTCACATTTAACCATATTAGATTCATCAAATACAACATGCATTGACACTTCTACAACTTGGGATGTTAAGTTATAGACTCTATATGCCTTACTATGAGTGTTGTACCCAACAAAGATCCCTTCATGAGACTTTGCATATAACTTAGTTAAATGGACTTTTCTATTGTTGAGTACATAGAACTTGTAACCAAAGATCCTGAAATAGCTCAGGTTTGGTTTTCTGCCCTTCAAGATCTCATAGGGAGTCTTCTTGTGGCTATTGTTGACAGAAGCCCTTTTAAGGACATAGCATGCAATGTTAATTGCCTCAGCCCCGAAGTATTCTAGGAGGGATGAGTCACTTAGTAAGTTTCGACCAGCCTCTATGAGAGTCCTATTTTTCCTCTCAGCAATTTCATTTTGCTGGGGTGTTCTAGGAGACAAAACTGTTGATAAATCCCTAGCTCTTCACAGAACCTTGCCATGCACTCAAACTGAAACTCAGTGCCATGGTCACTTCTTATTTTGACCACAGTGCTGTTTAATTCCTTCTTAATTTGCTTGACAAATGCCTGAAAGACATCAGGGGTTTAAGATTTCTTCCTTAGAAAGAACACTCAGGCAAATCTAGAAAAGTCATCAACAACCACAAGGGTGTAGACTTTCCTTCCTAGACTTTGAATTGGCATAGGAACAAACAAATCCATATACAAGAGGTATAAGCACCACACTGAGTCTTTGGTGTCAATGCTCTTGAAGGTGGTCTTAGTCTGTTTGCCCTTTTGGCATACAGAGCAGATACCCTCCTTTGTGCATATAGACTTAGGCCCATTCCTAACCATCTCATTACTGAACAACTTGCCTATGGTCCTATAATTTAGATGAGCTAGCCTCTTATGCTACTGGACACAGGAAGAGGGTTTCTCTTATGCAATAAGGCATACATGTGAGTCTTTGCTAGAACATAGGAAATCTAAATAGTACACATTTCCACTCCTAGTGCCTGTTAAGATGACCTCTTGGTCACTTAACCTCCTAATTTGGCACTCATCTTTGTGGAACACTGTGTCATAACCAAGATCACAAAGTTGACTAATGCTTATCAGGTTGTATTGCAACCCTTCCCCATAGGCTATTCTAGTGATAGTGACTATTCCATTAGAGATCTTACCATAAAATCTAGTCACTCCTTTCAGATCTATTAAAGACAACCTTTGGTCCATTCCTTATTGGGGCATAATCATTCAGCCTGCTCCTTATTCCAGTCGCGTGCTTGTAACATCCACTTTCCAAGTACAAAATATGGGTATGAACAGTTGGACTATCCTGCAAAACACACATCAGTTAACCTTAGGACCCCAATTTTTATTGGTTCCTTGGTGTCTGTTAGACTGAAAATAATTCTGCCTCCCATCAGCTTTTCTGACAGGCAAGCTGACATTTGCTCTTTGCATACTATGATTGTGCCAGCAATCAACAGTAAAGTGGCCTACTTTGCCATAACACCAACACTCAAGGATATTGTACCTTCTTTTTGGATAAGTTCTAGTGGATGTGTTAACAATAGCTCTGGGTCCAGAAGGAGTAGCAGCAGTCATGTTCCATGATTTTCTAGCTCCGGTCTGACAAGTGGTGGGTCTGACAGTAGAAGTACTTGGGATATCGTGAGACCTTCTAGCAGCAGCTTTCTTTTCAGAAAGCATACCCTTGATAGCCTCGGAGATGCCCAGGTCAGGTCTACTAACAGCCTTCCCCTTTGTCTTAGAGTGGGCTGGAGGAATTTGAGAACAGTCAACAGCTTTACCGTTAACTGAAGGAGCAGTTGCACCAAACACAAATGGTCTAGGATGGGCCATTTGTATTTTCTCATAGGTACTTGCATCTTTTCTCTAACTGACACCATATTGTGGAACATCTTTGTTCACAGAAGATGGTGTAGCATGATTCTAGTGACCATAAATACTCTCATGGTCATGGCTATTGGAAGGAAATTGCACTCTAACAAATTTTACAGGAGGCTTAGAGGCTAGTGGCTCCACTTGAGCTTTCCCTTTCCCTTGGGATTAGCAGCTCTTGTCCTTCCCTTGAATCCCAACCCTTTCTTTCCCTTTTGGGAGGAGAATGAGTCTATCAAGGGCAACACTGTGCTAGACTTGGAGTAGCTAGCCACTAGTTCCCTCTCCTTTTTGAGCTTTCCCTCAAGATTCCTGATTTGATTATTCTTGAAGGTTATGGTGCTCATCTAAATGATTGCCACATTCTTCAATTTTCTAACTTCCTGCATCTTCAGATATAGCAATTTTGCTTATTCTGAAGCAGCAAGCTTTAAAGAGAAAATTTCCTGAGCCTACTGTTTGGCTAGGATCTTGCACTTCTTTAGAGCCTGTATAAGTTCACCATATTTATCATTCAATTGATTGATGTCTCCCTCAGATTCTGAGCCATCATCATCACTTGATGCAGAGGCACAAGAATCTGGAACTTATTCATAATCTGAACATGTAGAGCTAGCAACAAAAATTACCTTGCTTGGACCAGGCTTATCCTTGCTGATTTCTTCATTTGACTTAGCCATCAACCCAAGGCAGCAGTTGTCATCTTCAAAATCCACCTCTGAATCACTATCAGAATGTGATAGAGGGGCCCTATCTTCAATCATGGCAGTAGGATGAACCTTCTCAGCTTCTTCTTCAAAGGTAGTCATCCTTTTGATGAAGTCTACTTCTACAGCTCCTTTTTCAGTAGAGTACAACCCAATATAGATTTCTTCTTCTTCTAACTCTGACTTTGATGTGGAGGAGTCAGTCCAGCTTCTTTGCTTTTTGGCAATGAGGGATTTATCCTTCTTGCCTTTTTTCTGGAGGTCCTTTTTCTCACTTTGTTCCATCCTTTTGACTTGGCAGTAAGTTATCATATGCCCATGTTTTCTGCAATGATAACAGGTTATGTTAGAGGAAACCTGTTTAACATTTTGGAACCATACTTGACCTCATTAGAAGACTTTATTCTGCCTTTGAAGTAGTCATCCTTGGGATGAGAGGAGGTGGAAGGCCAACCTCTCCAGTGCTTCTTCCGTAGAAATTTTGGAATTGCCTAGTGAAGGCAGCAAAATCTTCATCAGACCATTGACAGTTTGATGCACTTCCCTTTAATCTACCCGAATAAGATTCAGCATCTCTCCTTGGTGGAGAGGGAGACTTTCTTCTGCTTTTGACGGTGCCTTTAGCTTTGAAAGCTATAGTTTTTTCTCTTGCCTTAGACTTGTTGTTGTTCTCCTCTTCTTTCCTTATTTCCAGATGAATCTCATATGACAGCAGCTTCCTAAAGAGTGTGTGAGAAGTAGTGTCACCACAATTTGCCACTTCTCTGATGGCATAGATTTTTGTGTCCCACTCTCTAGAGAGATATCTAAGGAACTTCCCATTCAATTCATATTGTCTGAATAGTCTTCCATAAGTCTTTAGCTCATTCACAATCCTAAAAAACTTTTCATAACAAGTGGATATGTTGTCCCCCTTTGATTTTCTGAAACCCTCATACTCTTGGTTGAGCATGGACTTCCGATCATCTCTAACCTCATATGTCCCCTCCATATAAATCATAAGTTTTTTCCCACATTTACTTTGCTATTGTACAATGGATCAGGTTTTGATGTGTAGAATCATCAACAACACCCATGATGATATTCTTTGCCCTCTTGTCTATTGAGGTCAGGGCCAAGTCATCCTTGGTCATCTCATCATATGTCTTGTGGGTTTTGACATTAGAATCCAGTCTAGAGACCTTCATTGGGATTAATGGTCCTTCTTCAACTGTAATGTACATTTTAGGGTCAGCAACTTCCATGAACTTCCTCACCCTTGCTTTCCAGATGCCAAAATCTTCCTTCCTACAGATTGGAAGTCTCACAACACTCAGCTCCCTATTGGTCATTCCTAAACCCTTGGAGACAGCCTTCTTGCTAACCTTGGAGGTCTACTCAGACTGTTAAGTCCATTAAAGAGTAACCTCCCACTGATACCACTTGAAAGTCTTGTTTTAAAGGTTAGCTAAACACCTAGAGGGGGGGGGGGGGGGTGAATCGTTTTTTGTCTTTATTTTACCTTTAATAATTTGTTATCAGATTTCTGTGCCTGTGATTAGGTTAGTTATCAGCTTTCAAGAACATTCACAGACAAACAACAATTTTATAGTGGTTCTGCAATATTGGGTACATCCACTGTCCCTATGCGCCTATCTAACAATGTGTTAGATTCGGCTCTTCCTCCAAAAATCAGCTACTTAATAGCTAACAACACAGATCCTGCAGGACCACACAGGTCACACAGACCTAACAATTAGGCACTATGCCAACCCTCAGGTCACAACGGCCTTTCACCCGACACAAAGCCAAACACAGGTCACAAAGACCTTAGCCTTTATAAGACAGGATTACAACTCCGGATTCACCAAGAATCTTTACATAAGAAAGAAATAGAGAAAGATTATATGATTAGACACAAGATCAAGGACTCTGTGCCATCTTCTTCCTAGACTGAGCAGATATTAGCCAAACCTTTTGTGTTGAAGATAATGATGTAAGCAGAAGATTCTTTCCACAAACAGCTAACCTTTCTTCTACAGAACTTATAGATCTGCTCCCTCAGAATGAATTCTGATACTACTGTTGTGAATGGTAATGCTCTAGATATCTCCTTCCAAGCAAGGTTCTCTGAGCAGAACTCCTTCTTAAGGCTCGACGAAAATAGTGATGAAGAAGATGATGTTCTCCCGCCCATCTTCTCGTTTTCAGAAAACCTAGACGAGGAATCGATTTTTCTCTTGGTTGTGTTGGTTATTTTTTTTACTATGCCTGATTGCTTCCTTTTATATCCTGAAGGCCAATCGAGCACTGGGCCCCACCACCAGGATTGATGGCTGAGATTAAGCCATCCGCGCATCCCTTCCGTTTAAATTTGATTTAACGGATCATTGCTGTGTGTGGGCCCCAACACTTTATGATGAAAATATTCCTTGGAAAGTGCAGAAGATGATGAAATCTGGACGCCAATGTCTTTGGCAGCAATTCCGCACCATTTGAATTTTGTTGACAATTTGACTTTGCTGACGTCAGTATGACCCAGCATCTCTCTGGACTTAGACAAAATTCAATCATCATAACCAAAGGCGTTAAGTGAGTAGGTATCACTAAACGCCACAACACTTAGACAAAATTTTGTCTTTCTAAGTATTGAGATTGACGAAAGCTTGGCTCCGATCGACGAATGTCAAGCTTAGCTCGACAAATGCAAAAGTTCTGTTCGACGAACTGCAAACTTAGATCGATGAAAGGCTAAACTGAGCTCGATGAACTCCAGGCTAAACTTAGTAATTTGTCTCAGCTCGACGATCGCTTAGCTCAGTTCGACGAAGCTAAGATCGACGAAAGTCAAGCAGTCCACGCTTTTGGAATTAGCCAAATTTCTGCTCCATGGCGTTGAGAGCGTTGAGAGCGTTTAGAGCGTTGAGTGAGCTTATCTCACTCAATGATATTTGCTTTAGCAAATATTTCTGCGCCTTGGCATTGAGAGAGTAAGCTCCACACAACGCTAAACTACATAACATAATTTTCTATTATCTGGCGTTGACTGAGTAAGCTATACTCAACGCCTGTGGACTTAGTGAAAATTTTGCCAAACTTTTCAGTGGAGTTGACTGGCACAGCAACACTCAATGCTAAAAGTTGTATGGCGTTGAGTTAGTAGAACACACTCAACGCTTGTTGACTTGGCCACATTTTCAGCCGAATTCTCTAGGCTTAGACTGACTTAGCCTGACTCACAATCTTTCTACTTTATGGCGTTGAGTGAGTAGATTACACTCAATGTCTGTGGACTTAGCCACATTTTTGGCTATCTTCAAGTTAGGCTGAGATAGACTCAACGCTATATGTTATATGGCATTGAGTGAGTAGACTACACTCAACGCTTATGCACTTATCCAAATTTCTACAAGATATTATTGAGTCCTTACCTCTAGTGTTGAGTGAGTTTGCTCCACTCAACGCCTATGGACTTCAGCGATTTTTTGTATGTCCAGCAACCACTTAGAGTGTCCACATGTCAAATCAATATGGAATACCTGCACTCAAGACCTCAAATACACATTAAATACAGTTGATGTGTGTGTCATTGACCAGTTTGACTTCTCAAAAATCATGGATATTGGGAACAATGGACCCAACAACCGCTTTAAATCGTCACCCTTCCAAGTATGAGGCATGTCTTCCCCATCATAGGTTTGCAGTTGGTATGCCCCATTTTTCAGAACTTCTTAATGATGAATGGCCCGTTCTAGTTCGAATTCAGCTTACCTACTAAACCAGTTCTTGCGGCTGCATCTTCCTTTTTTAGAACGAGATCTCACACCATAAAATGCTTGACCCTGATATTCTTATAAAAATATCTAGCCACCCTTCGCTTGACTTCCTCCTGCCTGATGATGGCTTCATCCCGCATTTCTTCAATTTGATCCAAGCTATGCTTCATGTTCTCATTGTTAATCTCAAGCCAGTCTTCCCAACTTTTCCTGGCCAGCAGGACCCTGGGAGTAAGAACCTTCAAATTCCACCGGGATGAGAGCCTCTGATCCATAAGCAAGCTTCTAAGGTGTTTCTCTAGTAGCTAATGAGTAGGTCGTTTTGAGGGTCCATAGAACTCAAGGGAGTTCATCTGCCCAGATGCCTCTAATATTTTGCACCTTCATTTTTAGCAATTTGTGTATCTGCTTATTCGCTGCTTCTACCTGGCCGTTTTTTCTGGGATGTTGAACTGACGAGAATCGCAGTTCTATGGTGACTTATTTGCAAAAGTTTTTCATCTCTTCATTGGTTAACTATGGCCCACTATTCGTAATTATTGCCATCGGGATCCCATGTCTGGAAATTATCTTCCCCCACACAAAGTTTTTTCTCACCTGGGTTGTTGTCATTACTAGCACCTTGGCTTAAATCTATTTGTTGAAATAATCAATCATAACAAGTATAAAAAGTTGCTGCCCACTCGTCATAGGAAATGGTCTGAGGAGATCCATTCCCCAAACAATGAAAGGCCAGGGGGTGGTGATTGAAATAAGTCATTGAGATGATTGGAGTTGAAGCGGAGAAAATTTCTAGCACTGGGCTCACTTCTTTGCAGAGGATTATAAATCCTTTCTCATCATGGGCCATAAATTACCTTGTCGCAATATTCTTCTTTCCAAAGTTCTTGCTCCTGAATGGCTACCACATTCCCAACAGTGAATTTCTTAAAGAACGTTTAGAATCTCCTCCTCAGACACGCACCTTGCCATTGGGGAGAGGAAAGTTATTCTATACAGAATTCTGGAGATGAGTTTATAATTTACCGCTTTCATTCTTAATCTTCTCTTATCCTTCAATGTCTGAGGTAATTCTCCTGGTTAGAGATATGATTTGAACGGATCTATCAAAGAGGGTCGTTGTTGAAGCTGCATCAACTCCCCTTCTTCCGTAGCTGCGGTAAAAAAAGCTCTAAAGTTGTCTCTTTCGAGGGGAGACAAAACTTTGCTAGCTCGTCCGCCTCAGTATTGTGCACTCTTGAGACGTACTCAATGGTGAAACATTTATACCTCCCAATATCTTCCTTCACCAGCATTAAATATGTCTTCAAGGTGGGATCTTTTGTTTCAAAATTTCCTAGTACTTGTGACACCATTACTAAAGAATCAGTTTTAACATGCGCATGGTCTATTCCCAACTCCTTCGCAAACCGCAGACCAGCTAAGAGTGATTCGTATTCTGCTTGGTTATTTGTGGTTTGAAAAGAGAACTTTATGGCCTGCTTTAGCTTTCCCCCGTTGGGGTTAATGAGGACTACTCCTACACCTGAGGAGTTATTGCCTGAAGCACCATTTACGTAGATTGTCCATGCTAACAAAGATTGATCGGCTTGTCTAGTACTGGACTCAGTTGTGTCTATTAAGAAATCTTCCAATACCTGTGCTTTGATAGCTGTCCTGTGTACATATGAGATATCAAACTCACTAAGTTCAATTGCCCATTTGGCCAGTCTCCCAGAGTGTTCTGGTTTTTCTAGGATACTCTTCAATGGCTGATCAGTAACCACCTGGATTGAGTGTGCTTGGAAGTATGGTCGAAGCCTTCGGGAAGACATTACTAGTGCCAGTGCAAGCTTTTCGAGAATCAGATATTTGGTTTCTGCATTCTTCAATATATGGCTTACATAGTATACTGGACATTGCCTTCTTCCTTCCTCTCTAACAAGAACTGAGCTTTTTGCTTCCGAGCCAACTCCTAGGTAGATGTACAATATATATCCAGTTCGATGACTTTGAAGCAAAAGAGTTGAGGTGAGTTGCTTTTTAAGTTGCTCAAAAGCTTTCGCGCACTCTTCGGTCCATTTGAATTTAGATCCCCCATGAAGAGTTTTGAAAAATGAAGCGCTTTTAGCCCCTACTCTAGAAATAAATCTTCCAAGGCCTTCTAGTCTTCCCCCAGTTGCTGAACCTCTTTAGGGGAGTGAGTTGATGGCATATTGAGGATTGCTTTAACTTTATCTGGGTTAGGGGCAAGCCCTTTGGGTGTAAGGAGATGACCGAGAAATTTTCCTTTATTTTCTCCAAAGATACATTTCAACGTATTTAACTTCATGTTATACCATCGTAGAGTAGCGAATCTCTCTGCGAGGTCTTGTAAGTGCGTAGCAAAGGTTTTACTTTTAATAAGAAGATCATCGACGTATACTTCAAGATTTCTTCTTTTTTGTTCTTTAAAAACAAAATCCATCATGCGTTGATAAGTAGCGCCTGAATTTTTTATCCCAAAAGGAATCACAAGATAGCAGTAATAGCCATCGTTTGTGATAAAGGTTGTATGGGGAATGTCAGGCTTATGAATCCTAATCTGGTGATAACTAAAGAATGTATCTAGAAAACTCAATTTAGTAAAGTCAACACACATCCTCCATTTCCCCCCTGGCTTCTTATCCATTACAACGTTTAAAACCAAGGCAGGGTATTGAATTTCACAGATGAATTTAGACTTGAGACGCATTGCAACCTCTTCCTTGATTGGCTCGGCCAGCTTCGTCGACACCTCCCTCTTCCTTTGTTGAATAAGCTTGAAGTCAGGTGCAATATTGACGTGGTGAAAAGAGACATCAGGATCTACTCCCGCTATGTCCTCCGCTGCCCAGGTGAAGACATCCAGGTTCTCCAATAAGCAGGCGATAACCTCTGCCATTTCTGCTTCAGGGAGCTCCGAGTTGATAAAAAGTCTCTTTTCTTCATCTTCGTCAATTGGAACTCCTTGGGTTGCTTGGGCAGGCTCAAGGTGAACTCCTTCCTGGATTTCCTCCTGATCTCCGATCTCTTCTTGCGGGGCCATTTCTTCTGAGATGACGACTAGAGCCGTCTGAGGAGGAACCTGCTCGATCATGTTGACGGTTTTGACATAGCATTCCCGGGCTTCCCTCGAGTCGCTTCTGACCCGACACTGCTTTCCTTCTGCTGTAAATTGATTGCCAAGTGATAGGTTGAAACCACTGCCCGATATTCATTGAGAACGGGTCTTCTAAAGATGGCGCAGTAGCAGCTTGCCACATCATCTACTACGAACGTGATAAGCTTGGATACCCCCCCCCCCCGAGTGTTACTGAGAGTGTAACGCTCCCTTCAACCTCCTTCTTTTCACTAGTGAAGCCATAAAGTGGCCCTTCAGTGGAGAGCAAAGTCTTTCCAGATCTCAGGGCCTAATATGCTTTCTTGAATATAACGTTGACCGACCTTCCAGTATCAACCAAAATTCTCTGGACCGTGTAATTTTCAATAATTTATCTGATCACGATAGCGTCGTTAAAGGGGTTGGCCATCTTCAGGAGATCCACTGGGCCAAAAGTAACGATTTCCCTTGGCGGGGCTGTATAATTCATGGCCACCTTATGCCGTGAGATCTTAGCCAAGGAAGACTTCCTGCTTGACTCTGCACCCACTCCTCCATGGATGTAAAAGAGATCGCTGAGGACGCATACGTTAGAATCTTTTACACCATGGCCCTTCATTTTTCCTGCGGCAAGTAGCCGCTCCACAAACTGTCAGAGAGCTTTGCAATCCTCTATTGGGTGTCCCTTCTCCTTGTAGAATGCACAGATAAGATCCGAGTTTCGAGTCTTTCCCTCAGCTTTCTGGAATTCTTTGTTGAATTCAGACTATTTCTGTAGGATCAACAGAACCTCATCTACTATCAAGCCCATGACGACAAGATCTTCTACAGCACCGTGGATTTTTTGATCATCTGAAGAGGAATTATTTCGGATTACAAGGACAGGTAAGATCCGAGGAGCGACAGGAGTTGGGGTGGCGGCCAACAACAATTTCTACTCACGAAACTATTGATGGTCGTGGTAAGGTCGCTTGTGTCTGATGTTCCTTCTCCTTTGTGTCGGAGGCTGATATTCTGGTAGAGGAGGTCTGGATGCTCGATGAGTTGCAAAGGAATATGTTGTGCCCCTTCTCTCTGCCTTTGCCATTAAGTTGGACACATATGAAAGGTTGGCACTCTCCCCTTCAATGAAGGTATTAGCCAAGGCTATTAGGTCTTGGAATGTGGCAAGATATTTTGTGGTTGCTTCGAATTTCAACAACCCTTCCTTGAGTCTGTTGATTAAGGCAATCTTATAAAATTCAGGATCTACATTCTTGACCCCCCCAGCTTCTCCTTCTTGAAGAGATCCACAAACTGTGCTACTGAATCATTATCACCTTGCTTGATCTTAAAGAGGGTAGCTGGCCTTCTCTTCCTTTTCCTGGAAGTGGAAAACCTTAGTAGGAGTTCCTGGTGAAGCACGTCAAAACTGGCGATAGATCGGGGGTAGAGTTCATGAAACCATTCTTAGGCTTGGCCTTCGAAATTGGTCACCAAGAACTTGCACTTCAAGCCATCTAACAGGCAGCTCATAGCTACGACATCCTCAAAGGCATGGAGGTGAGCAGATGGGTATGTCTCTCTAGTGTTAAAGGGAATGCGAGGTTCTCTGAAATTATTGGGAGCCTTCTCCTGACGGATCCTGTCTATAAAAGGAATCTTCAGCTCGAGCAAAAGTAGAGGTCGCAGGAGGACGTGCGATCGGATTGTCCTCAGCAAAGTCAAGTCTGCGGGCTGGACTTCCCCGGGCCACCTCACGAAAAAGTCCATAATAGGAACGAGCTCATCTGCTTGAGGTCGCAGTGGAGCTGTGGGCTAAATAGGAGAGCTGGCTGGATGTAGCATTGCTGCTGGTACTAGGCGAACTGGCATTTGGCGGACTGGCATTTGGCGGACTGGCTCGTTCATGGAGGCCGCTCTGGGCTGGTCAAGACGTTGAGTAAGCATGGTCAGGGCCCGGCTAATTGCATCGAGGCGCTGGTTAGTCTCTCTCCGAGGCTGTTCGTCCTCTCTTCGGGATCGGTCAAGCGCATCCCACAGGTCATCTGATGTGCTTGAGTGACTTAAGCGGTCATGGTGATGAGATGATCAGCGGCCTTACATTTCAGTCCGTTAACTTTAACAGTTACTTGGATCTAAAGGTCGCGTGTTGATGTTGATGCAAGAAATGTGCCCTCAAATTTCGGAAAAAGGGAAAAAGATGTTGGGGAGACGACAAGTAATTGTTTACTAGTGGATGAGAAAGGAGTAATCAGGACCGCTGATTGCGGTGTTACCAAGACAGGCTAGAGACCACAAAGTCCGAGATTCGAGTCCGCCACCTATAATAAGTGGGCTCCTTGACTTGAGTCAGCATGTTTTGGGTGCACCGCTTCCCCCAATTTATAGGTTTGGAGACCTAACCAAACCGGCAGGGCAAAAATAACCGGCTGCCTGGGGTACATGAGAATCGGGTAGCAGAGACAGGAAACAAAAAAGAGAAGACTACCCAGTCTGCGCAAGAAGGGTGGAGTGGGCTAAAAGGACCCACCCTGTCCGATCAAATGATGGTTGTACCAAAAGATATTACCAAGATTTGTGATTCGAAAATGGTCGATCTCTCCCAACAAAAAGAAAACGAAGGGTCACCAAACCTCTCGAACTTAAATAAAATAAGGGTGAACAACAAAATCAATCGAAGAAACCACGATAAAATTAATGCTATCAAGATTCAACGACAAAGTATTCCACCACAAAAATTTATCTAGTGGGGGTAAACACAAAAGTAGCAAGGTTTCGTTACCCAACTGAAATGGATGATTCCGATTAACTATTTTCTTGATCGTCCTTCAACGGCTCCACCGGAGTCACACTGAATGGAGAGAAAACTCGTTCTCCATTGTTGCTTCACGCCGGAGTTGGAATCCATAAGGGGGGATCTTTTCCTTGGCCGAATTTCACCCGAAATGAAAGAGGTTGGTTGGTTATGGTAGGGAAGAGGGTGGTCAGATAAAGTAGGGGAAGGGGTCAGGTTTCTTTATAGAGGAAAGGTGAGGGAGGAGGAAAGTGGAGAGGAGGCTGAATAGAGAGAGAGAGGAAGGAAGGTGGCCAACGACCAAAGAGAGGGGAGGAGAAAGAGGGGGGGGGGTCGAATTTTGCCTAAGTGGGAAAGAGAGGTAAGGGGGAAATTCAAATTTTGAATTCAAAGTTTCAATTTTTCATTCTCTTCTAAAATCCTTCATGACATGGCCTATATATAGGCTACACCACTCAATCTCCACCCTTGAAAATTAAACCACTCATGATGGTTATATGCACCCATCATGACATAATAAATATAATAATTAATAACATGAAATAAAAAAAACAATTGATGGTTATAAGCACCCATCATACATGAAATGAAATACTAAAAATAGAATTGCTTAAAATAAAAATGATAAAATATATAATTTTAATTATGTAAATTACAATTATATATATTATTTATTGGAGGCGGCGGACGTCGAGAAAAACATGCAGTGGCAGCAGCTTTGGCGAAGAAATGTTGTGGTAGACTCCCATCTTCGAGCTTGCGGCATCGATCGTCCCAATCCACAAACTTTCTATGACGGGGATCAACGGCTGCATCAACATCATCGCCATCAAACCTCCCCCACTCAAAATTACTCATCACCGATAAGTGGCCCATAAGGGGGTAACCATCGAAAGCAGCAACAACATGGGGTTAATCTGGCCCCGCAATCCGTGTCGTAGTAGCATGAACATTCCATAGCACTAAAAACATGTTAGTTGTAGAAATAAAAAAACTCGATATGGTGTTAGGCAAAAGAAAATTAACTTGAATCTTACCATTCATTTCAACAACCAAGGACTCCACGTGGAAATTAGATAAGAAAATACTAACACTCCCCAACCCAAGAGAATATTTAGTGGTAGGAAGAAATGACGGAGAAAGCCACTTAGGTGGAACAGATACGTACAGTAAGATGTTCGGAAACCTGAAATAAAGTGAAACACCCTGTGCTGTATAAAAATATGAAATAAAAGCATGAAATCCGACATTCTTCATAAAAATGGATGGGTCAGCATTCTTACGTATTAATTTATTAATGGAGCCAGACGGCATCCGCTCGGGGACTGACCAGACTAAACCCAATTCATTAAATCTAGCGTCAGATGGTCTCGGAAAGGAGTTGAAATGCGTACGACATAACTTATAATGAATCACTAACGTCCAAGATATAGGAGAAGAAAATCCAAGTTCTACATGATTAGACCCAAATGCGAAGGATAAGGGGGTTAAGTCAGGTGGCACGAGAGCCTTATAATCAGAGATGATTTTAATGGGCTCTAAAATCGCAGTCTTAATTTTACCCTTAATATTCATACGCTCGACATAAAGATATGCCAAAGTGAACCGTTTATCATAAACAATTGAATTGGATTCTCCCGGATGTGAAAAGTTGTGCGAGCGATACAACTCAAGGGACCCAACTAAAGTCACTAACACGAGGAAATGAGGGTCATACAAAGGCGGTGGGTAACTGTGTGCGACCGGGTGTGGTATATAATTATGTATAGGGGACACCACAATAATTGGTATAATGGCCAAAGAATCAGAATCAGACGTAGTGGAGGACGGAACCGTAGTCAGACACACAGAAAAATGAGATGTCAAAAGTGACACGTAGTCTTGTCTATGAGGTGCGGTGAAAAGTCCAAATACTAGTGCACTGAACATAGTAATATCTATACGTTGATACAATGCCAATGTACAATAACTAGGGGGAACGGTCGGTAAAATAAAACCCGGGATAAAATCTGAATCAGTAAAAATTTCACCCAACGGTGACGACATCAAAGAACTCTCATACGGGTGTAAAATAACAATATCGTAAAAAATTACCATTCCCTCAGATCGTAACTGATCCACAATAATAATAGGAACATCCTCACTCTCAGGCTCCTCTTATAACTCAGATATAATCTCAATAGGTATAATCGTAGGCTCTAACATAATGGGGATCGTATCCTGGAGAGGGCACTCAATACTAGGGTGATCAGATACAACGCTAGTAGGGCTCGTAATAGGCAACATAATACTCTCACAGATCGGAACGTAATCATCCCATATATCGTCTTCTAAATCACTAGGGTATCCAATCTCAATTTCAGATTCATCAGAATCGTCAGACACTAATGTACATGTCAGAATACTCTCACCTACAGGGGGTCATCCTCAGAATCAAGAGATACCGCATCTATATAAGAATCCTCATTTTTTCAATCACATTCTTAGGAGGATCAGTCTATTGATGCGAGAAATGCGCCCTCAAATTCCGACAAAAGGGAAAACGAGGTTGGGGAGACTGCAAGTAAATTTTTACTTGTGTATGAGAAAGGAGTAATCAGGACCGCTGATCGCAGAGGTACCAAGACAGGCTGGAGACCGCAAAGTCTGAGATTCGAGTCTACAACCTCTAAAAAGTGGGCTCCTGTGCTCGATTTAGCGTGCTTTGGGTGCACCGCTTTCCCCTATTTATAGGTTCGGGGGCCTACCCAAACGGGCAGGGCTAAAATAACCGGTTGCCCGGGGTATAGGAGAACTGGGCAGCTGTGACGGGAAACAAAAAAGAGAAGACTGGCTAGTCTGTGCAAGAAGGGAGGATTGGGTTCGCGATCTGGAGCTGATCTGGAGCTCCCTTCTGGCAGTAGGGCGCGATACTGGCTGAAGGGCCGTGACCTGTGTGGGTTGATTGTTGAGTCCTCTTGAAGAGAGTTGACAGACGATCTGGGAAGCTGATCTCCTGAGGATGGACGACCTGGGGGGACTGGAGAGTTGAGTCTGCCGCTAAAGGAAAATGGTACTGGGATCCTTACTAGGAAACCTGGACGGATTGGAAACTGAGTTTGCCGTCAGAGAGCCCTGGATCTTGTCGTTCGTCGAACGGAGCTCGTCGTTCGTCGAATGGAGCTCGCCCCTGAGCGGACATTGGAATCGAGTCCGCCAATAAAGGAGGATGACCTGGGTCCTTGTTGATCATGTTGCGGATTCTCGGGTTAACACAGTCGTCAAGGCTAATGGAGGAAACACCCTAGCAGTAACATTTTTGGAGTCCATGACATAAGACCTATTAGGAATGGTTTCCATAAAAGTGGGTGGTGGTCCTAAGACGGACTCTCCCTTCTAAAACGAGTTAGTCTTATTCCCTTGTTTAAGGGTAGCAAAATCATCTAACATCTGCGTTCGATGGTACGTAGGGACGTACTAGTGTCTCAATAAGTCTTTCATGAATGCCTAACCAATAAGTAATTTACCATTCTTAGTTCTCAGACGTCGTTTCTCATTCAACCAGAATATCTTAGCTCTACCTAACAACTTTATTCTTGCCACTTGCACCTTATCCACGTGAGTCCATTTGTACCACTCAAAGTAGCACTCTATTTCATTAACCCAGTCTAGGAAAACTTTGGGACACCCTGAACCATCATAAGTTGGTGCCTCAATTCTTGTGGGATGATAAGCGTGGGGACGGTTATTATTCCTATGGTATGAAGGCAAGGCTGGGGTATGTTTAGACATGACTTTAGCATATAAATAGTCATAACCTTCAAAAGTGGGTGCCTGTCTTCTAGCATACACGTCATAGGTCATTTTCTAGTGGTGACAGGACATAAAATTCTACTCGAATCTGGTGCACATGTAGTGAATAGAAGGCTCTGACCCAAATAAATATTGGAAAGATAGATTTATTCTCGCTTAATAACTAAGGTAATAAAATATGTTTTTTTATTTTCTTACATAAAATAAATAAGATATTATTAAAAAAAATTTGAATTTGTTTGCTGAAAAATAAAAATTTAGGCCGCTTTTGGCTGACCAGAAGAATTTTTTTTATATTTTTTTGACAAATAAAAGTGCAGGACATGTGCGTGTCGGCATACTAATAAAAGGGGGATTGTGCCAATTAGGAAATTGACGTGAACCTCCATCTGATACCAAATTAATGCAGGCTCACACATCGACACCGAAAAAACAAACGATCTAAACATGATTGCCTCTCTACAATCAAATTCTACACTCGCACATATTATCTAACACGGCGCACACGCTATGCAATTATATCATTTAGATTCTAACATACGGGTATCCAAACCGATTAGGATCGAATAAAGGCTATATGCCAATATTCTTTTCGGCTAAAAGGACCCACCCTATCCAATCGAGCGATGGTTGTACCAAAAGAGATCTACCAAAATGTGCGATTCAAAAACGGTAGATCTCTCCCAACAAAAAGAAAACAAAAGGTTGTCAAACCTCTCGAACTTAAATAAAATAAGGATGAACAACAAAATCAATAGAAGAAACCACAATAAAATTAATGCTATCAAGATTCAACGACAAAGTATTCCACCAAAAAAATTAATCTACAGGGGGAAAACACACAAGTAGTAAGGTTTCATTTCCCAATCAGAATGGATGATTCTGATTCACTATTTTCTGAAACGTCCTTCAGCGGATCCGCCAAAGTCACGGCGGATGGAAAGAAAACTCATTCGCCTTTGTCCCTTCAATCCAGAGTTGGAAGACACAAGGGGGGATCTTTTCCTTGGCCGAATTTCAGCCAAAATAAAAGAGGTTGGTCGATTATGGTAGGGAAGAGGGTGGTCGGATTCTGTAGGGGAAGGGGTCGGGTTTCTTTAGAGAGGAAAGTTTAGGGAGGAAGAAAGTGGAGAGGAGGCTGAATAGAGAGAGAGGAAGGAAGGTTGGCCGATAGACAATAAGAGGGGAGGAGAAAGAGGTGTGCCGAATTTTGCCTAAGGGGGAAAAGAGAAGTAAGGGAGAAATTCAAATTTTTAATTCAAAGTTTCAATTTTTCATTCTCTTCTAAAATCCTTCATGACATGACCTATATTAAGGCTACACCACTCAATCTCCACCCTTGAAAATTAAACCACTCATGATAGTTAAATGCACCCATCATGACATAATAAATACAATAATTAATAACATGAAAAAAATAACAATTGATGGTTATAAGCTTCCATCATACATGAAATGAAATACTAAAAATAGAATTGCTTAAAATAAAAATTATAAAATATAAATGATAAAATATATAATTATAATTATGTAATTTATAATTATATATTTTATTTATTGGCAGTGGCAGACGTCGAACAAAACATGCAGTGGTGGCGGCGGCTTTGGCGAAGAAATGTCGTGGTAGACTCCAATCTTCAAGCTTGTGGAATCGATCGTCCCAATCCACGAACTCTCTATGACGGGGATAAATGGCCGCATCAGCATCGTCGCCATCAACTTGGTTTCATCAAAAGGTTTCCCATTCTCATCATTATCTGGAGGCATAGTGGAGCCCATTGGAGTCCTCATCGAGGTTGTGTTCTCTATTCTTAATTTCTTAAGTAACTCTTTGGTGAACTTCATTTGAGAGATGAAAATTCTATCTTTAGACTATTTCACCTGAAGTCCTAAGAAATACTTCAACTCTCCCATACTGCTCATTTCAAACATCACTTGCATAAGTTTAGAGAACTTCTTGCAAAGGTGGTCATCCGTAGAGCCAAATATAATGTTGTCGACATAGATTTTAACATGCAAAATCTTGCCTTTAACTTCCTTGAGAAATAATGTCTTATCTATCTTTCCTCTTATGAAATTGTTCTCAAGAAGAAAGCTAGACAATGTCTCATAGCAAGCTCGGGGAGCTTGTTTTAAGCCATATGTAGTATTATTAAGAAAATGCACATAATCAGCGAAAGTTGAGTTGACAAAACCTAGGGGTTGTACTATGTATACTACCTCTTTTAGATCACCGTTGAGGAATGATGACTTCACGTCCATTTGATAGACTTTGAAGCCTTTGTGAGCAGCATACGCAAGGAATAACATAATTTCTTCAAGTCTGGCCACTGAAGCAAAGGTTTGATCGAAGTCGATCCCTTCCTCTTATATGTAACCTTGAGCTACAAGCCTTGATTTATTCTTTAAAATTACTCCATTCTCGTCCAGCTTGTTTCTGAATATCCATTTGGTACCGATCACATTCTGTCCTTTCGGCCTTGACACAAACTCCCAAACCTTGCACCTTTCAAACTACTTGAGCTCCTCTTGCATAGCCATTATCCAAGAGGCATCATTGTTTGCTTCTTCAAATTATTTTGGCTTAACCTGAGAAAGGAAGCTAAGATGCAAAACTTCGTTAGTAGTATCTCTTCTTGTTCTTACACCATCACCGGGATCTCCAATGATCTGATCAACTTGGTGATCTCTTAGGTGTCTGAACACTAGATTTCTTCCTATCCCACCAGCACGCTCTGCCATATCTGTTGCATCTCTTGTAGGTTGAAGGAGTTCTTCATCTAATATCTCTCCTTCCACCACACTTGGATTGACGACTTTGACTTAGCTTGAAGCATCTTCCTGTACTACTTGTTCCAAGCATAGTTCTTTTATCCTGGCATTTGCATTTACACTAATAACACTAGAAGAGCTGTTATGGAGCATACTTGTCTCATCAAATACAACATTTATAGATTCTTATACAACTAGGGTATTCATGTTAAAAATCCTATATGTCTTACTATGGTTCCTATAACCTACAAAAATACATTCAAAACACTTTTCACTAAACTTCGTACGATAATACTTCCAATTGTTAAGAACTAAGCATTTATTATCAAAACTCCTAAATTATGACAAAGTCGGTTTTCTGCCCTTCAACAGTTCGTAGGGAGTCTTACGATGGATTTTGTTGATTAAAGCTCTATTTTGCATGTGGGAAGCTGTGTTGAATGCTTTAGCCCAAAAGTACTCTGGTAGTGAAGTGTCATTCTACATAGTTGTACATGCTTCAATGAGGGTTCTACTCCTTCTCTAGGCTACTCCATTTTATTGTGGAGTACGCGTAGATGAAACTCATGAAAGATACCTGTCATGGCCCCTGACTCAAATTCTATTCCATGATCACTTCTAATTTTGACCACTAAGCTGTTTAATTTGTTCTGAATTTGCCAGACAAAATTGGTGAAAGCCTCGAAGGTGTCTGACGTGTGTTTCAAAAAGAACACCCCGGTAAAACGAGAGTAGTCATCGACAATGTCCAATGTATAAACTTTACCTCCTAAACTGTGAACTGGCATAGGACCAAACAAGGTCATATGAAGTAGATATACACATTTGAAAGAATCTTTTACAGCAATACCCTTAAAAGTAACCCTTGTATACTTACCCATTTGGCATGATTAACATGGACTCTCTTTAAGGAACTTAATGATGGGGGCATCACGCACTAAGTTTTGAGAAAATAGCACACTTATAGTTTTGAAATTAATATGTGCTAATATCTTGTGTCATTGGTCATAGAGGGATGCACTATCTTTTTCTAAAAAGCACACTTGTGTAGAATTTTCTAAGCAAAGAAAATTCAAGCAAGAAATATTTCTACTCCGAGTGTCTGTTAAGACTGTCTCCAGATTGACATATGATTTTATCAGACACTTGTACTTGTAGAACTATATAATATAGCCTTTAACACATAATTGACTCAAGCTTATGAGATTATGTTGTAATCCATTAAAATACGTGAAAGTCTTTGTTTTCAAGAAAAGCTAAATCACCTAAAGGGGGGTGAATAGGTTATTGGTCTCTTTTGCTATATTTTAAGCTTGACTACTGATGTGAGTTATGTGATTAGATTTATAGTTCTTCCAAGACAATCACACAAATAACACAACAAATTTATAGTGGTTCCCCAAATTATGGGTACATCCACTTTCACTCCCACCTTTCTAACTTCTAGTTAGATAAGACACTTCTCCAATCTCAGTACCTAAGAGATTACAACACGATCTTGTAGTACCACTCAGTCTCTTCCAAGACCTACAACATAGGCATAAGGCCCTATAACTCAGTGATCCAAAGATCACCAACCTCAGGCCCAAAGGCCCTACAACCAAGGCTGTGAGGATGTTGTTGTGCAAAACGGGGCTTCGAAGAAAATAAAGCAGCCGAACTAGCAATCCAATGAGGCAAGTATACCTATCGAACTGTAGCAAGGGGACAAAAAGTGTCGTATTGAAATCCGGGAACTGTTGAATAAACTTACTCACACGAAGACTATTATTTTATCGAAAAGAAAACTGAGTTGAGAAACTAATTGCAATAAAGGACTGAAACTATGATATCGAAGAGTACTCGATCAAGAATCACTTCGGCAAGAGTTAGCTAAGAAATGCGATAACAATAAACCTAGACTTAATAGAATGAAAGGCCTTGACCGTGGAGATTCCTGAATTTTAAACACGCTTCTCTCGAAGTCGTGCCCAACTGAGTTTAGGAAGGTCCGACTGACTTTCGTCTAAATCGGAGGCATAAAACTCGCTTTACGCGGTGAATCCCACTATTGGATTTTACTCCAATCCGGGAGATTTGGACGTCTGCCTCTCTCGAGGGGTGCGTACAACTCCCTTTACTCTTGAATGCTCACTTCGTTCTATTTGCCTCTCGGCTAACCCAGAACGAAAGCAGAGGCAAAAATATATATATCGATGATATATCTTCTGCCTGAGATAAATCAAGGGTAATCCAAGGTGATGATTCTAAAAAGAAAAGGTAAATCTCAAGGCATCATAACATAATCGCTCGAACCTCAGATCATCAAGATCGAGTACAAGGAGGATTAGTTACTCATGGTATAGAGGAAGAAAATGATATTTAGACTTTGAAAGATAACAGCGAGCAGAATTGAAAGAGAAAGACAAACTATTTTATTTCTTAGTGGTGCGTCAGAAGGCGGGCATACATGTACTATTAAGAAAGCTTCAACAAATACTATGAATATGATAAGAGAATAATACAGAAAGGCTATAAGCAATTTCATGAAAAGTAACTAATTAAAAAGCTTGTAAAGAGAAAACTTAAACACTAAATAGCAGCACAACAGTCCTTTTCTCTCCCAATCCGGGCTTCCAAACACTAGAAGATGATCCCTATTTATAGACTTTTTTTCGGGCTGGGTCACGCCCTATGACACGCCCATGGAGGGCGTGACCATAGGGCATGTCTGATTCGGTGTAACATCTGGAGCGTTGGCATTTAATTTTGGCGCGGTTGTTGAGTTACACGCCCATCGAACACGCCCCTGGAGGGCGTGACATATGGGCGTGTTGGATTCGGCGCTTTGAAAATGAGCTCGGTACTGACTTCTCGGGACTTGGCGGGTCACGCCTGTCAGACACGCCCACGTAGGGCGTGTCATTGGGCGTGTCAGTGGGCGTGACAGCTAGTTTCTGGTGGAGATTGACTTCGGACCGGCGGCTTCATTCCACTGGGTTACACGCCCTTGGTACACGCCCGAGGAGGGCGTGATCAGGGGGCGTGTCACAGCAAAATCTGGCAAAAACCTGAAAAACAAAAAGAAACCTGTTAGTGATGAAATTATATACAAAAAGAGGTCAAAAAATGAAAATACAAGACACAGTTTATGTATTAAAACCTAAAGGTACTCTAATAGTTTAGGCTACAAAACGTATCATCAAATTCCCCCAAGCTTAAGTTTTGCTTGTCCCCAAGCAAATATATAAAAACTAGATTATCATGAAAGTGACTAATCAGAAGTTCTAATTATGTTATCACAAGTACTATGCGAAATTCTAAGTAGGGAGAAGGCGAAACGTAAACCTAAAATAATTTATTTAATCATGGTTTAATTTTTTATAAACTTTACTTAACAAAAATAAATCATCCAAAATTTTAACAGAATTCTTTAAACAATTCAAACAAAGCAACAAAATGAAAAACAAATTGAAATGTTACTTGATCTTAAGAGCCATTTTATACCAAAATTAAACAAGAACAATAATCTATATTTCAAATCAAGACTTTACTAGTCTACTATTTTTCTTGCTTAGCTCCGAAGAAAATCTAGGGGCATGAATCAGCAGGACTTTATAGGACAAAAATGTTTGGTTTAGGCATAAAATTAGGAATGGAATCCAAAGATAAACATGAAGGCTTAAAATTTTGCTAAACCAAAATGAAGAGCTTCAAAATAAATGGAATGTTAGCTTCTCCCTCTTTATATTCCGTGGTTTTGTGTTTTTTTTTTCAAAAAGGCCATCATTTTATATATATATTGAATTGGCCAACCAACCGTAAACATTTCTTCTGAGCATCTCTTTTTTTTTCAAAAAGGCTTTCCACAAATTCTAAAATAAACTTATCACAATATGAAATTTATGAAGCTCAAAATTTTAGCGTGATCAGAAGGGTTGGAGAACTTTGGCTTTGGTAAAAACGAAATGTGGAGCTTTCAATTGAAATCGGAAAAAGGCTCAAAAGAGGCTAACTAGGGAGATAATTTAAGGGTTGGCAAGAAGGTTCAAACGAGCATAAAAAAGGCCTATATCATTTTCATGCACCTAGAATTTTCCTAAAGCATTAGTTTTGAAAAAGTTCAAAAAGTAGGTCCTAAATTTTAATATAGACTAATGAACTTAGTTTAATTCTTAGGATAATATGAGTCTTAGGTTGTTCATATCTACTATGTTAATCAGAAGTTGACTTTGCAAAAATTATTTAAAAAGAAAAGAAGAGAAATAGTGGATGATGAATTTTTAAAAAAAGTAAAGAAAATAAATAAAGAAAACCTCAAAAAAAACAATTTTTTAGAAAAAAACGTTTCACTTTAGCATGCTACTGTGAATTAGAAACACAGCATGGCCAACATTTTACTTGTGAAACATAATTAAAAAGAAGGATTAGAAATTTTATAAATAGCTAATTGCTTTATATAAGATTTTGAGAAAAACAAAACAAAAGTAGGGGTACTTTTGAAATACCAAGGAAATGCCTAAACTATTGGATTTTTGAAAAGGAGATGCACAAAAAGCAGAACATAAACTCGAAAGGAGGAAGTCCTTAGCAAATAAATAGGAGGGAGTTCTCCCCCAAGCTTAAGATGGACATTGTCCTCAATGTAAAAAGAAGGGGATTGGAGAAGGAGAGAAAAGTAAAGTACAATACTGAAGAACAGAATCTAAAAATAGGTACTTCCCCGGATTTGTATATTGCGGAACTCGAGTGATGTTGCTCCCGCAAATATCTTCTTTGGACAGTATGATGGAATCAACACATTGGAGCAGGCGTTTGCAGGAGCTTCAGCTTGTCGATGCAGTCCGGGGTAAAAATTGTAAAATAAAGGAAACAGAAAAAAAAGATAACTTGGGTTGCCTCCCAAGAGCGCCCTTTGTTTATAAGGGTCGTTGAGCTCGACCCAACAAAAGAATATTGTCCTGAATTTTATTGTTCAGAAATTGATTTGAGAAAAAAAAAGAATAAATGTTCGAAATTAGAGTTCGTGCAACAGATACTTAATAGTGTTATGACTGACATAATCACCAGAAAAGTAAAGTTTAAGACGCTGACCATTGACTTTGAAATTTCCCTTATTAGGGTGTGAAATTAAAACAGTACCATAAGGAAAAACTTCCAAAACAGAAAACGGACCAGACCATCGTGATTTTAATTTTCCAGGAAATAAACGTAAACGAGAGTTGTACAGAAGGACTTGGTCGCCTGGCTTAAAGGCCTTCGGATGCCTTAAGTGTTTATCGTGTAAACGCTTCGTCCGCTCTTTATAAAGTTTATTATTTTCATATGCATAAGAGCGCCACTCATCAAGTTCATTTAATTGAAAATTACGGAGGTCACCGACTTAGTGGGGGTCGAAGTTTAAAAGTTTTAAGGCCCAAAAAGCGCGATGCTCTAACTCAACGGGCAGAAGGCACGATTTTCCATAGACCAAACGATACGGCGTACATCCGAGGGCGGTTTTGTACGCTGTTCGGTAGGCCAATAGAGCATCATCAAGTTTAGCCGACCAGTCTTTTCTAGAAGTTGAAACAGTTTTTTCTAATATTCTTTTTATTTCTCTATTAACGACTTCGACTTGCCCGTTAGTTTGGGGGTGGTAGGCAGTTGAGAGCTTATGCGTAACGCCGTATTTGGTAAGAATTTTTGAAAATTGCGCGTTACAGAAATGGGAGGCCCGATCGCTAACGATTGCACGTGGCGTACCGAATCGAGAAAATAATTTTTTTAGAAACATAACAACAACTCGGGAGTCGTTCGTGGGAAGAGCTTGGGCCTCAGCCCATCGTGAAACATAATCAACGGCAACTAAAATATATTTGTTTCCGAAGCTGGAAGGAAGAGAGCCGACAAAATCAATTCCCCAGAGGTCAAAAATTTCGCATTCTAAGAAATAATTTTGCGGCATTTCATTTTTATTAGAAATGTTGCCCGACCGTTGGCAACTATCACACCTGCTCACAAAGGCTTGTGCGTCTTTAAATAGGCTAGGCCAGTAAAAACCCGCGCAGAGCACCTTGTGAGCGGTGCGAGCAGCTTGATAGTGCCCACCTGTCGGACCTTCATGCAAATGTTTTAAAATATCGATTCCTTCATCATGGGAAACACATCTCCTGATCACTTGATCCGCACAGATTCTGAAAAGATGCGGGTCTTCCCAAAAGTAGTTCTTCAGCTCAGAAAAGAATTTCTTCTTTTGTTGCGAGGAGAACTCTTTTGGGAGCACCTGGGCTACTAAATAGTTTGCAATGTGTGCGAACCAAGGAGAAGTAGATGTGTGAATTGACAACAGCCTCTCATCAGGAAAATAATCGTTAAAAGAGTTTTCATTAAATTTTTCTATAAAGGGGTTATCTAATCTGGATAGATGGTCAGCAGCCAAGTTTTTGGCTCCCCGCTTATCACGGATTTCTAAGTCAAACTCCTGGAGGAGTAAAACCCAGCGAATCAACCGCGGTTTGGCATCTGTTTTGGTAAGAAGGTACTTTAGGGCCGAGTGGTCTGTAAAAACAATAATTTTTGAAAGTGTAATGTAGGGGCGGAATTTATCAAATGCGAAGACGACAGCTAAGAGTTCTTTCTCTGTAGTGGTGTAATTTTCCTGAGCGGATGTTAGCGTCTTACTAGCGTAATAGATAGGGTGGAAGTTTTTAGATATGCGTTGGCCTAAAACGGCTCCCACCGCAAAACTACTCGCATCACACATTATTTCGAAAGGAAGATCCCATACCGGAGCTATCATAATTGGAGCATTAATTAACTTTTCTTTAATTAGTTTAAAGGCAGAAAGGCAGGAGTCATTAAAAATAAATGGAGCGTCTTTTTCTAGCAGATGGGTGAGGGGCTTAGTTATCTTGGAGAAGTCCTTTATGAAGCGGCGGTAGAAACCTGCGTGGCCTAGGAAACTTCTTATGGCTTTTATGTTTGTAGGCGGCGGCAGCTTCTCGATAACCTCTATCTTAGCAACGTCTACCTCAATACCTTTCTCAGAAATTTTATGACCCAAAACTAAGACTTCCCTTACCATAAAATGGCATTTTTCCCAATTTAGGGCAAGGTTAGTTTCTTCGCATCGCTTCAGGACTTTCGCGAGGTTTTCTAAACATCCATCAAACGAATCGCCGAACACGGAGAAGTCGTCCGTAAAAAACTTCAAAATGCTTTCTACGTACTTGTCGAATATAGCGAGCATACATCGCTGGAATGTAGCTGGCGCATTGCACAATCCAAACGGCATTCTTCGGTAGGCGAAGGTGCCGAAGGGACAAGTAAACGTAGTTTTCTCTTGGTCCTCGGGAGAGATAGGTATTTGGAAGTACCCCGAGAGTCCATCGAGAAAACAGTAAAAGCTATGACCGGACAAACGTTCTAAAATCTGGTCGATAAACGGTAGAGGGAAGTGATCCTTGCGGGTGGCATCGTTCAACTTACGATAATCTATACACATACGCCAACCCGTCACCGTTCGTGTCGGGATTAATTCATTATTTTCATTACTAACCACTGTTATCCCTCCCTTCTTAGGTACTACCTGAACGGGGCTAACCCACTTACTATCCGATATAGGGTAGATAATTCCTGCGTCTAGTAATTTCATAACCTCGCCCTTAACTACTTCTTTCATATTCGGGTTTATACGGCGCTGAGGTTGAATAGAGTTATGTGAATTATCTTCCATTAGAATTTTATAGGTACAGAAGGATGGGCTTATGCCCTTGATATCAGAAATTTGTCAAGCAATAGCTCGGCGATGCTTACGTAGAACTAGTAGAAGTTTGTCATTTTGCGTATCCGTGAGGTAGGCCGAAACGATAACTGGTAACTTGGATTCTTTTTCAAGGAAAGCATATGTAAGGTGTTCAGGAAGTTGTTTGAGTTCTAGGGTAGGGGGTTCTTCATACGAGGATTTAGAAATTCTTTCTTTTTCAAAAATAATATCTTCATAAAATTTTTTGTATGGAACATAATAAGGGGTGGGGCTAGCAGCTAATACAGCTTCTTGCAGTGATTCAGCTGGATGAAAAGAAGAAGAACAAAAATTAGAAAATTCTTTTTCGAAGTCAGGACGGCAATCAGAAGATTCATCGCTTCCTTGCAGCGATTCAGGGGGAAGAGAAGAAGCAAGACAAAAATCAGAAAATTCTTTTTCAAAGTCGGATAGGTAGTAGGGGGATTTATCACTTACGGCATCGACGAAAAAACATGAGTCATCATTTGCCAGAGTGTTCTTCATCGAAGGTGTGATAGAAAAAGTGACCTCATCGTCGCCTACTCGAAGGAAGAGCTTACCATTGCTTACATCAATGATGGCTCTGGAGGTGGCAAGGAAGGGTCGGCCAAGGATCAGGGGAACCTCGACGTCTTCTTCGATGTCCAGAATGACAAAGTCCACCGGGAAGATGAACTTGTCGACTTTTACTAGAATGTCCTCCACTATTCCTAACGGGTACTTGACCGAGCGGTCAGCTAGCTGGATACTCATACGCGTGGGATTTAGGCTACCGATTCCTAACTTTTTAAACAACGAGAGGGGCATCAGGTTTATACTAGCGCCTAGGTCGGCTAACGCATGTTTAACAAAAAGGTCGCCGAAGACACACGGGATAGAAAAGCTACCCGGGTCACTGATTTTCTTCGGCAGGCCGTTTGTTAACACAGCGGAGCACTCGGCATTTAGCGTGACATGCGAAAGGTTTTCTAGTTTCTTCTTGTTGGTGAGAAGATCTTTAAGATACTTTGCGTATTTCGGCATCTGCAAAATAGCTTCGTGGAATGGCAGATTTATATGAATTTGCTTGAAGATTTCTAGGAAGCGAGAATATTGATCGTCCTGACGTTGTTTATTTAGTTCGGAAGGGTAAGGCGGGGTTGGATCATTTTTAAAGGTGGGTGGTGGAGTGAGATCTTTTTCTAATGCGGAAAGTGGGATGATAACTTCTTTGGCAAAGGGCGTGGAAGAAATTGGATTTTTTGAAATGGGGGTGGAGCTTGCCTCGGGCTCTGTGCAAACCATGCCAGAACTTCGCTTCCCACTCCGAAGAGTCATAGCTTTCGCTTGCTCTCTTGGGTTGGGCTCGATATTGGCAGGAAGAGACCCGGCGGGTCGCTCAGAAATACTTTTTGCGAGTTGTCCTACTTGATTTTCAAGATTTTTTACGGATCCGGTTAGGGTTCTTATCGTAGCGTCATTTGTGGTGATATATTTGGAAAGTAATTCCTCCAAGCTTGGAGGTTTTGGAAAATTTTGAAGAGGTGGTGGTGGCGGTGGTGCAGAAAAATCATTTTACGGTGGTGGGCGCATTGCATTCGATGGATTACTCCATGAAAAGTTCGGATGATTTCTTAAAGCAGGGTTATAACTATTTGGAAAATTAAAACCTGGAGGATGAAAATTTGTAGCAGAAAAAATTATTAAACGCGTTTCTAGGCATATTATTAACATAGTCCAATTGTTCGGAGGGAGGGGGAGTTGCAGATTCCCATACCTGAGGGGCGGAGGAAGCAGTCATCTCTGTTATCTTTTTGCTTAGGATTTCTACTTGCAGAGCGAGTTGTGAGACGTTGTCCACTTCGTAGATACCTGCAGGCTTGTTAGGGCGGGACCTAGGCACATTCCACTGATAAGTGTTCATGGCCATGTCCTCGAAAAGCTCAAGAGCGGCTTCCGGGGTCTTATGATTTAAAGTACCGCCAGAAGCTGCGTCTATCATTTGCTTTGTGCTTTGATTTAGCCCGTTATAAAACGTCTGCACTTGTAACCATACAGGCAGAGCGTGATGTGGGCATCGCCTTAATAATTCTTTAAATCTCTCCCAGGTTTCATATAGGGTTTCAGCGTCTATTTGTCCTAGGCAGAGATGTCATTCCTAAGTTTTGCAGTTTTAGCTGGCGGAAAATACTTCGCCAAAAATTTTTCAGTTAATTCATTCCAGGTGGTTATGCTATTCTTTGGAAGGGTGTTAAGCCACTGCTTAGCTTTAGTTCTAAGAGAGAACAGGAAGAGTCTCAGCCTGATTGCATCATTTTTGACACCATTTATCTTGAAGGTGTCGCAAATTTCAAGAAAACTAGCTATATGTGCATTCGGATCTTCATCTTGAAGTCCGTCAAATTGCACATACTGCTGCACCATTTGAATTATGCTAGGCTTTAATTCGAAGTTGTTATTTGCTATAGCAGGGCGGACTATACTAGATTCTGTCCCCTCAAGGTTTGGTCTTGCATAATAGGACATAGTCCTTTGCAAGGCTTCATCCACAATGGGTTCTTCCATCCTTAAGGTAGCAAATGACTCGGAGTACTCAACCGGCACTTGGATAGTAGGACCTTGAAATCGCGATCTTCTACGAAGAGTACGCTCAATTTCGTGGTCCAAGTCCAAAATAACTGACGGACTTCCCCGGGTCATGCACTGGAAGAAGAAAGAGAGAAGTATTGGCTGATTTTTTTTTAAAAAAATGATTAGATTTTTAGATGTTTTAGTTCCCAAACTTCCCAAGGACTACCCGATGAAGGGTTCGCAAGGTACTAGACAAGATAGCGGCACTTAAAACCGCATTGCCCTTTTTGAGAGGATTTTGTTGGTGTAGGAAACTTGTGATGTGGGTTTCTATTGAAAATGATTATATTTATTATTATTATTATTTTTTTTAAAGCGATTTTTTTTTTGGTTTGCAATAAGGAAGATAAAAGTAATAGATTCGTGTTTTCAATATATCAATAAGAGTTGATTCCCCGGCAACGGCGCCAAAAATTTGTTGTGCAAAACGGGGCTTCGAAGAAAATAAAGCAGCCGAACTAGCAATCCAATGAGGCAAGTATACCTATCGAACTGTAGCAAGGGGACAAAAAGTGTCGTATTGAAATCCGGGAACTGTTGAATAAACTTACTCACACGAAGACTATTATTTTATCGAAAAGAAAACTGCATTGAGAAACTAATTGCAATAAAGGACTGAAACTATGAAATCGAAGAGTACTCGATCAAGAATCACTTCGGCAAGAGTTAGCTAAGAAATGCGATAACAATAAACCTAGACTTAATAGAATGAAAGGCCTTGACCGTGGAGATTCCTGAATTTTAAACACGCTTCTCTCGAAGTCGTGCCCAACTGAGTTTAGGAAGGTCCGACTGACTTTCGTCTAAATCGGAGGCCTAAAACTCGCTTTACGCGGTGAATGCCACTATTGGATTTTACTCCAATCCGGGAGATTTGGACGTCTGCCTCTCTCGAGGGGTGCGTACAACTCCCTTTACTCTTGAATGCTCACTTCGTTCTATTGGCCTCTCGGCTAACCCAGAACGAAAGCAGAGGCAAAAATATATATATCGATGATATATCTTCTGCCTGAGATAAATCAAGGGTAATCCAAGGTGATGATTCTAAAAAGAAAAGGTAAATCTCAAGGCATCATAACATAATTGCTCGAACCTCAGATCATCAAGATCGAGTACAAGGAGGATTAGTTACTCATGGTATAGAGGAAGAAAATGATATTTAGACTTTGAAAGATAACAGCGAGCAGAATTGAAAGAGAAAGACAAACTATTTTATTTCTTAGTGGTGCGTCAGAAGGCGGGCATACATGTACTATTAAGAAAGCTTCAACAAATACTATGAATATGATAAGAGAATAATACAGAAAGGCTATAAGCAATTTCATGAAAAGTAACTAATCAAAAAGCTTGTAAAGAGAAAACTTAAACACTAAATAGCAGCACAGCAGTCCTTTTCTCTCCCAATCCCGGGCTTCCAAACACTAGAAGATGATCCCTATTTATAGACTTTTTTTCGGGCTGGGTCACGCCCTATGACACGCCCATGGAGGGCGTGACCATAGGGCGTGTCTGATTCGGTGCAACATCTGGAGCGTTGGCATTTAATTTTGGCGCGGTTGTTGAGTTACACGCCCATCGAACACGCCCCTGGAGGGCGTGACATATGGGCGTGTCGGATTCGGCGCTTTGAAAATGAGCTCGGTACTGACTTCTCGGGACTTGGCGGGTCACGCCTGTCAGACACGCCCACGTAGGGCGTGTCATTGGGCGTGTCAGTGGGCGTGACAGCTAGTTTCTGGTGGAGATTGACTTCGGACCGGCGGCTTCATTCCACTGGGTTACACGCCCTTGGTACACGCCCGAGGAGGGCGTGATCAGGGGGCGTGTCACAGCAAAATCTGTCAAAAACCTGAAAAACAAAAAGAAACATGTTAGTGATGAAATTATATACAAAAAGAGGTCAAAAAATGAAAATACAAGACACGGTTTATGTATTAAAACCTAAAGGTACTCTAATAGTTTAGGCTACAAAACGTATCATCAGATGTCCCTACCTCAGATTCACAAAGGATCCTACCTCAGACCGAATGACTCTCCTACAATCTCAGCCACAAAGGGCCTACCTCAGATCCAAATCTGGATCTTACCTCAGACCCAAAGGTCCTACACTTAGAGAGAATGACACTCCTACCTCATGATCATAAGCCCTACAGCTCAGTGATTAACTGATCACCTACCTCAGATCCAAAAGGATCCTACAGCTCAGATTCAAACTTGAATCCACTACTCAGGCCAAATCCCTACTCTCGGATTCTCAACAGAAACCTACCTCAGATCAACCAGGGATCCAACACTCAGATCCACACTTGGATCCTACTACTCAGGACAAAGCACTACTCTCAGCTTATCAATAGAATCCTACCTAAGATCAACTAGTGATCCTACACTCAGATCCACACCTGGATCCTACACTCAGCCTTTATATAATTAGGCCTGCAACTTAGATCTGTTAAGATCCTACAGGTTATGACTGTGGGTGGTTTGATTAAGGAAACAGAGAAATTTCCTTGAGCCTTCTTCATCTTCCTGAGCTAAGATTTCCTCAGCCCTAACTTCACAAAAATAAGACTCTTGAGCTGGAAGAAACTTTTTAGATCTACTTCTCTGCACCTTGCAAAACTAGACAAGAAGCTTAACTCTCTTTTATACACTTCTTTAGAATTTTATCTTCAGGAAAAGTTCTGCTGGATCTGTGAAGTAACTGTTGTTGGGGCTTTTTCCCTTAACAGCTTCTCAAGCTGAGATAAACTCATCCCTGTCTTGCATTTTGCTGAATCAAGATGACTCATCTTCTTCTCAAAAGAGGACTTTCTGATCTTGTTGTTGAAGATAATTTGATTATTCATATAATAGCTTCTTCAACAGTTAACTGTCTGTGAGTCACAGACTAACTTGCTTTTGCTCTTGAATCAGCACTTTGAACTGGTTCTCCGAGCTCTGCAACAATGGTGAGTAGGAAGATGAACTCCAACAGTAATTTCCAAAAGTTGATTCTTCTACCTCTATCTTCGACTTTTATTATTAGCCCATCAACCGCTCTTTGAGCAGTGGGCCCCACCTTGAATTTGTTGGCAGTAGCAGCTTTTACATTAATTACTGTACTAAAGGCAAGCAGTGACATTTATCGTGCACTGTAGCTTTCCCCCAACAAATTCAAATTATGTTGACTTTTTGACTTTGCTGTTGTCACCATCTGTGGACTTAGCTAAAATCAAACATCTTTAGTATATGCGTTGAGTGAGTAAGCTTCACTTAATGACAAAACACTTAGAAAAATTTTCTGTCACTAGGCGTTGAGTGAGCAACCTTCACTCAACACCAAAACACTTAGAAAAAGTTCTCTGACATTAGGCATTGAGTGAGCAACCTTCACCCGACGCCAAATCACATAGAAAAGTTTTATGTCATCAAGCATTGAGTGAGCAACCTTAACTCAATTAAAAAACACTTATAAAAGTTATCTGTCTTTAGGCGTTGAGTGATTGAGCTTCACTCAATGCCAAACTGTTTAACTGGAGTTCTGTCACTTGGGGTTGAGTGAGTAAGCTTCACTCAATGTAATAACACTTAGATTTGATTTTAGTAACTTGGAGTTGAATGAGTAAGCTTCACTCAATGCCAAACTACTTTACAGGTTTCCTTTTGTTACTAGGCATTTAGTAAGCAGTCTTCACTCAACACATTTGGAATTAGCCAAATTTCTGTGGTGTCATAGTCTCTAACTGACTAAGGTTCAGTCAACGCTTTTTATCATATGGTGTTGAGTGAATAAGATTCACTCAACACATATGGACTTAGTCAAATATCTACACAGATTTTCTATGGCGTTGACTATCTGAGTGTACAACCCCATATTCGCTGGGCAGGACCAGGAAGACTAAGACTTCAGTGGTCAGGGTTGGACTAGTCCTGGGTTAGCCCTAGGACGGACCGGCAGAGTTCTCGCCCTTAACGTGCTCCCGCCTACTGATAGGTGAGATCGTTCGTGCCAGGACTCGGGTCTTCAGGTCAGCTTTAGGCTTCGGGACAGGAGAGTTCCTGCCCAGAAGGAACTCTCCCTAGAGGCGGGCGAGAAGGCGTTGGGTGAGCTTCACTCACTCAACGCCGCGTTCGGCAGCAGAGGGCGTTGAGTAAGCTCCACTCGCTCAATGCCGTGATTAGCAGTGAAGGCGTAGAGTGAGAAGCGCCATGTCCAACAGCAATGACGTCGAGACCACCGAGAGCGAGAACCCTCTTGGCGGGAGATCTCGCCAAGGTGAGCCCAGCTAAGTCTCAGCGAGAGCCTTCTCGCCCGGGGTTCTCGCCAAGCAGGTCCATGAGGTGGGGCCTGGCGCCCAGGAAAAAGGATTATTTTATTATTATTTCATTATCCTCGGGTTAAATTACCTGTATGCCCCTGGGATGACAGCGAGAATTGGCTATTGGCAGACCCATCAGGGGTATTTCAGTATTTTCAGGTCAGGAGAAGACTATAAAAAGACCCATAGGGGCTCTTTGGAAAGCAGGCTTTCATTATTCTCTAACTCCAGTGCTTTCTTAAGAGCTCCCAGTCCAGCTATTGGTTTCGGAGGGGAAGCTCTCAGAGATCTTCCGGGTGTGAGGTGGGACCTCCCAGCTGAGGCTTTGGGTCAGTCTTAGGACCTTAGCAGCTAGTCAGGGGTCGAGATTTGAGAGAAGTAGGCGTCGGCTGCACTTTGGTTTGTGAACATTCGTTGAGGTCAATTTTGGCTTCAATAGTTCTGTTGCGGTGAGCGTGGAGGCGGTCGGTGGAAGTAAATCTTGAGTTGAGTCCCATGGCAGGAGGTGAAGGTGAAGGATCTGGCGCAGTAGGATCCCCCACCCAGGGAGAAGAGGCGACAAGGAAGATGTTAGAGGATTTCAGGTGAGAGGTCATACAGACGATCAGCTTGGCCTTCTCGGCAAGGAATGAGTGGGAGACGCCGCAGGCTCCTGTGGAGGTGGTTCCGCTGTTAGGCGAGAACGCCCCAGGGCAGCGCCCCGGGAAGGAAGTCCTGGTGGAGGCAGGCGAGAGGTATGTGGCTGCGCGGGAGCTTTTCCCAGGCCAGCGTCCCGGAAAGGAGGTTCCGGTGGATCTGGGCGAGAGGGAGACGACAGTGCGGGAGCTCTTCCCCGGGCACAGTCTCGCGGATCGGTCCAGCCAGCCGAGGTCGTGGGACGGGCCCTCTCGCCAGGCAGGGGGCGATACCCCTTTTAGTGAGCTCATCGTCTCGGCTCTAGTGCCAGAGGGGTTCAGGGAGCCGGATATGACCTACTACACCGGGAAGGATGACCCGGTTCAGCACGTGCAATGGTTTGAGGATGTGGTGTCGATAAGGCAGATATCAGATGCCTTCAAGTGTAGGCTTTTCGCCATCACTCTGAACGAGAAGGCCAGGGACTGGTTCCACCAGTTGCCGACGAGCTCGATTTACAGTTTTGAGGATCTGCACAGGGGTTTTCTGTTGTGGTTCTCGACTTCGAAGAAGCGGAAGAAGGAGGCTGAGTGCCTATTTGCAGAGAGGCAGAAGCCGGAGGAGACGTTGGGTCATTATGTTGACCGGTTCCAAGAGGAGATTCTCCTGGTCTAGGAGGTCCTGGGGTATGCACTGATGCTTGCCTTCACCCTAGGGCTGAGACCGGGGTTTTTTAGCATAGAGTTGAAGAGGGTGCCCCCTCTCTCTTTTGAGGAGCTCATGGAGAGGGCGGCAAAGGATATAGACTTCGAGAGGGCAAACCCTACGTTTGCGAGGAAGCTGGCAAGGTTGGCGGAGTATGATGTGAAGGAGCCGACAACAGGGAGGCAGAGGGAAGTGAGAGAGCAGAGGGAACCAAGGGAAGATAGGAGGAGAGAAGAACCCCGAGGGCAGGGGCAGCAGCATGGGGGGGCCAGGGAGCTGAACAACCGATTGGGTTGGAGGCCTCAGGAAGGTCGCCCCCAGGGCCAAGGGGGTTTTCAAGAAAGAGACAGCTTCCGGGAGCTGAGAAGACTCGAGCAGGGAGGATGGAGGCAGGGACCGAGGGGTCACTTCCCACCACCGCAGGAGGCCATGGAGGTGGGAAGAGGAATAGGAAGAAGAATCCGAGGAGCAAGGAGAAGGGGAGGAGGAGAAGGAAGAGGCGGAAGGGTGGCGTTGCCCTATTGTGACTTCCACCAGGAGGAAGGTCACGCAACGGCAACCTGCCCAGAGTTTCTGGAGATGAGGGAGGCCAGAGGAGCCGGAAGGAAAGATCCGCCTGCAAGGATCATCGAGGTGCAGCACGGAGAGACTGAGGATAGATGTGAAGATAGGGTCGATGTGGGGACCCGAGGAGGGATCAGAGTGATCCATGGGGGAGTAGGGATCGAGGCAACCCGCAAGGGGAGCCTTCAAACCATGTTCCGCAGAGGGGTCGCCTCGACCTCCCTAGCTCCCCCCCAGAAGAAAAAATCACCTTCTCATCCGCGGATATGCCAGACTACGAAGACCCGTTCTGCGACGAACTAGTGATCCAGACAGCGGTGGAGAACTTCACAGTCTCCCGGATACTAGTGGATAACGGGAGCTCCGTGAACGTGATATTCAAAAAGGCCTTCGATGAGATGAGGGTGGAAGGAAAAAGGGTCCTGGCTTCCGATGGACCGATTTTTTGTTTTTCTGGAGAGAGGAAGGAGGTAGAAGTGGGAGTGGGCATGCATGTGAAGCTTGGGGGCGTCTCACGGAACTGTAGGTTTGTGATCGTAGACGCCCCAAGTAGCTACAACGCCATCTTTGGGCGTCCTCTCATCAGCGCCTTTCGCTGTGTCCCCTCCTCATTTCATCAATGCCTCAAGTTCAACAATGGAGGGGTGCAGGTCAAGATCAAGGGGGATCCGAAGGTGGCGAGGCAGTGCTATGTGACGGCGGTAAACACCGTGTCGTGGATGGCTGAGGCGGAGGAGCTGGAGAAAGAGATGGTTGGGCAGGAAGGAAGTATAGAAGTGGAGGAGGCGAGCCCGCAGGAGGCGGAGGACTTGATGATGGAGGAGGTAGTAGAGATAGAAGAGCTGAGCCTGGGAGAGGCAATGGAAGGAGAGCAGAGGCAAGGAGAAGGCCTAGTGGAAGCGATGAAGGTTGACGAGGCGGAAGGAGAAGAGCTTGAGCAGGAGGAGGCAAGGGCAGGTTGGGAGCGGTCGAGGCTGGAGCCGGCCGAGGAAGTGGTGGAGATGGAGGTACTCACCAGAGCGGGGCAAGTACAGAAGGTGTGGGTCAGCGGAGGCTTAAGCCTCGAGGACCAGGGGCGAATGCTAGCCTGCATCCAGAGCAACATCGACGTCTTCGCTTGGAGCGCGGCAGACATGCCGGGCATCGATGCGGACGTAGCTTGTCATCGCCTGAACCTGGACCCGAGGACTCGCCCCATGCGGCAGAAGATGAGGGCCATTGCCACCCAGCTGGAGGAGCCCATCCGAGAGGAGGTCAGGAAGCTTCTGGAGGCAGGCTTCATTTCGGAGATCCAGTATCCGGGCTGGATCTCCAATGTGGTAATGGTAAAGAAAGGGGGAGGAAAGTGGCGTATGTGTATCGATTTTTCCCTGTTAAATAAATCATGCCCTAAGGATTGCTACCCCCTGCCTCGAATCGACGCGCTGGTTGATTAAGCCGTTGGTTTTTCTGTTATGAGTTTTTTGGATGCTTTTTCAGGTTACCACCAGATCCGGATGCACCCTCCGGATGTCAAGGATGTCTCCTTCATCACGAGAGAGGGATGCTTCAGCTATAAGATGATGCCCTTTTGGTTGAAAAATGCAGGGGCAACATACCAACGCATGATGATTGAGTCTTTCGAGACCAAAGGGGGAAGAATCTAGAGGTCTACGTCGATGACCTGCTGGTCAAAAGCAAAGGCGTGGATTCCCATTTGCGGGACTTGGAAGAGACATTTGCCACCCTACGGAGGTTCAAGATGAGGTTGAACCCCTTGAAGTGTGTCTTCGGGGCCAGTCGCGGGAAGTTTCTCGGACACCTCTTGACTCCGGCAGGGGTAGAACCTAATCCGGACAAGGTGAAGGCTATATTGGACTTGGAGTCACCTCGCAACGCCAAGGAGGTCCAGCGCTTGACGGGAAAGTTGGCCGGGCAAAGCAGGTTCCTCTCTCGATCCGGGGATAGGTGCTCTTCTTTCTTCAAAGTGCTCCGCGGTAATCAGGTGTTCGAATGGACGGTCGAATGCGAAGAGGCCTTCTAGGGGCTGAAGAAGCAACTCTCCCAGGCCCCGCTGCTCCAAAGCTGCAAGGAAGGGGAAGACCTGGCCTTGTATCTCGGGGTGGGGGTGGAAGATGTGAGCTCCGTCTTGGTTAGGGAAGAAGGGAAGAAGCAGCTACCCGTCTATTATGTAAGCCGAATCCTGAAAAAGGCGGAACTCCGCTACCCCATCCTGGAGAAGCTGGCTTATGCCTTGGTCGTTTCGGCAAGGAAGCTTCGTCCATACTTTCAAGCGCACTCGATTGGGGTGGTCACCGACCATCCTCTTCGCAAGATCTTCGAAGGGGTAGAGCATTCGGGAAGGATGGCAAAGTGGTCTATCGAACTGAGCGAGTTCGACATCTCGTTCGTCCCGAGACTCTCCATCAAAGCTCAGGCCGTGGCGGACTACCTGGTAGACTATGTTACTGAAGCTGAGAGTGAGGAGCCGAAGCCCTACGAAGCATGGAAGATGATGGTCGATGGGGCCTCGGTAAGGCACTCCCTGGGAGGGGGTGTAGTGTTGGTAAGTCCTCAAGGGGTTACCATAGAACAGGCTGTAGCTTTCCACTTCCCTGTTACCAATAATCAGGCGGAGTATGAGGCTGTGATAGCCGGCCTTCGATTGGCAAGGGAGTTGGAGATCCAGGAAGTGGAGACATTCACTGACTCGATGGTGGTAGCGTCGCAGATCAGAGGGGAGTTTGAGGCTCGGGAGCCTACCCTCGTGAAGTATCTATCCAAGGTAAGGGCAATCATCGGAGGGTTCCGTTCCTTCTCTATTCAACAAGTTCCCAGGGAGGAAAGCGCAGCAGCTGATCGGTTGGCGAAGTTTGGGCCTCGGGGAGGAGGAACCATAACTGAACTTTTCTGACCAGCGATTGAAGAGGGGGAGTTGATGGAGGTGGGTCGGCGATCCACATGGGTGGACCCATTGGTGACCTTCCTTACCACAGGCGAGCTGTCAGAGGGGGTGAAGGAGGCGAAAAGCTTTAGGCGAAAGGCAGCCCACTACCTGATGTTGGAAGGGGGCTTACACCGAAAGATGTTATCGGGGCTCCTCGCGAGATGTGTGACCGAGGAGGAGGTCCCGAGAATCCTGGAGGAGGTGCATTCGGGAGAGTGCGGCAGTCATTTGGGAGGAAGAACGTTGGAGGCAAGGGTGATAAGACAAGGATACTTCTGGCAGACCTTGAGGAAGGATACAGTCGAGTTTGCAAAGAGATGTCTGAAATGTCAAGTACACGCCCCCCTCCAGCTCTTACCCGCACAAAGGCTTCGAAGTATCATGGCCCCATGGCCCTTCGCCATTTGGGGAATGGATCTAGTTGGACCCTTTCCTCAAGCCAGTGGGCAGAGGAGGTTCCTCCTAGTCATGATCGACTATTTCTCAAAGTGGCTGGAAATCAAAGCCCTAACCAAGGTTACCTCCCAGGTCATCAGGAACGTTGTTTGGGGGGAAATCATATGCAGGCATGAGCTACCCCAAGCGATAGTGACGGATAACGGTCCTCAGTTTGCCAGTGAAGAGTTCATCAGCTTCTGCGCCCAACTGGGGATTGAGCTCAGGTTTGCCTCTGTCCATCACCCCCGGAGCAACGGCCAGGTGGAAGCGGCGAAAAAGATCATCGTGAACTTGCTCAAGAAGAAGGTGGAGAACTTGAAGGGCAACTGGGTGGAGCAACTCCCTTCCGTCCTGTGGGCCTTGCGAACAACTCCGAACACGGCCACAGGGGAGACCCCCTTCAAGCTCTCTCATGGGTGTGAGGCAGTCATCCCGGTGGAATTCGAGGTTCGGTCTCCACGGGTCGCAACCGCGGGTGAGGGAAGCGAAGCTTGGAGTTTGGAGAACGAGGAGGGATTGCGCCTATCGTTGGATATGGTGGAAGAGCTACGGGATGTTGCTGTCATAAGACAAGAAGAGATAAAAAGGCGAATGGCCAGGTACTTCGATAAACACATTAGGGTTAAGCAATTCGTCGAGGGGGACCTAGTGCTAAAAAAGGTCGACGCTGCAGGAAGGTCGGCCCCTGTGGGCAAGCTCAACCCCAGCTGGGAAGGGCCTTACATAGTAGAGAAGGCTCTGGCTAATGGGGGTTACTACCTCCAGGATGTGGAGGGAAGGACCTTGAGCCACACCTGGAACGGTGATGACTTAAAACGTTTCTACCCTTAAAGGGAGAGAAGGATTGTAATATGGTGAATAAATATTATCATTTCAAAGTAGTCTTTTCAGAATGTTGACTCTCTAAAAAATGCTATCATAAGAATAGGTCTTTTCTACCCTAAAATGCTTTTGCTTTAACCGACTATGTCTCCCCATCTTGATGATAGAATAGGCCTGGTTGAAGGAATCTTCATCAACACCCCGAGCTCGGCTCGGCCCCAGGTAGACCCGCTGCGCAGGCTTTCATCTAGCTGGCAGGTCCGAAGGCTCGCCTGTGGGGGAGAGGTTTGGCTTTATCTTCCTCAACACCCCGAGCTCGGCTCGGCCCCAGGTAGACCCGCTGCGCAGGCTGTCATCTATCTGGCAGGTCCGAAGGCTCGCCTGTGGGGGAGAGGTTTGGCTTGATCTTCATCAACACCCCGAGCTCGGCTCGGCCCCAGGTAGACCCGCTGCGCAGGCTCTCATCTAGCTGGCAGGTACGAAGGCTCGCCTGCGGGGGAGAGGTTTGGTTTGATCTTCATCGACACCCCGAGCTCGGCTCGGCCACAGGTAGACCCGCTACGCAGGCTCTCATCTAGCTGGCAGGTCCGAAGGCTCGCCTGCGGGGGAGAGGTTTGGTTTGATCTTCATCAACACCCCGAGCTCGGCTCGGCCCCAGGTATACCCGCTGCGCAGGCTCTCATCTAGCTGGCAGGTTCGAAGGCTCGCCTGTGGGGGAGAGGTTTGGCTTGATCTTCATCAACACCCCGAGCTCGGCTCGGCCCCAGGTAGACCCGCTGCGCAGGCTCTCATCTAGCTGGCAGGTCCGAAGGCTCGCCTGTGGGGGAGAGGTTTGGCTTGATCTTCATCGACACCCCGAGCTCGGCTCAGCCCCAGGTAGACCCGCTGCGCAGGCTCTCATCTAGCTAGCAGGTCCGAAGGCTCGCCTGCGGGGGAGAGGTTTGGTTTGATCTTCATCGACACCCCGAGCTCGGCTCGGCCCCAGGTAGACCCGCTGCGCAGGCTCTCATCTAGCTGGCAGGTCTAAAGGCTCGCATATGGGGGAGAGGTTTGGTTTGATCTTCATCGACACCCCAAGCTCGGCTCGGCCCCAGGCAGGCCCGCTGCGCAAGCTTTCTTCCAGCTGGCAGGTCCGAAGGCTCGCCTATGGGGGATAGGTTGAGTCTTTGGCTTGTGGTCCTTGGTTCTTGATTTATGGTTACTCAGTGTTACAACAAGCCCGGCTCAGCCTCCGGTAGACCCGCTGCGCAGGCTCCCATCAAGCCGGCAGGCCCGAAGGCTCGCCGATGGAGAATAGATCCAGTTTGTGGGAAGGTATCTTGTCATGACCCTGGCCTAGATCAAAGACGAAGCCCTAAAGGTCTCATCCAGTAGAGGTCTCGGCCAGTTAGGGTCTCGACCAATAGGGGTCTCGGCCAAAAGGTCTCGGTTGGGGGGATCTCGTTGAAGAAGGCCCCCGACAGACCTGGGCAGGACGACCTAATCGATTGCACAAGGCTCCCGCCTAATCAATCTCTAAGGAAGGTGACCCTAAGGAGACTAAGGGTCTCTGCGGAAGCTCGCGCAGAAGCCACTTGGCCGACTAACCTATTCGTTCAAGCAAACACCGGTAGTGAAAAATGAAACATTGCATTATATTTAATAGTTACAGGGGTTTGGAGCTTCTCGCTCATTACAAAAGAGTATCAAAAAAAGAAAAGGCACTTCAAGGGGATGCGCTGTAATCCCCGCTGGTGCTCTCGCCCGAAACCTCGCCGGAGTCCTCGCCCGAGCTCGCCCCAGACGTCTCGCCGGCAGCGGAGGAAGACTTCGGGATATCCGAAGGAGGAGAGTCGGGCGCGCCGGGAGGCTTCGGGATTGGATCGAATAGACAGGGGAGGAGTTGGCGAGCGTCGATGGTTACGCCGTCCTCCCGAAGCAGCTTCGCATCTTGCAGCGTCTCGACCGTCAACCTGACGGTAGCCTGAGCGTTCGCCTGCAGCAGCTTGTCAATGTCGTACACCAAGAAGTGACGACTCTTTAGTCTTTCATCAAGTGTCGGAGGCGGGCCTTTCGCCGCTTCTGCACGCCAGAGTTGGTCCCTCAGCAGGACGTTCTCGCAGCGTATGTCAGCCAACTCCGCGCGGAGCGCCATGGCTTGGGCGGAATCCTGTGGAGAAGAGATCAGCTTAGTAAATACTGCGCAAACGTGACTTCTGAAGCAAGTGCAAGGGTCCAGGAAGATCCCGCTTACCTCAGCTGCGGGGCGTAGGGACACCGCCTGTTGAGCATTCGCCAACTCCTGTCGAGCATTCGCGAGCTCTGTCTCCAAAGATTGTGCTCTGGCCACCGCCTCTTCCCTCGCCTTGTACATGTCGGCGAAGTTCTTGTCGATGCTGATGCTTCGACGCACGCACATGTGCGCAAGTTCAAACCCACGCAGCAGGGCCCGGGTAGAGTCGAAAGCCAGGAGCCGGGTGGGCATCTGGTCGAAGACACTGGCACCCTCTCGGCTATAGAGGCCTTAGCCTAGCGAGAAGGCCTCGCCAGTAACCTCATCTCACTCCGACCAGCTGGGGAGGAGCGTTGAAACCGCAATCCTGTTGGATTCGGGATCCCATTGGAGCAGAGGCTTCCCTTCTGCGTCGACGTGCTTCACACCGAAGCCATAATTTCTGTGCCCTTTTGGCACTTCCTTGGGCGGGGTCCGGGCAGAGGTCTCGGCAACGACTCCCTCTCCTCCAGCCACATCTGCGGACGGAGGGTTCTCGGTAGTAGCCTCGGTACGTCTCCTGGCGGCAGCACCCGTCTCGCTGGCCATCTGGAGCAGCCCTTCGAAGGACTTGCCCGAGGCGGGATGTCGGGCGGGCGAGACGGCCAAGCCCTTGCGCTTATCCGCAGCGGATGGCTTTGGCCTCTTCAGTGGTCGCGGGGAGGGAGCGGTGCCTTTTCGCTTCTTAGCTTCGGGCGCCAAAGGCTGAACTGTCTCTTCCCAGCAGGCGCGAGTGCTGGCTTCCGCGAGAGCGAGAGAGCCTCTCGTAGCCCAATCCTCGACACCCGGGGCCGCAGCGAAAGGTTGGCGTAGAGGGACCTCCCGCTCTCCTGCAAAGTTAGCGCTATTCAACACAGGAAGATCCTAACAAGAGATCAAATCTAGGGAGAGACCATACCTTCGCCCGGGTGGACGGGAGGAAGCGAGTCGACGTCTCGCCGGAGGAAGAGAACGTCAAACTCCTTTGTTCCGAAGAACTCCAGGAGTGCTGTTGCGCGCTAGGGTTCGAAGAAAATAAACGCAACCGAACTAGCAACCCGATGAGGCAAGTATACCTATCGAATTGTAGCAAGGGGACACAAGTGTCGTATTGAAATCCGGGAACTGTTGGCTAAGCTTACTCACACGAACGCTATTATCTTATCGACGGAAAAACTAGGGTTTTAGAAAATCTAAGTGCAGGGGAGAAAGTAAAGCTATTCTAGAAAAAGAAACACTGCAATTAAGAGGGCTATTAAGTAAACAACTAAGCTAGAAAGGAAACTACTGCAGTTAATTAAAGAGCACAAGACAGGTGATTACTACGAAAGGTAGAAAATATGAAATGGAAATGCACCCGATCAAGATTCACCTCGGCTAAAGACGATTAAGAAAATGCGATAAAAATCTAAACTTAATAGGATAAGGGTCCTTGACCGTGGAGGTTCCTAAAGCTTGAACACGCTTCTCTCGAAGTCGTGCCCAACTGAGTTTAGGAAGGTCCGACCGACTCTCGTCTAAATCGGAGGCCTAAAACTCGCTTTACGCGGTGAACCCCACTATTGGATTTTACTCCAATCCGGGAGATTTGGACGTCTGCCTCTCTCGAGGGGTGCGTACAACTCCCTTTACTCTTGAATGCTCACTTCATTCTTTCGACCTCTCGGCTAGCCCAGAATGAAAGCAAAGGCGGAGAGTATATATCGAAAATATACCCCCAACCCGTGATTAATCAAGAGTAATTCAAGGCCCTAACCTAAAAAGAAAAGATTGATTAAAACATCATAACATAATCGCTCTAACCTCGGATCATCAAGATCGAGTACAATGAGGATTAGTTAATCATAATGGAGTGGAGGAGGGAGATGAGTAGAAAAACATAAGAAGAACACAAGCTAAGGGAAGAACAATTTTATTAATGAAAAAGGGCAAGTTACACTAATGAAAATAAAATTACAAGTGCATGAAAATTAAACCCTATTCTAGCCCTACATTAAGCACTAAGCAAGAAGAAAATTACATTAAAAGCTAGCACAAACTAAGATTAAACTAGGGTTAACCAAAAAGTACAAAGAGAGGGGGAGAGAGAGAGAGAAAAAGCATGAAAAAGGATCAAGAAACAAAGGGGCAGCACCTCCCCCACTCAACCAAAGCTTGCTGAAATGGGGGGGAGGGGGGCTCAATTTATAGAAAATTTCTCGGGTTGGTCACGCCCTCCGACACGCCCTAGGGGGGCGTGTCCGGGGGCGTGACAGGTACGGATTTGACCTCGGCTCTGAATTCTGGCGGGAGGGATGATTGATTCGGTACGTCGGTGGTCACGCCCTAGGTCACGCCCGTGACAGGGGGGCGTGACAGGCATGTCATGTCCAAATCATTGGTCGGAAATCCGTCAGTCGCCGAAAAAGGAAGGTGTCACGCCCATGTCACGGGCGTGACATGGGGCGTGACAGTACTATTTGCGTGCTGAGGCGGAAGGGCATTTAATGCGGCGGCAGCTTTGCGGCAGAGGGCGACACGCCCCTGGTCACGCCTAGTGACACGCCCAGGGAGGGCGTGACAGGGGGCGTGACAGCGGTTTTGACCGTTTTCTGTCCCTTCCAACAGGTGTCCTCGGGATCGGGTGACACGCCCTAGGTCACGCCCAGGGAGGGCGTGACAGGGGGGCGTGACAGGCCATTTTGGCAATTTTTCTGAAAACCTGCAAAAAGACAGGAAAAAGTTAGTGGCAATAAAATTTACATAAAAAGGATAAAAATAAACTAATAATAGACATAATTTGTACAATATAAAATATAAAATACGATAATAGTTTAGGCTACAAAACGTATTATCAAATTCCCCCAAGCTTAAGCTTTGCTTGTCCCCAAGCAAAAATATAAAAACTAGATATTTATAAAAATGACTAATCAAAAAGTTCTAAGTATGCCTACACAAGTACTATGCGAAATTCTTAGTAGGGAAAAGGTGAAATGTAAGTCTAAAACAATTATTTAGGTATGGTAAAACTTTTATAAACTTTACTTAATAAAAACAAATCATCCAAAATTTTAACGAGATTTTTTTAAATGGACTTAAGTAAAGCAACGAAAATGAAAAACACGCATTGAGTTGTTACTAGATCCAAGCAACGTATTATAATTATATCAATTTAATTATCAAAAATCTAGGTTTAAATCTAAAACTAAAACTGATTTACTGTTTTTCTTTTCTTAGTTGTTAAATAAAAAATTAAAAAGCGTGAATCAAAAGGACTTAAATAGGACAGAAACGTTTGATTTAGGAAAATAATTAGGAGTGGAATTCAAAGATAAACGTGAAGGTTTTAAAATCACACTAAACCAAAGCAAAGAGTTTCAAAAAATTTCATAAAAATATATACACATTTTTTTCTTTCTTTTTCATTTTTTTTTTCTTTTCCATTTTTTTTCTTTTTTCAAAACAAAGGCCATAAATATTTTTATTTTCCTTTTTGAGTTGGCCAAACAAAAAATAAACATCACTTTTGAACATACTTCTTTTTTTTTTCGAAAACCTTTCTCCACAAAAATCACAAAATTCCCTATCAAAATTGTCAAAATAATTTATGAAACTCAAAAAGGCTAGTGTGATTCGATAGGTTGGAAATTTTGGCTTTGGTGAAACTGAAATGAAAGGAGGAGCTATCAAATGAAATCAGAAAAAGGCTCAAAAACGGCTAACTAGTGGTAAAAGTTTTTTTAGGTTGGCAGGAAAGCTCAAACGAAAACAAAAATGGCCTAAATCATTTTCACGCTTTTGAATTTATTTAAAACAAAGGTTTGAAAATTTTTCAAAAAACGAGTCCTAGATAATAAAAGAAGATTGATGAAATTAACTTGAAAATAGAAATAATAGGTGACTTGGATCGTTCACATCTACTACGTTATTCAAAAGTTGACTTTACAAAAATTATTCAAAAACGAAAAGAAAATAGTGGATGATGAATTTTTAAGAAAGTAAAGGAAATAAACAACAAAAAACCATAATAGAAATGCGAGTTTTAGAAAAATATTTCACCTTAACATGCTACCGTGAATTAGAAACACAGCATGGCCAACATTTTACTTGTGAAACATAATTAAAAAGGACGATTAGAAATATTATAATTAACTAAGTTGTTTATAGGAGATTTTGAGTAAAACAAAACTAAAAACTAGGGGTACTATTGAAATACCAAAATGTCTAAACTATTCAAAAACACATATATATTTTTTTTAATTTAATTTTGTGGAATATTCTCTTTTTTTTGGATTTTGGAATTTTAAGATATTAATGTTTTTTTTTGGAAATATTTACAATATATACAAAAAGAAGATTATTTATACTACGCAAAAATGAAGGAGGAAATCCTCCCCCAAGCTTAAAACAGGCATTGTCCTCAATGGCTAAAGAAGGGGATTGGAGAAGGAGAGAAAAATAAAGTACAGAATTGAAAGACAGAATTGAAATACAGGTACTTCCCCGGATTTATTTGCTGCGAAAACTGAGTGATGCCGCTCCCCGAATGTCTTCTTTGGACTTTGTGATGGATTCAGCAATGTTGGAGCAGGCGATCGCAGAAGCTTCAGCTTGTCGGAGCCGTCCGAGGCAAAAATTGTAAAATAAAGAAAACAGAAAAAGATAACTTGGGTTGCCTCCCAAGAGCGCCCTTTGGTTAAAGCGTCGTTGAGCTCGACGCATCAAAAATAATATTGTCCAAAAATATTGTTGTCCCGAAATAAAATTGTTTTTAGCAAAAAATAAAAAGCTCAAGATTAAAGTTCGTGAAGCAGAAACTTAATAGTGTTTGGACTGACATCATCATCACCAGAGAAATACAGTTTAAGACGCTGACCATTCACTTTGAAATTACCCTTATCAGGGTGAGAAATTAAAACAGTTCCATAAGGAAATACTTCTAAAACAGAAAACGGGCCAGACCAGCGAGATTTTAATTTGCCCGGAAATAAACGTAAACGAGAATTATATAAAAGGACTTGGTCGCCCGGCTTAAAGTTTTTAGGGTGCCTTAAGTGTTTATCGTGTAAACGCTTCGTCCGCTCTTTATAAAGTTTATTATTTTCATAAGCATAAGAGCGCCACTCGTCGAGTTCATTTAGTTGGAATTTTCGAAGGTCACCGACTGAGTGGGGATCGAAGTTTAAAAATTTTAAGGCCCAAAAGGCGCGGTGTTCTAACTCTACGGGCAGATGGCACGATTTTCCATAGACCAGCCGATACGGCGTACATCCGAGGGCGGTTTTGTACGCTGTTCGGTAGGCCCATAGAGCATCGTCAAGTTTGGCTGACCAGTCTTTTCTAGAAGTTGAAACAGTCTTTTCTAATATTCTTTTTATTTCTCTATTTACTACTTCGACTTGACCGTTAGTTTGGGGGTGGTAGGCAGTGGATAGTTTATGCGTAACGCCGTATTTAGTAAGGATTTTTGAAAATTGCGCGTTACAGAAATGGGAACCCCTATCGCTAACGATTGCGCGTGGCGTACCGAATCTAGAAAATAATTTTTTTAAAAACGTGACTACAACTCGGGAGTCGTTCGTAGGAAGAGCTTGGGCCTCAGCCCATCGTGAAACATAATCAACAGCAACTAAAATATATTTGTTTCCGAAGCTAGAAGGAAGGGGGCCAACAAAATCAATTCCCCAGAGGTCGAAAATTTCGCACTCTAAGAAATAATTTTGCGGCATTTCATTTTTATTAGAAATATTGCCCGACCGTTGGCAACTATCACACCTGCTCACAAAGGCTTGCGCGTCTTTAAACAGGCTAGGCCAGTAAAAACCCGCGCAAAGCACTTTATGAGCGGTGCGAGCAGCTTGATAGTGCCCACCTGTCGGACCTTCATGCAAATGTTTTAGAATATCAATTCCTTCATCAAAAGAAACACATCTCCTTATCACTTGATCCGCACAAATTTTGAAAAGATGCGGGTCTTCCCAGAAGTAGTTCTTCAGCTCAGAAAAGAATTTCTTCTTTTGCTGAGAGGAGAACTCTTTTGGGAGCACCCGGGCCACTAGATAGTTGGCGATGTGCGCGAACCAAGGAGAAGTAGATGTATTAACTAAAAGCAGCTTCTCATCAGGAAAATAGTCATTAAAAGATTTTTCATTTAATTTTTCTATAAAGGGGTTATCTAATCTTGATAAATGGTCGGCGGCCAAGTTCTCGGCTCCTCGCTTATCACGGATCTCTAAGTCAAACTCCTGGAGGAGTAAGACCCAGCGAATCAAGCGAGGCTTGGCATCCGTTTTGGCAAGAAGGTACTTGAGGGCCGAGTGGTCCGTAAAAACAATGATTTTTGAAAGTGTAATGTAAGGGCGAAATTTATCAAACGCAAATACTACAGCCAAGAGCTCTTTTTCGGTTGTGGTGTAATTTTCTTGTGCAGATGTGAGGGTTTTACTAGCGTAATAGATGGGGTGGAAGTTCTTAGATATTCGTTGACCTAATACGGCTCCCACCGCAAAACTACTCGCATCGCACATAATCTCGAAAGGAAGGTCCCACACCGGAGCTATCATAATTGGCGCGTTAATTAACTTTTCTTTAATTAATTCAAAGGCAGAAATACAAGAGTCATCAAAAATGAATGGGCGTCTTTTTCTAAGAGATGGGTGAGGGGCTTAGTGATCTTGGAGAAGTCCTTTATAAAACGACGATAAAAACCAGCGTGGCCTAGGAAACTTCTTATAGCTTTTATGTTTGTAGGTGGCGGCAACTTCTCAATAACTTCTATCTTGGCAACGTCTACCTCAATACCTTTAGCAGAAATTTTATGACCCAAAACTAACCCTTCCCTCACCATAAAATGGCATTTTTCCCAATTTAGGGCAAGGTTAGTTTCTTCGCATCGTTCTAAGACTTTTTCGAGGTTTTCTAAACATCTATCGAAGGAGTCGCCGAACACGGAGAAATCGTCCATGAATACCTCCATAATGCTTTCTACGTACTTGTCAAATATTGCTAGCATACATCGTTGGAATGTAGCCGGCGCATTGCATAATCCAAACGGCATTCTTCGGTACGCAAAGGTGCCGAAGGGACAAGTAAACGTAGTTTTCTCTTGGTCCTCGGGAGAGATGGGTATTTGAAAGTACCCCGAGAGGCCATCGAGAAAACAATAAAAGCTATGGCCGGAGAGACGTTCTAAAATCTGGTCGATAAACGGTAGAGGAAAGTGGTCCTTACGGGTGGCGTCATTTAACTTACGGTAATCTATGCACATACGCCAACCCGTCACCGTCCGTGTCGGGATTAATTCATTATTCTCATTACTAACTACGGTTATCCCTCCCTTTTTTGGAACTACCTGAACGGGGCTAACCCACTTACTGTCCGATATAGGGTAGATAATTCCTGCGTCTAATAGTTTCACAACCTCGCCCTTAACTACTTCTTTCATATTCGGGTTTATACGGCGCTGAGGTTGGATAGAGTTACGCGAATTATCTTCCATTAAAATTTTATGTGTACAGAAAGATGGGCTTATGCCCTTGATATCAGAAATTTGCCAAGCAATAGCCCGGCGATGCTTACGTAGAACTAGAAGAAGTTTATCGTTCTGCGTATCCGTGAGGTAGGCCGAAACGATAACTGGTAACTTGGAGTCTTTTTCTAAGAAAGCATACTTTAGGTGTTCGGGAAGTTCTTTAAGTTCTAGGGTAGGGGGTTCTTCATAAGAGGATTTTGAGATTCTTTCTTTTTCGAAAATAATATCTTCATAAACTTTTTTATAAGGAACGTAATAAGGGGTGGGGCTAGCAGCCAAGACGGCTTCTTGTACAGATTCAGTGGTAAGAAAAGAGGAAGAACAAAAATCAGAAAACTCTTTTTCAAACTCAGAAAGACAATAAGAAGATTCATCACTTCCTTGCAGTGATTCTGTTGTAAGAGAAGAGGAGCAAAAAGTAGAAAATTCTTTTTCAAAGTCGGAGAGGCAGTAGGAAGAATCATCACTCACGGCGTCTATGAAAAAACATGAGTCATCGTTCGCTAAGGTGTTCTTCATCGAAGGGGTGATAGGAAATGTGACTTCGTCGTCGCCTACTCGAAGAAAGAGCTTACCATTGCTTACGTCAATGATGGCTCGGGAGGTGGCAAGGAAGGGTCGGCCAAGGATCAGGGGAACCTCGACGTCTTCTTCGATGTCCAAAATGACAAAGTCCACCGGAAGATGAACTTGTCGACTTTCACTAGAACGTCCTCCACTATTCTTAACGGATATTTGACGGATCTATCGGCTAGCTGGATACTCATACGCGTGGGGTTAAGGCTACCAATCCCTAACTTTTTGAACAACGAAAAGGGCATCAGGTTTATACTTGCGCCTAAGTCGGCTAACGCGTGTTTAACAAAGAGATCACCGAAGACACACGGGATAGAGAAACTACCCGGGTCACTGATTTTCTTCGGCAAACCGTTTGTTAAAACGGCAGAGCACTCGGCGTTTAGCGTGACGTGCAAAAGATTCTCTAACTTCTTCTTGTTTGTGAGGAGGTCTTTAAGATATTTGGCGTATTTCGGCATTTGCGAAATAGCCTCGTGGAAGGGAAGATTAATGTGGATTTGTTTTGAAGATTTCTAAGAAGCGGGAGTACTGATCATCTTGACGTTGTCTATTAAGTTCAGAGGGGTATGGAGGAGTTGAATTATTTTTGAAGATGGGTGGTGGAGTGAGATTATTTTCTAAAGTGGGGGTGATTACTTCTTCAGCAGAGGGTGGAAGCGGAGCAGAGCTTTGATTTTTAAAAGCGGGAGCGGAGCTTTGATTTTTAAAAGCGGAAGCGGAGCTTGCCTCGGGCTCTTCACTTACCATACCGGAGACTTGCTTCCCACTCCGAAGAGTTATAGCTTTCGCTTGCTCTCTCGGGTTGGGTTCGGTATTGGAAGGAAGAGACCCTGTGGGTCGCTCAGAAATTATTTTCGCGAGCTGTCCTACCTGATTTTCTAAACTTTTTACGCTTCCGGTTAAAGTTCTTATGGTAGCGTCATTTGTGGTGATATATTTAGAAAGTAATTCCTCCAAGCTCGGAGGTTTTGGGTAATTTTGAAGAAGTGGTGGTGGTGGTGGTTGTGCAGAAAAATCATTTTGCGGAGGTGGGCGCATCGCATTCGATGGATTACTCCATGAAAAGTTCGGGTGATTTCTTAAAGCGGGGTTATAACTATTCGGAAAATTAAAACCAGGCGGATGAAAATTCGCAGCAGAAAAATTATTAAAAGCAGTTCTAGGCAAATTATTAACATAATCTAAATGTTCTGGAGTAGGGGTTGCAGATTCCCATACCTGAGGGGCGGAGGCAGCAGTCATCTCCGTGATTTTTTTGCTTAGGATTTCTACTTGCAGAGCGAGCTGGGAGACGTTGTCCACTTCATAGATACCTGCAGGCTTGTTCGGGCGGGACCTAGGCACATTCCACTGATAAGTGTTCATGGCCATATCCTCAAAAAGCTCAAGAGCAGCTTCCGGGGTCTTATGATTTAAAGTACCGCCAGAAGCTGCGTCTATCATTTGCTTCGTGCTTTGATTTAGCCCGTTATAAAACGTCTGCACTTGTAACCATACAGGCAGCGCGTGATGTGGGCATCGTCTTAATAATTCTTTAAATCTCTCCCAGGTTTCGTAAAGGGTTTCAGAGTCTATTTGTCCGAAGGCAGAGATGTCGTTCCTAAGTTTTGCAGTTTTAGCGGGCGGAAAATACTTCGCCAAAAATTTTTCAGTTAATTCATTCCAAGTGGTTATGCTATTTTTCGGAAGTGTGTTAAGCCACTGCTTAGCTTTAGTTCTTAGAGAGAAGGGGAAGAGTCTTAGCCTGATCGCATCATTTGTGACACCATTTATCTTGAAGGTGTCGCAAATTTCAAGAAAGCTAGCTATATGTGCGTTCGGATCTTCATCTTGAAGTCCGTCAAATTGCACATATTGCTGCACCATTTGAATTATGCTAGGCTTTAGTTCAAAGTTATTATTTGCTATAGTAGGACGGACTATACTCGATTCTATTCCCTCGAGGTTCGGTCGTGCATAATAGGACATAGTCCTTTGAACGGCCTCATCTACGTTGGGTTCTTCCATTCTTAAAGTATTAAATGACTCGGAGTCCTCAACCGGCACTTGGATAGTAGGACCTTGAAATCGCGATCTTCTCCGAAGAGTACGCTCAATTTCGTGGTCCAAGTCCAAAATAACCGACGGACTCCCGCGGGTCATGCACTAAAAGAACAGAAAAGAAGAAGAGAAAGAGAAAAAGGATAAACTAGAAAGAAAAACTAGATTTAGAAAATTAAATTAAAATTTTTTTTTCTTTTTGAAATAGATTTTTTTTTTTATAAATTAACTCCCGAACTTCTCAAGGACTACCCCGTGAAGGGTTCGCAAGGTACTAGACAAGACAGTGGCGCTTAAAGCCCTTTGCCCTTTTCGAGAGAATTAGGTGGCGTAGAAAATTGTGAGGTTGGTTTCTATTAAGAGCGGTGATAATTTTTTTTTTGATTTTTTAAAACTTTAAAGAAAAGGGGATGAGAAAGAGAAGAGATAAAATTAATAGGTTCGTGTTTTCAAAATATCAACGGAAGTTGGGTCCCGGCAACGGCGCCAAAAACTTGTTGCGCGCTAGGGTTCGAAGAAAATAAACGCAACCGAACTAGCAACCCGATGAGGCAAGTATACCTATCGAATTGTAGCAAGGGGACACAAGTGTCGTATTGAAATCCGGGAACTGTTGGCTAAGCTTACTCACACGAACGCTATTATCTTATCGACGGAAAAACTAGGGTTTTAGAAATCTAAGTGCAGGGGAGAAAGTAAAGCTATTCTAGAAAAAGAAACACTGCAATTAAGAGGGCTATTAAGTAAACAACTAAGCTAGAAAGGAAACTACTGCAGTTAATTAAAGAGCACAAGACAGGTGATTACTACGAAAGGTAGAAAATATGAAATGGAAATGCACCCGATCAAGATTCACCTCGGCTAAAGACGATTAAGAAAATGCGATAAAAATCTAAACTTAATAGGATAAGGGTCCTTGACCGTGGAGGTTCCTAAAGCTTGAACACGCTTCTCTCGAAGTCGTGCCCAACTGAGTTTAGGAAGGTCCGACCGACTCTCGTCTAAATCGGAGGCCTAAAACTCGCTTTACGCGTTGAACCCCACTATTGGATTTTACTCCAATCCGGGAGATTTGGACGTCTGCCTCTCTCGAGGGGTGCGTACAACTCCCTTTACTCTTGAATGCTCACTTCATTCTTTCGGCCTCTCGGCTAGCCCAGAATGAAAGCAAAGGCGGAGAGTATATATCGAAAATATACCCCAACCCGTGATTAATCAAGAGTAATTCAAGGCCCTAACCTAAAAAGAAAAGATTGATTAAAACATCATAACATAATCGCTCTAACCTCGGATCATCAAGATCGAGTACAATGAGGATTAGTTAATCATAATGGAGTGGAGGAGGGGAGATGAGTAGAAAAACATAAGAAGAACACAAGCTAAGGGAAGAACAATTTTATTAATGAAAAAGGGCAAGTTACACTAATGAAAATAAAATTACAAGTGCATGAAAATTAAACCCTATTCTAGCCCTACATTAAGCACTAAGCAAGAAGAAAATTACATTAAAAGCTAGCACAAACTAAGATTAAACTAGGGTTAACCAAAAAGTACAAAGAGAGGGGGAGAGAGAGAGAGAAAAAGCATGAAAAAGGATCAAGAAACAAAGGGGCAGCACCTCCCCCACTCAACCAAAGCTTGCTGAAATGGGGGGGAGGGGGGCTCAATTTATAGAAAATTTCTCGGGTTGGTCACGCCCTCCGACACGCCCTAGGGGGGCGTGTCAGGGGCGTGACAGGTACGGATTTGACCTCGGGCTCTGGATTCTGGCGGGAGGGATGATTGATTCGGTACGTCGGTGGTCACGCCCTAGGTCACGCCCGTGACAGGGGGGCGTGACAGGCATGTCATGTCCAAATCATTGGTCGGAAATCCGTCAGTCGCCGAAAAAGGAGGTGTCACGCCCATGTCACGGGCGTGACATGGGGCGTGACAGTACTATTTGCGTGCTGAGGCGGAAGGGCATTTAATGCGGCGGCAGCTTTGCGGCAGAGGGCGACACGCCCCTGGTCACGCCTAGTGACACGCCCAGGGAGGGCGTGACAGGGGGGCGTGACAGCGGTTTTGACCGTTTTCTGTCCCTTCCAACAGGTGTCCTCGGGATCGGGTGACACGCCCTAGGTCACGCCCAGGGAGGGCGTGACAGGGGGGCGTGACAGGCCATTTTGGCAATTTTTCTGAAAACCTGCAAAAAGACAGGAAAAAGTTAGTGGCAATAAAATTTACATAAAAAGGATAAAAATAAACTAATAATAGACATAATTTGTACAATATAAAATATAAAATACGATAATAGTTTAGGCTACAAAACGTATTATCAAGTGCGCTGTCGCGCGACCCCAGAGTGGGCGGTTTGTAAGCAGCATTCTCGTACTGAACAGGTCGGAGCGGGACGTAGCCGAAGTCCCCAGTGATGTAGACAAACTTCTCGCCCCAATGGTGATGTTTATTGGCGAGACCGGTGGTCTTGAGCAGCTACCCGGAGAAGAAGACCACCCTGCTTTTGGCGCGGATGTTGAACAGCTTGCGGAAGATCGGCAGACAAAACTCGATCCTCTCGGATCGCATGTAGCTTATGAATGCCACATGGATCGCGATGGAGTTCGGGTTCAGCTGGGCGGGAACCACCCCGTAGTAGCGGAGAGCTTGCCGAATCTCCGGCCAGAGGGGAAGGCGGAAGCCCACCTAGAAATGTTCGAGGGGGATGGCGAGCTCTCCCGCCTCCGGGGTATTCACCTTGTCGTGATTACCCGAGTTCCGCGCCGAGAAGCCAGCGAGAATGAAGCGGTCGACGATTAGGTTGTACTCGTCCAAGGTGAGCGTGCAGGAGGGGAAGAGATGCTTGCGGAACGCTTCCGCGCAATGAGCGCGACCCTCATTCTCGCCCGGCATTTTGGGTTTAGGGGTAATAGCGAGAACAATAGAGAGGTAGAAGCGGAAGCAAGAGGGCGAGAGCAATGAAAAGAAGTTGAGGTTCCGGATCAGAGAAGTAAATGTGGTTGGTAGATTTCTCTATTTATAGGGAACCGTGGTCGTTACGGCTCCATCCGATAGAGAGAGAAAATGACGGCGGAGTATAGCTGTCACGATCTGGGCCGGCGACGCCTCGGTTTTCCCCCTCGGGATGACAGCAGTCGACGATCGTCTCTAGTTTCAGCGCAAGCCTCTTAGTTTTGGCGCAAGCATCCTAATTCCAACACATTCTTAAAATTCGCAGCACAATGAAAGAAGAGACGGATAGTAACTTGCTCTCGCTGCCGAGAGCTGAATAAAGTTAATAACAGTTATTACAGAGGCATAAAGGTACATGGCGGAAGGGAAGGCTAAAAAGGGAGAAGGGGCGAGACCTAGATGAACTAATACGGTTCCAAGCACCATCGCCCTCGCTCCCGCCGCCTAGTTCTCGGAGCCACCAGCGGGTTGAAGTAAGATGACACGGTGGTACACCCTAGGTTGATCCGCCTAGCATGATCCCGGATCTGCGCGATGCATCTCCCCGGCGAAGACTCGGCAGGAGGCCCTCCCAGTCGATCAGTCTCGCCCAATAAGAAATCCCGCTCCAGGCCCTCCAGCCTTTGTTCTACGGATTCACGGAACGCTTTCCCCGTGGCAGCATGGGCGCGGTCTCGCCGGATGAGCTTGGCCAAAATGGCCGAGATCTTCCTCCTCCGCTCCTTCACGTTCCCGGCGCCGTTCAAGGTTTCTTCTATCTCGCCAGGCGAAGGTGGAAGGGAATCATCATCATCATCATCTTCTTCTTCTTCTTCTCTCTCCTCGTTGGCTCCCAACAGAGAGCTGGGATCCCCTGCAAAAAGTGCGCCCAAGGTTTTGATTAAGGCATAACGATCAGCCGACAAGAATGTCTCGCATACCTGTAGTCTGGCGAGAGCCATTGACTAGCGTCGGTTGAGAAGGCCCGACCCCTCCGTAAGTTCCATAAAGGAGGTGGAGAGGCTTGCATCGCCCTGGGCGGAAGGGTTTGCGCACAATGGTCCCAGCCTGGCCGGAAGCATGGAGAGAGTTGTCCTCTCTCAAGGGATGATCAGCATCCTTAGTAGTGGAAGGTTCAAAGGCCACCCCTCCCGCCTGCAGGGCGGGATTTGCCGCAGAAGGAAGCAGCTCGCCGGTTCTCGCTTCATCTTCCCAGGTGACGAGACCCGGGACGGCGGAAGCTGGCTCTGCGAGAAGACAGTTCAGAAAAGGAAAGGTACGGTTGAAGTATTAAGAAGTGGCGGAAAGCGTACCTATCACCCGGGTCTCGGCTGGAGGAATTGTCTCCGAGACCCTCGTTCGATCCTCAGGAGGGGGGGCTGACGAATCTGGGGGAATCTGGGAAGACCCAGCGACGTCAATTGGAACGGATTCCTGCGAGAGGTCGCGTTAACTATCGGGCCTATAACGTAATCAGCTCGGTAAGCATGGCCGGAAGGCATACCTTTTGCGGGGAGGGGTCCCTCGCAGGAATGGGAGTAGGAGAAGGTGAATCCCTGTTCTCGCGAGCAAGGTCTCGCCGGACCACCTTCGCTTTCCTCTTCCCCTTTTTCTTCTTTGGCTCATAAGGGCCGGTGTCTGAAGATTTCCTCGATAGCCAGGGCGCTACCGCAGCGCAATTTGCTAAGGCTCGCGCTTGAGCCGCGATTAACCGATCTTGAAGGTCCTGCGGAAGTGGCTTGCCAGCACGCTTAGCAGACATCTTGGTATCGCACATAAAATCCCGGGCGAGAGCTCAGTGAAGAAACAGTAGTTCGGAGGCAAGACTTATGGTCACCCGTCGGCGTGTATTTATAGCCGCAGTAGGGCCCGCCAAAAGATTCTCTTGGCTGACAGGCACGTGTCCAGCGAATATTTTGGGGTTGGACTTGTCTTGTCGAGCGCAGGGCTAGCTCGAAAAGAGCGGGGATTGTGTACAACCCCATATTCGCTGGGGAGGACCAAGAAGACTTAGACTTCAGTGGTCAGGGTTGGGTTAGTCCTAGTTTAGCCCTAGGGCGGACCGACAGAGTTCTCGCCCTTAAGGTGCTCCCGCCAACTGGTAGGCGAGATCGTTCGCGCCAGGACTCAGGTCTTCAGGTCAGCTTTAGGCTTCGGGACAGGAGAGTTCCCGCCCAGAAGGAACTCTCCCTGGAGGCGGGCGAGAAGGCGTTGGGTGAGCTTCACTCACTTAACGCCGCGTTCGGCAGCAGAGGGCGTTGAGTAAGCTCCACTCGCTCAATGCCGTGATTAGCAGTGAAGGCGTAGAGTGAGCAGCGCTACGTCCAACGGCAATGACGTCGAGACCACCGAGAGCGAGAAGCCTCTTGGCAGGAGATCTCGCCAAGGTGAGCCCAGCTAAGGCTCAGCGAGAGCCTTCTCGCCCGGGGTTCTCGCCAAGCAGGTCCATGAGGTGGGGCCTGGCGCCCAGGAAAAAGGATTATTTTATTATTATTTCATTATCCTCAGGTTAAATTACCTGTATGCCCCTGGGATGACAGCGAGATTTGGCTATTGTCAGACCCATCAGGGGTATTTCAGTATTTTTAGGTCAGGAGAAGACTATAAAAAGACCCATAGGGGCTCTTTGGAAAGCAGGCTTTCATTATTCTCTAACTCCAGTGCTTTCTGAAGAGCTCCCAGTCCAGCTATTAGTTTCGGAGGGGAAGCTCTCAGAGATCTTCCGGGTGTGAGGTGGGACCTCCCAGCTGAGGCTTTGGGTCAGTCTTAGGACCTTAGCAGCTAGTCAGGGGTCGAGATTTGAGAGAAGTAGGCGTCGACTGCACTTTGGTTTGTGAACATTCGTTGAGGTCAATTTTGGCTTCAACACTGAGCAATACTCAATGATTTATGCAGTATGGCGTTGAGTGAGTAAAATTCACTCAATTCTTGTTGTTAACCAAGAAATCGGCGATCCTCTCCAAGGCGGCCATTTTCTACTTTTCATCCACAGGTCGCTCGGCTTAGAAGGTCTAGTCCGCCCACAAAGGGTCGGCCTGCTATTTAAGGCCACCCAGCAGGGACGGACTACCTTCTGAGTCTGCCCAGTAGTGGAGACTTGCTCTTTGAGTCCGCCCAGCAGGGGCAGCCTACCTTCTTAGTCCTCCCAGCATGGTGGCCTGCTCTTCGAGTCCGCCCAGCAGGGGCGGCCTGCTCTTTGAGTCCACTAGGTAGGGGTGGCCTTCCTTTTGAGTCCGCCCAATAGGGGCGACCTTCTCTTCGATTCAGCCCAGCAGGGGCGGCCTGGTCTTCGAGTCTGCCTAGCAGGGGCGGCATGCTCTTCGAGTCCGCCCAGCATGGGCGGCCTGCTCATCAAGTCCGCCCAGCAGGGGCGGCTTGCTCTTCGAGTCTGCCCAGCAAGGGCGACCTGCCTTCTATGTCCGCCAAGAAGGGGTGGCTTGCCTTCTAAGTCCGGCCAGTAGTGGCGGCGTGCTCCTCGAGTCCGCCTAGCAAGGGCAGACTGCCTTCTAAGTCCGGCCAGTAGGGGCAGCCTGCTCTTCGAGTCCGCCCACCAGGAGAGGCCTGCTCTTCGAGTCCTCCCAGCAGGGGAGGCCTGCCTTCTGAGTCCGCCAAGAAGGGGCGCCTACCTTCTGATTTGGCCTAGCAGGGGAAACCTACTCTTCGAGTACGCCCAGCTGGGGCGGTCTGCTCTTTGAGTCCGCCCAGCAGGGTCGGCCTGCTCTTCGAGTCCGCCACGCAGGGGTGGCCTACTCTTCGAGTCCGCCCAGCAGAGGCGGCCTACCTTCTGAGTCCGCCAAGTAGGGGCGGCTTGCCTTCTGATTCTTACCAAAAGGGGAGGCCTGCTCTTTTAGTCCTCCCAGCAGGGGCGGCCTGCCTTCTGAGTCTGCCCAACAGGTGTGACATTCTTTTTGTGTCTGCCTAGCAAGAGCGGCCTGCCTTCTCAGTCCGCCCAAACCGTAGGGGTGATGTCACTAGGCCCAGTTCTAGAAGATTCCTCTCGGGCCTATAAATAGTCCCCCATACCTCTTCAGAAGTGGACGACATCGAGAGGGGACCAAGGTTGCGGCTATAGAAAGTCAATTAACATATCCTGCCTGGCAACCTGTGTGGCCTAAAGCAGCAACCCGTGCGGCCAAAGGCAGCAACCCGCACGGCCTAAGAAAGTAACCCATGTGGCCTGAGGCAGCAACCCGAGCAGCTTGAGGCAGCAACCTGCGCGGCCTAAGGCAGCAACCCGCGCGGCTTGTGGCAGCAACCTGCGCAAACTGTCGACCTGTGCGACCTGAGTGACCTCCATTTTCCTATCTGCCGTCCTTCTCTCCCTCCTGTTGTATTCTCTTTTTTTCCTTTGTATGTAAATGAACTTAACCTCATCTTTAATATAGGTTTTTATATAAAGGGAAAGACCCCCGCAAAAGTGGCATTTTCCACGGCAGGCGAAGTCTAGCCTCACTATATGCTAGCAGCCCTCTCTTCTTTTCTCTCTCTTTATGGGCGACTCAGAGTAACAAGCTGCTCGACAGTATCTCTTCACTTATCCTCATCCCCCGTGAGATTCGAACACCAGTTACCTGGTAGTGCCATTTCCCGCATCAATAGTTAACATGCGACAATCAGATCCTGAGCAGTCAGTTGCAATGAAGACATGAGATTGAGCTCAGAATACACCTTAACTTCAAACAGCCATAACTTTTGATCCGGGTGTCTGATTTCAGAAATTCAAAGCTTGTCGGAACCAGCTTGAGAACATCTGCCCCTCAGCGAATGGTACACTATTCAGACAATTTTTCGGCCCTCGGATTTCCCAAATTACACCCCATTTGGAAGTTATTGAAATTTTTCTCTTTCGGCAATTTCTGTCTTCAAGGATTTTCTGTCAAAAGATCTCGAGTGCCACTCAAATCATCTAGAAAAGCCCTTCTAATGTAGTGACTATAGTCTCCTACTATCTAAGAAGAATTCTATATCCCTCATCGCAAGCTTCATGTGGTAAAAATGAATGATTATCCTCACAAACCTGATGGACTAACATCTTTTGCAGGAGAAGAGCAAGTTTCTTTTCCCTTCACACTTCATATTCGAAGGGAAATTGTTACATATGATTTCAAAGAGCCTCATCTGCCAGTCTACTCAGGGACTAGTGATCCAGTTTCTCACTTACAAATTTTTGAATCAATTATTTTGTTGAAAGCTCTATCAGATGGTATCAAATGCAAGCTTTTTATTATATCTTTTGGTGCTCAATTGTTGGACTGGTTCTACCATCTACCGCCTCTATCAATAACTTGCTTCAGCGATCTTCAAAGAGAATTCCTCTCAAGGTTTGGAACCTTTAGGAAGAGAAAGAAAGACATAGCAGCTCTTTTTCAGATCAAGCAAGGAGACGACTAGTCGTATGCTCACTTCATCGACCGATTCCAAAAGGAACTCTTGACATTGTTAATGTTGATCAAGAATTCTATAAAGTTGCTTTCATAAGCGGACATCGAAAAGGCCCCCTGAAGTTTAAGTCACTACAAAGGACCCCGAAACTTATAGGTATCTTATTGACCTTGCAAATTGGTTTGTTAAAGGAGAAGCCATGAATTCTGACTATATATCTCGTCTAAATCAGATCGCTCAAGTGCCAGAAAAGATTTCATCTCATCAGCTGGATAATGAATCTCTTCACATTGATTTGCCTCTTAATCATAACAACAACCTACAACAATGCGATCAGGATACTAATCTCTTGGTATCTCAGCATGAAATATATTATGACAATTGAAATTCATCTGCGTCTCAACACCAACAATCCATGTTTTCCGAGTCAAGCTTTGATAACTCTGATACGTCAATTCAGACTTATGAAAATGGGCCTCATGCTTCTTGCCAATACAAGCAAGCTGGATAAAAAAGAAAGTATACAAGTTTAACGATCTCTATGAAGGAAGTTCTTCAAATCATCAAGCAGGAGCCATACTTTGCAAAGCCTTCTCCCCGGTGACCTGGTCGGAGAAGCTCGTAGAGAAATTGCTGAAAGAAGGCAAGTTGCAAGAATATATTGCTTGAAAGCATTATTGTAAAATCCTCTCTTGCAAACGTCGAGTACTTACTCTCAAGTTATTAGTGGTAAAATTTGTTTTACCAAAGCATTTGTTGCTTCAATAACTCGCATGATTAAACCTATTTTGGAAACTTTCGGCAATTAAACCCACTTCGTGTGGTAGCCATATTTCCAAAGAGGCAATCAAGCCTGCTTTTTTTTGTTGTTTAAGGAAACTTGTGGCAATTAAACCCACTCCGCTTGGTCTCCATATTTCAAGTTTGGCATCAAATCCACTCCGCGTGGTGGCCATTTTTTAGGACAGTCAAACCCACTTCCAAGTTGTAGCCCGAAGGCTTCTTGTGGCAGTAAATTCCACTTAGCGTGGGTACCCAAAATCTTCTCCAGGCAATCATATCCACTTCGCTTGGCTTCCTGTGTTTTCTCATAGTTGAGCCTACTTTGTAGTTGCTCAATTTCCTTCTCAGTTTCAGCTTTAAGTCCATTGATAAATAGCATCTCTATTCAAGTAGAGATGTTTCCTTCTCCTCCTTGAGTTTAAAGCTTTTGTGACCTCGCTGAGGAAGGCAATGCTGCCCTACCCACTTGGTCACCTTAGTCTGTAATCCTCAAGTAGTTGTTTTTCCTTTTCTGGCTTTATTCTATCTGCTTGCTCTGGTCCTTCTTTATTGATGGGATTTGCAGATATTAGCAGATGCTCGCGAGTTCTCTTCAAGTACTCACATTTTTCATTTTCTTTTTTACCTGCTTTACCTTCTCTTTTGTAAAGATTTGTAGGTCCTCGCGAGTTCTCTTCAGGTACTCACGTTTTCATTTCTTTTTACATGCTTTGACTTCTCTTTTGCAGAGATTAGCAGGTGCTCACGAGTTCTTTTTAGGTACTCACGTTTTCATTTCTTTTTCCCTTCTTTAACTTCTCTTTTGCAGGGATTAGCAGGTGCTCGCGAGTTCTCTTCAGGAACTCGCATTTTTCATTTTCTTTTTACCTGCTTAAACTTCTCTTTTGCAGAGATTAGCAGGTGCTCACGAGTTATCTTTAGGTACTCACATTTTTATTTCTTTTTACCTGCTTTGACTTCTCTTTTACAAAGATTAGCAGGTGCTCGCGAGTTCTCTTCAGGTACTCGTGTTTTCATTTCTTTTTACCTATGTTGGCATCTCTTTTGCAGAGATTAGTAGGTGCTCGCGAGTTCTCTTAAGGTACTCGCATTTTCATTTCTGTTTCCCTGCTTTAACTTCTCTTTTGTAGAGATTAGCAGGTGCTCGCGAGTTCTCTTCAGGTGCTCGCGAGTTCTCTTCAGGTACTCGCATTTTTCATTTTTCTTTTTACCTGCTTTAACTTTTCTTTTGCAGAGATTAGCAGGTAATCGCGAGTTCTCTTCCGATACTCGTATTTTCAAAACTTTTTACCTGCTTTCACTTCTCTTTTGCAGAGATTTACAGGTGCTCGCGATTTCTCTTCAGGTACTCGCATTTTCATTTCATTTTACCCGCATTGACTTCTCTTTTGCAGAGTTTAGTAGGTGATCGTGAGTTCTTTTTAGGTACTCGCATTTCCATTTCTTTTTACCTGCTTCGACTTCTCTTTTGTAGAGACTAGCAGGTGCTCGCGAGTTCTCTTCAGGGACTCGCTTTTTCATTTCTTTTTACCTTCTTTAACTTCTCTTTTGTAGAGATTAGCAGGTGCTCGCGAGTTCTATTCTGGTAGTCGAGTTTTCCATTTTCTTTTTTACTATCTTTAACTTCTCTTTTGCAGATATTAGCAGGTGCTTGCGAGTTCTCTTCAGGTACTCGTGTTTTTCAAAATTTTTTTACCCGCTTTAACTTCTCTTTTGCAGAGATTAGACGGTGCTCACGTGTTCTCTTCAGGTACTTGCATTTTCATTTCTTTTTACCTGCTTTGACTTCTATTTTGCAGTGATTAGCAGGTGCTCGTGAGTTCTCTTCATGTACTCGTGTTTTCATTTCTTTTTACCTGCTTTAACTTCTCTTTTGCAGAGATTAGCAGGTGCTCGCGAGTTCTTTTCATGTACTCATGTTTTTATTTCTTTTTACATACTTTGACATCTCTTTTGCAAGGATTAGCAGGTGCTCGCGAGTTCTCTTCATGTACTCACATTTTCATTTCCTTTTCATTGCTTTAACTTCTCTTTTGTAGAGACTAGCGGGTGGTCACGAGTTCTCTTCAGGTACTCGCATTTTTCATTTTCTTTTTACCTGCTTTAACTTCTCTTTTGCAGAGATTAGCAGGTGCTCGTGAGTTCTCTTCAGGTACTCGCATTTTCATTTATTTTTACCTGCTCTGACTTCTCTTTTGCAGATATTAGTAGGTGCTCACGAATTCTCTTCAGGTACTCGCATTTTCATTTCTTTTTACCAACGTTGACTTCTCTTTTGTAGAGATTAGCAGGTGCTCGCGAGTTCTCTTCAAGTACTCGTTTTTTCATTTCTTTTTTTTACCTACGTTGACTTTTCTTTTGCAGAGATTAGTAGGTGCTCGCGAGTTCTCTTCAGGTACACACATTTTCATTTCTTTTTACCTGCTTTGACTTCTCTTTTGCAGAGATTAGTAGGTGTTAGCGAGCTCTCTTCAGGTACTCGCGTTTTCATTTTCTTTTTTCCTGCTTTGTCTTCTCTTTTAAAGACTACAAGGTGCTCGCGAGCCCTCCTCTAATACTCGCGCTTCATTCTGTTTCTGGTATTTGCTCTAATTTCTATTTTGCAGATCTCAGCAAGAAGAGGTTCGAATGTATTCTTCATTTCGCTGGTTAATTTCAGGTACTCACAAGATACGTCTCCTTTATACTTACTTTGACTCTCCTCCTTTGCAGAAGAAAAAAGTAAGTGTTCACAGACTCTTGATAGAATACATTAGGTACTTCCTCTCTTTTTTGTACACCTTTTCTGACAATCTTCGAGGGGAGGATCACGATTTTCGTTGGTCTCCTACTTTTTCGAATTTCCCTTCGGGACTTAAAATAGTGCGGGGATTATGTTAACCCATAAATCGGCGATCCTCTCGAAGGTGGCAATTTTTCTACTTTTCTTCCACAGGTCTCTCGGCTCAGAAGGTCTAGTCCACCCATAAAGGGTCGGCCTGCTTTTGAGGCCGCCCAGTAGGGGCGGCTTGCCTTCTGAGTCTGCCCAGCAGTTGCGGCCGGCACTTCGAGTCCGACCAACAGGGGCGACCTATCTTCTTATTCCACCTAGTAGGGGCGGTCTGCTCTTTGAGTCCGCCCAATAGGGGCGGCCTACTCTTCGAGTCTATCCAATAGGGGCGGCCTGCCTTCTGAGTCTTCCTAACAGGGGCGGCCTGCCTTCTGAGTCCGCCCAATAGGGGCGGCCTGTCTTCTGAGTCCGCCCAGCAGGGGCGGCCTGTCTTTTGAGTCTGCACAGCAGTGGAGGCCTGCTCTTCGAGCCCGCCCAATAGGGGAGTCCTGCCTTCTGAGTCCGCCAAGCAGGGGTGACCTGCTCTTCGAGTCCGCCTAGTAGGGGCGTCCTGCTATTCGAGTCCGCAAAGCAAGGATGACCTACCATCTTAGTCTACCCAGTAGAGGCGGCCTGCCTTCTTTGTCTTCCCAGCAGGGGAGGCCTGCTCTTCGAGTCCGCCCAGTAAGGGCGGCCTGCTCTTCGAGACCACCCAGTAGGGGAGGCCTACCTTCTAAGCCCGCCCAGCAGGGGCGCCTGCCTTCTTAGTTTGCCCAGCAGGGGCGGCTTGCTCTTCGAGTCCGCCCAGTAGGGGTGGCCTGCCTTCTAAGATGCCCAGCAGGGGCGGCCTACCTTCTGAGTCCACCTTGTAAGACCCCCCTTCCGGAATATAAGACATGGCACGAAAGGGGACTTATGCCCAGAACAGCCGCCTTAGGGTAGCACTAACACTCAGGCTAGCCTGTACCACAAGACGCCTATTCTACCGGCTACAACCAATATCAATATATGTATGCCAACCCGACCAATATAATATAAGAAATCAAATCCACACAAGCTATAAGTCCAAAGTCACAGTAAGAAGCTAAATATGCTTCTACAAAATCAGAGTACAACCATAAAATTGCCCCGAAGGGCTACAATAAACCCTCATATACTCACATCTGCAACAAACGGTAGTGACGGCACCATCCATTAAGGCCCGATCGTCCTGTCCTGGCTGATCGGCTCCATGACCTGCTGTACCATCTGCGGGATTTCCTCCTAAAAAGGAAGACGTAGCAACTGTTAGTCATAAAGACTAAGTGGCTTCACATCCACTCCCCTGGCAATTCCTCGGCACCGGGCGGAGAAATAGACAGTGTACAATATATGTATATTAGAAGGAGTATAAACAAGCAAGTGGTATAACATGTAGTAAGCTAATCTAAACATATGATTATAGAGTTATAACAGAAAGTAACTCAACTTATATGGATGCCCATACAAGCAGATAAGTTGAGGATCGTTCAACAGTAAGTAACTCATCGTATAGGAGTGCCCATACAAACTTATACGATGAGGGTCTTGTGTATGTAATGAGGTGAAATGTTATGTATGCGATGTAATGAATCACCCATGATCACGCACATGCATTTGTTATTTCAACACAGACTAGTAGTTCCAACTTTTCGAGCAGGTAGCAAACCTCTCAGGCGCCAACCGTCGTGGCCAGAGACTGACAGTAGAATGGGCACTTCTACTACTAAGTGGGTATCCACACTACTTCACTTAGGCCTCTGTGCGCCTCAATGCTAAGAACACAATAGCGGAGCCCATGGGTACTACGGCCCAGCGGGTTCACTTGGGTAGATGTGCACAAGGATCCTAGCCCGTACTGGCCTATGCGTGACACGAAAGGAACCTCAGAAATAAGTACGAGGGTCAAGCCCAACCGTTCACTTGGTACGGATGGCGCACCGGGATATGAACACCGAGGTACAAGCCCAACCGCCCAAAGTCTATCTATTAACTCCCATCGGTGTGACGATTGGCAAGCCCGTAGACCTACCACACAATCCTTAACCCAGGATTACGACACCGCGTGTCGACTCACACTACATGCAATTCCACAACATTGTGGCATAGAAGTAGACTCAGAGAAAGCACGAGGACCAAGCCCAACCATCCACTTGGCACAGAAGGAGCCTCGAGACATGAACACCGAGGAACAAGCACAACCGTCCAACTTTACTCATCTCAACACCATCCCTACTTGTGACGGCCAACGCCGTACTTACTAACTTCCATAATGCTACCCGTAGGGAGATGACTCTCTAAGCATTGGACTAACAAATTCCATTCTATCATTTCAACATACATATGGCCATAGTTTATTCATCTATATGTCATACCGAATGATTTCAACATCATATAACACAATGCACATAAATGATAATCTTCCAATTTATATCAAGCTGTTTCGTTCGATTCAAGCTTGCTTCACAACTCATTATACAAATTCAAATTAACAATCTTAAGCCTTCATAACACTACATTGGTTATCATAAATGAGTTCACCCGAACCTCGAATTAGATTGCAACATTAATTCAACCGAATCTAAATCCATGTTATACACTACCAAGAAATTTAGGTGCAGAATAAATCTGGACAGCAACATCAACCGAAGATTCCTGTGGCTACAGGAATCCGGTGAGTGCATGTAACCCATCGATTGAAAGGTCTTTCCATCGGATACAACTTTCATGTTCAGCCTGCAACCCAGATCAGGCTATAACCCACATGAAATTGGCTCCAAAGCCTACAACGTACAGAATATAATTTCTGTGTGCTTAGCTTACAACCCTTACTTCGATCAGACCTTCCCATGGCTACAGACTTCAACCGAAGGCGTGCAACCATGCATTGGAAAGGTAATTTCAAGGGCTTTAACGTTTTTGTTTAGTCAAAAGCCCAGATCGGACCATTTCTTGCCTGAAAACAACCAAGAACGTCGCTGCGTGCAGAACACAGATTCTACACGCATCTTGAAGCGGAATGAATGGCATCGGTTCATCTTCCTCCTCAAGCCGATCACCCCCAATCGCAACCAAAAGTTCCACCACCCTTGTTCTCCCTCTCAAGGCCATTTCTCTTCACAAATCCACCCCCATCATCACTTTGAAGAAGGGGAGGTTGAAGATAACTAAACGTTAGAACAAAAGTTCTAGATAGGCCTTCCTAAGAAACCTTCTCCTCACACATCAAGACTAATTTGAGCCGATGTCTCGCCTAAGAATATCTAAGGATCTAGCACCAAGGGAGAAGGGAGGAAGCTCACTTCATTTCAAGTGGTACCACCATTTCCGACCATGGATCTTGTCATCCTCCTGGGCGGCATCACTTTTTCCTTGACGGCCGTGGCGTTTCTCCTCCTCCAAAGTTTGCTCTAGCAGTTCTCCTCCTCCAGAAATCTCCCACCAGAAATTTGGAAAGAGAATGAGAATGCTAGTGTTTCACCTTTTTTTTTCATTTTTATACAGAAGTGACACGGGTAGGGACACGGCCGTGTCCTTATCCGTGTCCTGCTCTGGCAAAACGGCTCGACTGCTGTTTCATGCTCCTACACGGGTATTGACACGCCCGTGTATGTACCCGTATCCAAGTGATACGGCCGTGGTTCTGGACGTGTCGACACCCGTGTCCTGCTCGGGGAACTGCTCGTTTTGCTTGCCTTGGAGCACACGGGTAGGGACACGCCCGTGTATCTACCCGTGTCCTTCTCTGTCCAGACTCAAAGACATGGCACTCAACGCCATGGAACACGTGTAGGGACACGCTCAACGCCATTTCACTCAAAGCCATTTCACTCAAATCCATGGTCACTCAACGCCACTAAACACGGGTAGGGACATGCTCGTGTCCCTACCCGTGTCCTTCTCGGGACACACCACTCAACGCCATTTTATTACCACTAAACCCCATGAATACTCAGCGCCACTGAACACGGCTAGGGACACGCCCATGTCCCTACCCGTGTCACACTCAACAAAGTTTTCAGTATATTTCATTGTTCTCCGCGAGTGTGCACCTGATCGCCTGCACCCCCTTGAGCCTGCACCAGCTCTCCCGACACCAAAAATACGTACAAGGGGCCTAGCGCGAATCCGAACGTTACAAATCCTATAAACAAAATAAAAGATTTCGTCCCCGAAATCAGGCTAAGGCTATGGGGAGTGAAGCATAAAGAAAAACAAAATATGCTTTTAAATAAAATTACCTGGAGCAAACAACTGTTGGTAGCGTCTTTGCATCAAATCGATTGGCTCCCATGTGAATTCCTCCTTCCCATGATTAGACCATAACACTTTCACTAGTGGAACACTTTTGCAGCATAAGGTTCTTATCTCGTTGTCTACATTCCGCACCGGCTCCAGTCGCATCGACCTATCACACGCCACATGACCATCAGTTATGGGGATGTATTGATCAGGCCGCAACAGCGCCTTCCGAAGCGACGACACATGGAACACATCGTGGAGATTATCTAGCTCGGGCGGTAGCTCCAACCGATAGGCTAACGGGCCAACCCTTTCCAGTATAGTATAAGGACCCACATACCTTGGGTTGAGCTTCTTCACACCACGCACCCGCGACACTCCATGCATCAGCCGGATTTTCAGAAATACTTTATCAACCACTTTAAACTCCACCAGACGGTGCCTTGCATTATAATACTTCGCCTGCCGTCTTTGAGCCTCTAACTTGCGATCCCTTATCATTCTAACCACAGCATCAGTGTCATTTATATACTCAACTCCCATAGTCTTCGGGTCTTCATCTTGCACCCAAGATAAGGGGGTTCTACACCTCCTTCCAAAAAGAGCTTCATGGGGCGCCATTCCGATGCTCGCCTGATGGCTGTGGTTGTAGGAGAACTCCACCTAAGAGCCTTTCTCACGGCTCTCCACTATCCAACACACATAATCTCAACAGATCCTCCAATGTCTGGATGGTCCGCTCAGACTGCCTGTCCGTCTGAGGATGGAACGCGGTGCTGAAGGTAAGGCGCGAGCCCAAATACGCCTGTACCGCCTTCCACTCCTTGGAGGTAAAACGACCATCACAGTCAGAAACTATCGTCTTAGGAACTCCATGATACCGTACAAACTGCTCCACAAAGAGGCGTACCAAAACATCCACGTGAGCCACCTTCTTCATAGGGATAAACCGGGCTACTTTCGTCAGTCGATCAACGATCACCCATACTGAATCATTCCCTGAGCGTGAGCGAGGTAGCCCATGTACGAAGTCCATGGAAATATCCTCGAACTTCCACTCGGGGATGGGCAATGACTGTAACAAGCCGCCGGGACTCCTACACTCCGCCTTCACCCTTTTAAAGGATTCACAATGTGTAACAAAATATCGGACATCCTTCTCCATTCCCGGCCAACACATGGTCTTCCGTAAGCCGGCATAAATCTTTGCAATTCCCAGGTGCACTGAATACTGAGAGCAATGCGCCTCTCTAAGGATATCCTCTCGGATTTTACCGCCCTTGGGAATGTAGAGCAGACCGCAAAAATAAACAAGGCCGTCTTTTACTGTGTATTCGTCGGTAGTCCCGTCTTCGATTGACTTGATCGCCAGGTCCAGAGCCGCATCCACTCCTTGCTCCACCCGGATATGGTCCCGGATATCACAAACTATACCCATGCTGGCCAAGTACTCCGTATATTCTGCCGAAGGAGCCTTAAATATCAAAGTAATTTCCATCTCCTCATTCATCTGAGCCAACTCCATACTCATCAACCGGGACTCTGGGCTCGAGTCCGGTATTTTTCTACTCAACGCATCGGCTACCGAGTTTGCTTTTCTGGGGTGGTAGTTCAAGGTGAACTCATAGTCGCATAAAAATTCTAACCACCGTCATTGTCTTAAGTTAAACTCCTTCTTAGTATGGACGTACTTCAAGTTTTTGTGGTCTGAAAAGATCTTGCAGTGGACGCCGTATAAATAATGCCTCCAAACCTTCAAGGCGAACATCACTGCTCCCTACTCCAAATCATGAATCAGGTAATTGATTTCGTGTTTCTTCAATTGTCTTGAAGCATAAGAAATCACGTGCCCTTGCAGTATCAATATCGCTCCCACTAGTTGATCGAACAACTCGTCGATCCGAGGTAGCGGGTAAGTGTTTCGCACCATCAACCGATTGAGTTCCCGATAATCTATGCACAGACGTAGGGTTCCGTCCTTCTTCTTTATGAACAATATAGGGGCTCCCCAGGGTGACGAACTGGGGCGAACGAACCCTGACTCCACCAGTTCTTATTGTTGAACTCTAAACACCGCGAGTCCTTTCGAGGCCATTTGGTAAGGGGCCTTGGATACAGGCTTGGCACCCGGTACGAGATTAATTTTGAAGTCAACCTCTCTGTGTGTGGGTAATCCTAGCAATTTCTCATGAAATACCTCGAGGAAGTTCCGCACCACCCGTACGTCTTTAACATCCAATGCTACTTCTTTCAACTCGAACCAGATCATAAAAACTTCATCCCCCTTCATGTGCGCTTTTACAACCTGAACGGATGATAACGTCCGACGGGGTGCGAAGTTAATACCTTGGAATATGACGTCAGAGTCTCCATGTCTCAAATAGATCTGCTTCTCCGCGAGGTCGATTCTTGCAAAGTGCCAGTCCAACAACGTCATGCCCAAAATGATGTCAAATTCCGGCATTTTCAAGACAGTGGCAAGCATAAGAAATTCCTTCCCTCAATAAGTACCTCAAGCTCGCACTTAGCGGTTGCAACCATATCCGAGCCGTTCGGAAGGTGCACTAGTCGGGCTATTCCAGTAAAATATTGCACACCCCCCATGTCCTTAATGAAATCCTCGGACACAAAGGAGTGTGAGGAACCGGTATCGAACAGCGCTTTGGCTGTCTTTTTGCCAATTATCACGGTGCCTAAGTACCAATAATCAACACTTATTGCTAGATAGCTAGTATGTCGTAAGCAACTTAAGTTTAACACAGAAAACATGAAAGCTTACTGCACGTACCTGCAATAACATTCTGGGGATTCCCTTCTTGCGCCATGTCTAGCGCGTACACTTGATCCCGGGCAGGGCTGGGGTTACCTCCTCGCGGTCTTCGTCTTCGACCACGCATGAAACCCCACCCTCGAGAGGCCGCCGGAGGGAGAGCGGGAGGGGCGTTCCCAAACAATTGTGGGCAAAAGCATCGAATGTGACCCGGTTGGTTGCATTAAAAACACACCAGCCCAGGACGCCTCTCGAGTTGCTGAAATTGCTGAGGCTGCGGAGGTGGAGGCAACGCGAGCAGTTGCGGAACCGGATGCTCCACCCTATAGTTTCGGTGGACACGCCCTCCACCTCCTCATATCCTCTTCCTCTTCTAAGGTCCTGTCTCCTTCTATTGCTCGGGCCAGCTTCCATGACACCCTCTGTAGGTCTATTACCACTACCCAAGTGGTCCGCCTCCAATCATTTTGCCTTATTGATGATCTCCGCCAAGCTAGCATCCGCTATAAACAAAAGGGCCTGCCTTAGGGGGTCTCGCATCCCTTTGTAGAAACGCTTGACATAACCTCTATCATCCAACTCGTATGAGTCTGCAAACCTTGCGAGATGTTAGAACCCCCTTTGGTATTCCGTAAACGTCTTCGATCCTTGTTTCTGTAGATGTAACCTCTCCTCAAGTTCATCTCGAGCGGATGAAGGAATGAAGTGCTCCAAGAAGACATCCGAGAACTAGCTCCAACTTTTCTCTTTATAGACTCGGCCTTGGAAGGTGGAGCCCATGAGTGTCTTCCACCACCTCTTAGCATGTAGCTCCAAGGTAGACACTGCCAGTAACACAACCATGTTGGCTGGACAACGGATACCAGCCAAGAACTCCTATACTGTCTCAAGCTATTCCTCCGTGCGCACGGCTTACTTCGTCCCAAGGTAAGTGGGAGGGGAGAGAGCCCGTAAGGCGCTCAGCACGTTAGAGCTCGGGGCCTGTTGTAGCACCGGAGGCTGTTGTGCCAAAAAAGCATCCAAGATGGCGGTTAGCGTCTGCCCCAACTCGGACTGTTGGAACTGAGTGGGTATGGAAGGGGCAGGAATGCCCCCAACAGCTCAACACGAACTGGAATCTATACGAAGAATGCAAACTTACGGTCAGGTTGGCTAATATTTAGGTCAGAGTTGGACAAACTTAGTTTGAATTATATATGGGCACAACACTGCTTCCGCTAAGTCAGTTTGTCCCAAAACTTAGTTTGAATGCAAACTTACTTCTACTACTAAGTGGGTATCCACACTACTTCACTTAGGCCTCCGTACACCTCAACTCTAAGAACACAACAATGGAGCCCATGCATACTACGACCCAGCGGGTTAACTTGGGTAGATGTGCACCAAGATCATAGACCCGAACTGTCCTATGCATGACACGAAAGGAACCTCGGAAATAAGCACGAGGGTCAAGCCCAGTCGTTCACTTTGTACGGATGACACCCCGGGACATGAACACCGAGGTACAAGCCCAACCACCCTAAGTTTATCTGTCAACTCCCATCAGTATGACGATTGGCGAGCCCATAGACCTTCCACACTATCCTTAACCCAGGATTACGACACTGCATGTCGACTCACACCGCATGTAATTCCACAAAACCATGGAATGGAAGGAGCCTCAGAGAAAGCATGAGGACCAAGACCACCCATCCACTTTGCACGGAAGGAGCCCCAGGACATGAACACCGAGGGACAAGCCCAACCATCCAACTTTACTCATCTCAACACCATCCCGACCAGTGACAGCCAACGCCACACTTACTAACTTCCACAATGCTACCCGTAGGGAGACGACTCTCTAAGCATTGGACTACCAAATTCCATTCTATAAATTCAACATACATATGGCCATAGTTTTTTCATCTGTATGTCATACCGAATGATTTCAACATTATATAACAAAATGCGCATAAATGATAATCTATCAATTTATATCAAGCTATTTCGTTCGATTCAAGCTTGCTTCACAACTCGTTATACGAATTCAAATTAACAAACTTCAACCTTAATAACACTACAGTGGTTATCATAAAAGAGTTCACCCGAACCTCGAATTAGATTGCAACATTAATTCCACAGAATCTAAATCCATGTTATACACTACCTAGAAATTTAGATATAGAATATATCTGGACAGCAACATCAACCGAAGATTCCTGTGGCTACAGGAGTCCGGTGAGTGCATGTAACCTCTTGATGGAAAGGTCTTTCCATCGGCGACAACTTTCATGTTCAGCCTGCAACCCAGATCAGGCTATAACCCACATGAAATTGGCTCCAAAGCCTGCAGCGTACAAAATATAATTTCTGTGAGCTTAGCTTACAGCCCTTACTTCGATCATACATTCCCGTGGCTATAGACTTCACCCGAAGGCTTGTAACCACTCGTTGGAAAGGAAATTTCAAGGGATTCAACTTTCGTGTTTAGTCAAAAGCCCAGATCGGACCATTTCTTGCCTGAAAATAGCCAAGAAGGTCAGTGCGCGCAGAACCCAGATTCTGCACGCATCTTGAAGCGGAATGAACGACATCGGATCATCTTCCTCCTCAAGCCGATCACCCCAAATCGCAACTAGAAGTTCCTCCACCCTTATTCTCCCTCTCAAGGCCATTCCTCTTTGATGGTTAAAACGCCGGCTCTTATTTAGGTGTGAAAGTGGAGGTTTTTATTTATAAAAAGAAGAGCGTTTTGTTTTTGTTAGAAACCGAGTTTTAACGAGAGGGAGGCAAGTGCACCTATCGCGTGTAGTACAGGATATTCCGGTGTGGAATATCGGGGTCGTATTGTTCTCGGGGCCGGCTTAGCTATATCTACTCTTTCCCTGAAAGCCTATTATTCTACCGATAATATTTTAGTTTGGTTTAAAAATAGAAAAATGCATAATAATAATAAGCATAAAAAGAAAGCAGGAAAAAATGCAGTAAATAAGTGCGGAAGTCCGATGACCAACTTAGCGCGACGCTATCAAAAAGAGAATTTGAACTAAAATAACTTTTAATAAAAAGAGATCCTAATTTTCAAATTAATTAAGGCGGAGACTCGGCCGTGGAGGTTCCTTAGATATGAGCTCACCTTGGTCTAGGGATATCGCTCACCTGAACGCTAAGACTATTCGACCGATCGCTAGACGACGAAGGATTCCTCTTAATGCCCGCATTACGCTGAGAACCCCGCTATTGGGTGGGGAACCCAATCCGGTAGATTCACGCGCCTCCTCTCTCGAGGGTTAGCGCGGAGCTCTCTTTAACCAAGGGTGATCGGTCCATACGTGCGGCCTCTCGGCATTGCGTATGGATAACGGAAATAGAACCCGCACATCGATATGCGGTCCTACGCGTCGTTAACCCGGGGAAAACCTTAAGAAATTTAATTAAACTGAAAAACAGGAACTTTAATTATTTAAAGCTACTTTATCTGTCCCAATGCTCTTCGATATTGAGGGCTAAGGGCGGTTAGCCACTCATCGGAATGGGGAGACTTACACTAGAAAGCGATAAAGAAAGCGGTAAATGAAAGCAGTAAGAAAGCAGGAAGAAAGCAGTAAATTGCATGTCCTACCCAAACGAGTAGGACTGAAGAAAGCAGTAAATGCGAATCCCGGCTCAAGCGAGTGGGCGGGGGTAAATTTATACTCATACACGCACACACTCTACAGGAAAGTAAAACACACACGCACTCTACAGAAAAGTGAAACCCACGCACACACACAAAGTTTTCCTACTCAAGTGAGTAGGAAGAAAATGAAAGCAATAAAAGACAAGTCCCACTCAAACGAGTGGGCGGAAAATGAAAGCAAAGCGCCATTTAACTCTTAACGAGTAGGCGGAAATAGATGCATACACACACACTCTACAGTAAATTGAAATAAAGCTATAAAATCTAACTCATACACGCACGCACACTTGCAAAAATAAGAAAAAGCAAAGTGACTGAAAAATTAAAACAACTGCATTTCTACCGCTAGAATGCGGTAGAAATGCATAAAACGTGCAAATAAAAATTAACCGGACAAAAAGTTTTGAAAATTAAAACGAAAAGCTAAGTGCTCGGAAAATTAAAACGACTGTATTTCTACCGCTAAAATGCGGTAGAAATGCATAAAAAGACAAAATAAAAATTAAACGAAGCTTAAAGTTTTGCAAATAAACGCAAAATGGAAGTTGGCGAAAAATTAAAACCAGTGCATTTCTACCGCTAAAGTGCGGTAGAAATGCATGAAAAGTGAAAATAAAAATAAACTAAAGCTAAACGGGTGCGGAAAATGAAAATAAAATGGACATTACAATGGCTAGAAAGTGCGGAAAATCCTAAACTAAGCTATGTTAAAAAGCTTATAAATGAAGAAAACATAAAACATAAAAGAAGAGAAATAAGATTGCTAAAGGGAGAGTTGCTTAGATCCATTCCAAACACGTATAGAGAGAAGAAAAACACGTTTTATTAATTAAAAGAACAAGTTACAAGACACAAAAAATAATAAAAACTAAGGAGAGAGGGAGAAATTTCCCTTACATAGCATTTGGAATATATTTGGGCAGCATAACACCTTAGCAAAATGGTCCAAAAAGTGGACAAAATAAGCTTCCTGGAAGCTTGTATTTATAGGCAAAAATTCGGGAGTGACATGCCCTAGGTCACGGGAGTGACAGGGGGGCGTGTCACTACTATTCATGAGCTGATCGGGTGATTTGACTGGAGCTTTGACTTCGGCTGAAAACGTGGCGGTCACGCCCCAGGTCACGGGCGTGACAGGTGTCAGTCACGGGCGTGACTAGGGCGTGACAGGGAGCTGGATCTGGATATTTGACGCGAGCCTTGACTTTGGGGCAGCCCAAGTGGCGGACACGGGCGTGACACAATTGTCACGGGCGTGACAAAGGGGCGTGACCGGGATAGCTGGCATCCTGATGTCGGCAGCGTTGACTGTTTGACTAATCGTTGAGTGTCGGTCGTGACACGGGCGTGACGGGCTTCGACACGGGCGTGACGTTGGGCGTGTCGGGCTCGGAACAGTGAAATTGTTGAATTTTGACTGGCTGATTGCGTTGAGAGCCTGACACGCCCGTGTCGGGCATGGTCACGGGCGTGACAGGGCCGAAATTCAGTTTTTCTGAAAAATTCCAGAAAACAAAAAAAGCTAAGTTAGAAATAAAAAATTACAAAAAAGAAACAATTTATTAAATAAAACAAACTAAAAAATATAAAAATAAACAAAAATGACTTAAATAAAATACGAAAATATAGGTATATTTACAACTCATCAAATACCCCCATACTTAAGCTTTTGCTATTCCAGAGCAAAAGTTGGAGATGAACCTATAAGGAATTAAAAAGAATCCTGAATTTAACTACCGCTTTATTTAATTGTACGAAAGATCGAAATGAATTTCCGGGGTTTCGGAATTAAATCCTAAATTATGAAAGTGTTAAAAATAGAGAAACTGTTTCAAAAAATGCTTCTAAATGGAAAAAATAGAAAGCGAAAATTATTTTGTTAATTTAACAAAAATGGAATTGAATTATCGAAAAAAAAAACTTTAGCTAAAAAGAAATTGATAGGAAATAATTCAATTTAAAAATTATGCTCTCAAAAAGATTTAAATTAATTCTAGAATCATGAAAATTGAATAAGTGGATTGGCGGTTAAGAAGAGGGCTTTGATTTTTGAGGCGAGGTAATTATTTAGGTGTGAAAGTGGAGGTTTTTATTTATAAAAAGAAGAGCATTTTATTTTTGTTAGAAACCGAGTTTTAACGAGAGGGAGGCAAGTGCACCTATCGCGTGTAGTACAGGATATTCTGGTGTGGAATATCGGGGTCGTATTGTTCTCGGGGCCGGCTTAGCTATATCTACTCTTTCCCTGAAAGCCTATTATTCTACCGATAATATTTTAGTTTGGTTTAAAAATATAAAAATGCATAATAATAATAAGCATAAAAAGAAAGCAGGAAAAAATGCAGTAAATAAGTGCGGAAGTCCGATGACTAACTTAGCGCGACGCTATCAAAAAGAGAATTTGAACTAAAATAACTTTTAATAAAAAGAGATCCTAATTTTCAAATTAATTAAGGCGGAGACTCGGCCGTGGAGGTTCCTTAGATATGAGCTCACCTTGGTCTAGGGATATCGCTCACCTGAACGCTAAGACTATTCGACCGATCGCTAGACCGATGAAGGATTCCTCTTAACGCCCGCATTACGCTGAGAACCCCGTTATTGGGTGGGGAACCCAATCCGGTAGATTCACGCGCCTCCTCTCTCGAGGGTTAGCGCGGAGCTCTCTTTACCCAAGGGTGATCGGTCCATACGTGCGGACTCTCGGCGTTGCGTATGGATAACAGAAATAGAACCCGCACATCGATATGCAGTCCTACGCGTCGTTAACCCGGGGCAAACCTTAAGAAATTTAATTAAACTGAAAAACAGGAACTTTAATTATTTAAAGCTACTTTATCTGTCCCAATGCTCTTCGATATTAAGGGCTAAGGGCGGTTAGCCACTCATCGGAATGGGGAGACTTACACTAGAAAGCGATAAAGAAAGCGGTAAATGAAAGTAGTAAGAAAGCAGGAAGAAAGCAGTAAATTGCATGTCCTACCCAAACGAGTAGGACTGAAGAAAGCAGTAAATGCGAATCCCGGCTCAAGCGAGTGGGCGGGGGTAAATTTATACTCATACACGCACACACTCTACAGGAAAGTAAAACACACACACGCACTCTACAGAAAAGTGAAACCCACGCACACACACAAAGTTTTCCTACTCAAGTGAGTAGGAAAAAAATGAAAGCAAAAAAAGACAAGTCCCACTCAAACGAGTGGGCGGAAAATGAAAGCAGAGCGCCATTTAACTCTTAACGAGTAGGCGGAAATAGATGCATACACACACACTCTACAGTAAATTGAAATAAAGCTATAAAATCTAACTCATACACGCACGCACACTTGCAAAAATAAGAAAAAGCAAAGTGACTGAAAAATTAAAACAACTGCATTTCTACCGCTAGAATGCGGTAGAAATGCATAAAAAGTGCAAATAAAAATTAACCGGACAAAAAGTTTTGAAAATTAAAACGAAAAGCTAAGTGCTCGGAAAATTAAAACGACTGCATTTCTACCGCTAAAATGCGGTAGAAATGCATAAAAAGACAAAACAAAAATTAAACGAAGTTAAAAGTTTTGCAAATAAACGCAAAATGGAAGTTGGCGAAAAATTATAACCAGTGCATTTCTACCGCTAAAATGCGGTAGAAAGGCATAAAAAGTGAAAATAAAAATAAACTAAAGCTAAACGGGTGCGGAAAATGAAAATAAAATGGACATTACAACGGCTAGAAAGTGCGGAAAATCCTAAACTAAGCTATGTTAAAAAGCTTATAAATGAAGAAAACATAAAACATAAAAGAAGAGAAATAAGATTGCTAAAGGGAGAGTTGCTTAGATCCATTCCAAACACGTATAAAGAGAAGAAAAACACGTTTTATTAATTAAAAGAACAAGTTACAAGACACAAAAAATAATAAAAACTAAGGAGAGAGGGAGAAATTTCCCTTACATAGCATTTGGAATATATTTGGGCAGCATAACACCTTAGCAAAATGGACCAAAAAGTGGACAAAATAAGCTTCCTGGAAGCTTGTATTTATAGGCAAAAATTCGGGAGTGACACGCCCTAGGTCACGGGCGTGACAGGGGGGCGTGTCACTACTATTCATGAGCTGATCGGGTGATTTGACTAGAACTTTGACTTCGGCTGAAAATGTGGCGGTCACGCCCCAGGTCACGGGCGTGACAGGTGTCAGTCACGGGCGTGATTAGGGCGTGACGGGGAGCTGGATCTGGAGATTTGACGCGAGCCTTGACTTCGGGGCAGCCCACGTGGCGGACACGGGCGTGACACAATTGTCACGGGCGTGACAAGGGGGCGTGACCGGGACAGCTGGCATCCTGATGTCGGTAACGTTGACTGTTTGACTAATCGTTGAGTGTCGGTCGTGACACGGGCGTGACGGGCTTCGACACGGGCGTGACGTTGGGCGTGTCGGGCTCGGAACAGTGAAATTGTTGAATTTTGACTGGCTGATTGCGTTGAGAGCCTGACACGCCCGTGTCGGGCATGGTCACGGGCGTGACAGGGCCGAAATTCAGTTTTTCTGAAAAATTCCAGAAAACAAAAAAAGCTAAGTTAGAAATAAAAAATTACAAAAAAGAAATAATTTATTAAATAAAACAAACTAAAAAATATAAAAATAAACAAAAATGACTTAAATAAAATATGAAAATATAGGTATATTTACAACTCATCAAATACCCCCATACTTAAGCTTTTGCTATTCCAGAGCAAAAGTTGGAGATGAACCTATAAGGAATTAAAAAGAATCCTGAATTTAACTACCGCTTGATTTAATTGTACGAAATATCGAAATGAATTTCCGGGGTTTCGGAATTAAATCCTAAATTATGAAAGTGCTAAAAATAGAGGAACTGTTTCAAAAAATGCTTCTAAATGGAAAAAATAGAAAGCGAAAATTATTTTGTTAATTTAACAAAAATGGATTTGAATTATCGAAAAAAAAACTTTAGCTAAAAAGAAATTGATAGGAAATAATTCAATTTAAAAATTATGCTCTCAAAAAGATTTAAATTAATTCTAGAATCATGAAAATTGAATAAGTGGATTGGCGGTTATGAAGAGGGCTTTGATTTTTGAGGCGAGGTAATTTTTTCTCGAACCTCCATAATAATAATTTTTTTGAATAATTAGGAAAATGAAATCTTATTTTCCTAACTTATAATTTTTCTTTCTTTCTTCATAAAAAATAATAAACCCAATGTATATGTATAGGGGTAATGAATTTTATCCTCTTACTCCGTAGCATATAATCTTTTTAATTATTGGGTGCCTATGTTTGCGGGACGAAATCTTATCCCCATTGACATAAGATCTTTTAAGGGTGAGTGGAGAATCATACCAAGTAAGGCATGGAAAAAAGGTGGAAGGGATGAATTTCTAAAAGAAAACTAGAGTTTAATAAAAAATTTCGAGAGCAACCTTTTTTATTTGAACGTTCCTACGTTTCTAAAAGCATAAGTGGAAATAATGTAAAATCCATAAATGTTATTTTCTAACATAAAGATGTGCTTTATTTCAAAAATAAGAAGCGAAATTAGAAACGTAAGTTCCCTATAATAAGAAAAAGCCATAAAAAATTCTTTAAAATCTTAACCCCAGAAATTTAAGTCTATCGAGCTACAATTAAAAAACGAATAGTAAATAAAGAATTAATTAAAATTCGCTTATAAATAAACTCGAAACGATTATTTTGGAGAGCAAAGAGGTTAAGAAATAAGGGATTCGAATTATTTTAAAAAAATAATTTTTTTGATTTTTATGAGTTTTTTTTCTAATTTTTTTCATATTTTCGTGTTTTTATCATTTTTTTGGAAATTTTTAAAGGTTATGCAAATTTTTTTTGAGTTTTTGAGTTATATAAAATTTTTTGATTTTTTAATTTTCGGAAATATTTACAAGAGGAGAGAAATTTTTACAAGATAGGAAAGAAAAGGGGAAAGAGACGAGAATATTTACAAAATATTTACAAAGTAGAAAAAGGATCGCCCGCGAACAGACTCTTATCTGTGGTTGGTTCGATGAGTTGAATGTCGCGGAGCGATGTATCAAATTTTTGGGGTTTTCAATTTTTTTATAAATAAAAACATGATAAAAAAATTTTAGTTTTAAATTTTTGTAATTTTTTTGGATTTTTGTTACGTGCAAGAAATAAAAGGACAGAAAATAGGAAACACCCCATACTTAAGTCCAACATTGTCCCCAATGTTACACTAAGTATGAGGGATAGGATATATATAAAAATCTAAGCAGTATGTACAAAATTTAAAATTAAAAAAAGAGGTTTAGAAATCTTCCCTAAATCGCGTTCGGGGAAGCCCGTTAAGTTTGACCCTGCAAAAGTTAAAGTAAAAACAAGAAAAAAAAACTGAAAAATGGAAAAGATAAGTTCGGCGAAAAGTGTGCGGGTGATAGGGGGCAAGTGGGTGCGACTCGTAAGCTAACGTCTTAGCTAAGTGAGCGCGACCGATATGTGATCCCCTAGCGCTCACGATTGTGAAGCGCGCCGAAACTATAAAATAAATACATAATTAATAATTTTTCTGTTTTATAAGATTTTTTCTTAGTAGATTTTTTTTATGTTTTTAGTTTTTTTTTATTTTTTTTAGAAAATAAAAATAAAAAGAAAAATAAGAAAATAGGTTAAAGGCAAAATAAAAATGAAAGATATATATATTTTTTTTAAAATTTTTGAATGAAAATAAAGATAAAAAAATTTCATCATCATTTTTTTTTTAAGTTTTTTAAGTTTTTTATTATTATGTTTTTATTTTTTTATTTTTGTAGTTTTTAAGTTTTTTATGTTTTTAAGTTTTTGATTGTTTTTTTTTTAGTTTTAAATTTTTCTGATTTTTTTTTTAAGTGTTTAAATTTTTTTTATTTTTTTATTTTTGATTTTTTTATTTAAGTATTTATTATTAATATTAATAATGATATTATTATTATTATTATTAATATAAAATTTTTTGTTTGATCAAAATTTTTTTATATTATATATATATATATATATATATATATATATTAGTAGAAATAAGTGTAAAATTAATAGGTTTCAGGAATTCAAAATAGTAAGTCGAAATTTTCCCCGGCAACGGCGCCAAAAACTTGATGGTTAAAACTCCGGCTCTTATTTAGGTGTGAAAGTGGAGGTTTTTATTTATAAAACGAAGAGCGTTTTGTTTTTGTTAGAAACCGAGTTTTAACGAGAGGGAGGCAAGTGCACCTATCGCGTGTAGTACAGGATATTCCGGTGTGGAATATCGGGGTCGTATTGTTCTCGGGGCCGGCTTAGCTATATCTACTCTTTCCCTGAAAGCCTATTATTCTACCGATAATATTTTAGTTTGGTTTAAAAATATAAAAATGCATAATAATAATAAGCATAAAAAGAAAGCAGGAAAAAATGCAGTAAATAAGTGCGGAAGTCCGATGACCAACTTAGCGCGACGCTATCAAAAAGAGAATTTGAACTAAAATAACCTTTAATAAAAAGAGATCCTAATTTTCAAATTAATTAAGGCGGAGACTCGGCCGTGGAGGTTCCTTAGATATGAGCTCACCTTGGTCTAGGGATATCGCTCACCTGAACGCTAAGACTATTCGACCGATCGCTAGACCGACGAAGGATTCCTCTTAACGCCCGCATTACGCTGAGAACCCCGCTATTGGGTGGGGAACCCAATCCGGTAGATTCACGCGCCTCCTCTCTCGAGGGTTAGCGCGGAGCTCTCTTTACCCAAGGGTGATCGGTCCATACGTGCGGCCTCTCGGCGTTGCGTATGGATAACGGAAATAGAACCCACACATCGATATGCGGTCCTACGCGTCGTTAACCCGGGGCAAACCTTAAGAAATTTAATTAAACTGAAAAACAGGAACTTTAATTATTTAAAGCTACTTTATCTGTACCAATGTTCTTCGATATTGAGGGCTAAGGGCGGTTAGCCACTCATCGGAATGTGGAGACTTACACTAGAAAGCGATAAAGAAAGCGGTAAATGAAAGCAGTAAGAAAGCAGGAAGAAAGCAGTAAATTGCATGTCCTACCCAAACGAGTAGGACTGAAGAAAGCAGTAAATGCGAATCCCGGCTCAAGCGAGTGGGCGGGGGTAAATTTATACTCATACACGCACACACTCTACAGGAAAGTAAAACACACACACGCACTCTACAGAAAAGTGAAACCCACGCACACACACAAAGTTTTCCTACTCAAGTGAGTAGGAAGAAAATGAAAGCAATAAAAGACAAGTCCCACTCAAACGAGTGGGCGGAAAATGAAAGCAGAGCGCCATTTAACTCTTAACGAGTAGGCGGAAATAGATGCATACACACACACTCTACAGTAAATTGAAATAAAGCTATAAAATCTAACTCATACACGCACGCACACTTGCAAAAATAAGAAAAAGCAAAGTGACTGAAAAATTAAAACAACTGCATTTCTACCGCTAGAATGCGGTAGAAATGCATAAAAAGTGCAAATAAAAATTAACCGGACAAAAAGTTTTGAAAATTAAAACGAAAAGCTAAGTGCTCGGAAAATTAAAACGACTGCATTTCTACCGCTAAAATGCGGTAGAAATGCATAAAAAGACAAAACAAAAATTAAACGAAGCTAAAAGTTTTGCAAATAAACGCAAAATGGAAGTTGGCGAAAAATTAAAACCAGTGCATTTCTACCGCTAAAATGCGGTAGAAATGCATAAAAAGTGAAAATAAAAATAAACTAAAGCTAAACGGGTGCGGAAAATGAAAATAAAATGGACATTACAACGGCTAGAAAGTGCGGAAAATCCTAAACTAAGCTATGTTAAAAAGCTTATAAATGAAGAAAACATAAAACATAAAAGAAGAGAAATAAGATTGCTAAAGGGAGAGTTGCTTAGATCCATTCCAAACACGTATAAAGAGAAGAAAAACACGTTTTATTAATTAAAAGAACAAGTTACAAGACACAAAAAATAATAAAAACTAAGGAGAGAGGGAGAAATTTCCCTTACATAGCATTTGGAATATATTTGGGCAGCATAACACCTTAGCAAAATGGACCAAAAAGTGGACAAAATAAGCTTCCTGGAAGCTTGTATTTATAGGCAAAAATTCGGGAGTGACACGCCCTAGGTCACGGGCGTGACAGGGGGGCGTGTCACTACTATTCATGAGCTGATCGGGTGATTTGACTGGAGCTTTGACTTCGGCTGAAAACGTGGCGGTCACGCCCCAGGTCACGGGCGTGACAGGTGTCAGTCACGGGCGTGACTAGGGCGTGACGGGGAGCTGGATCTGGAGATTTGACGCGAGCCTTGACTTCGGGGCAGCCCAAGTGGCGGACACGGGCGTGACACAATTGTCACGGGCGTGACAAGGGGGCGTGACCGGGATAGCTGGCATCCTGATGTCGGCAGCGTTGACTGTTTGACTAATCGTTGAGTGTCGGTCGTGACACGGGCGTGACGTGCTTCGACACGGGCGTGACGTTGGGCGTGTCGGGCTCGGAACAGTGAAATTGTTGAATTTTGACTGGCTGATTGCGTTGAGAGCCTGACACGCCCGTGTCGGGCATGGTCACGGGCGTGACAGGGCCGAAATTCAGTTTTTCTGAAAAATTCCAGAAAACAAAAAAAGCTAAGTTAGAAATAAAAAATTACAAAAAAGAAACAATTTATTAAATAAAACAAACTAAAAAATATAAAAATAAACAAAAATGACTTAAATAAAATACGAAAATATAGGTATATTTACAACTCATCAAATACCCCCATACTTAAGCTTTTGCTATTCCAGAGCAAAAGTTGGAGATGAACCTATAAGGAATTAAAAAGAATCCTGAATTTAACTACCGCTTGATTTAATTGTACGAAAGATCGAAATGAATTTCCGGGGTTTCGGAATTAAATCCTAAATTATGAAAGTGTTAAAAATAGAGGAACTGTTTCAAAAAATGCTTCTAAATGGAAAAAATAGAAAGCGAAAATTATTTTGTTAATTTAACAAAAATGGAATTGAATTATCGAAAAAAAAACTTTAGCTAAAAAGAAATTGATAGGAAATAATTCAATTTAAAAATTATGCTCTCAAAAAGATTTAAATTAATTCTAGAATCATGAAAATTGAATAAGTGGATTGGCGGTTATGAAGAGGGCTTTGATTTTTGAGGCGAGGTAATTATTTAGGTGTGAAAGTGGAGGTTTTTATTTATAAAAAGAAGAGCGTTTTGTTTTTATTAGAAACCGAGTTTTAACGAGAGGGAGGCAAGTGCACCTATCGCGTGTAGTACAGGATATTCTGGTGTGGAATATCGGGGTCGTATTGTTCTCGGGGCCGGCTTAGCTATATCTACTCTTTCCCTGAAAGCCTATTATTCTACCGATAATATTTTAGTTTGGTTTAAAAATATAAAAATGCATAATAATAATAAGCATAAAAAGAAAGCAAGAAAAAATGCAGTAAATAAGTGCGGAAGTCCGATGACTAACTTAGCGCGACGCTATCAAAAAGAGAATTTGAACTAAAATAACTTTTAATAAAAAGAGATCCTAATTTTCAAATTAATTTAGGCGGAGACTCGGCCGTGGAGGTTCCTTAGATATGAGCTCACCTTGGTCTAGGGATATCGCTCACCTGAACGCTAAGACTATTCGACCGATCGCTAGACCGACGAAGGATTCCTCTTAACGCCCGCATTACGCTGAGAACCCCGCTATTGGGTGGGGAACCCAATCCGGTAGATTCACGCGCCTCCTCTCTCGAGGGTTAGCGCGGAGCTCTCTTTACCCAAGGGTGATCGGTCCATACGTGCGGCCTCTCGGCGTTGCGTATGGATAACGGAAATAGAACCCGCACATCGATATGCGGTCCTACGCGTCGTTAACCCGGGGCAAACCTTAAGAAATTTAATTAAACTGAAAAACAGGAACTTTAATTATTTAAAGCTACTTTATCTGTCCCAATGCTCTTCGATATTGAGGGCTAAGGGCGGTTAGCCACTCATCGGAATGGGGAGACTTACACTAGAAAGCGATAAAGAAAGCGGTAAATGAAAGCAGTAAGAAAGCAGGAAGAAAGCAGTAAATTGCATGTCCTACCCAAACGAGTAGGACTGAAGAAAGCAGTAAATGCGAATCCCGGCTCAAGCGAGTGGGCGGGGGTAAATTTATACTCATACACGCACACACTCTACAGGAAAGTAAAACACACACACGCACTCTACAGAAAAGTGAAACCCACGCACACACACAAAGTTTTTCTACTCAAGTGAGTAGGAAGAAAATGAAAGCAATAAAAGACAAGTCCCACTCAAACGAGTGGGCGGAAAATGAAAGCAGAGCGCCATTTAACTCTTAACGAGTAGGCAAAAATAGATGCATACACACACATTCTACAGTAAATTGAAATAAAGCTATAAAATCTAACTCATACACGCACGCACACTTGCAAAAATAAGAAAAAGCAAAGTGACTGAAAAATTAAAACAACTGCATTTCTACCGCTAGAATGCGGTAGAAATGCATAAAAGTGCAAATAAAAATTAACCGGACAAAAAGTTTTGAAAATTAAAACGAAAAGCTAAGTGCTCGGAAAATTAAAACTACTGCATTTCTACCGCTAAAATGCGGTAGAAATGCATAAAAAGACAAAACAAAAATTAAACGAAGCTAAAAGTTTTGCAAATAAACGCAAAATGGAAGTTGGCGAAAAATTAAAACCAGTGCATTTCTACCGCTAAAATGCGGTAGAAATGCATAAAAAGTGAAAATAAAAATAAACTAAAGCTAAACGGGTGCGGAAAATGAAAATAAAATGGACATTACAACGGCTAGAAAGTGCGGAAAATCCTAAACTAAGCTATGTTAAAAAGCTTATAAATGAAGAAAACATAAAACATAAAAGAAGAGAAATAAGATTGCTAAAGGGAGAGTTGCTTAGATCCATTTCAAACACGTATAAAGAGAAGAAAAACACATTTTATTAATTAAAAGAACAAGTTACAAGACACAAAAAATAATAAAAACTAAGGAGAGAGGGAGAAATTTCCCTTACATAGCATTTGGAATATATTTGGGCAGCATAACACCTTAGCAAAATGGACCAAAAAGTGGACAAAATAAGCTTCCTGGAAGCTTGTATTTATAGGCAAAAATTCGGGAGTGACACGCCCTAGGTCACGGGCGTGACAGGGGGGCGTGTCACTACTATTCATGAGCTGATCGGGTGATTTGACTAGAACTTTGACTTCGGCTGAAAACGTGGCGGTCACGCCCCAGGTCACGGGCGTGACAGGTGTCAGTCACGGGCGTGATTAGGGCGTGACGGGGAGCTGGATCTGGAGATTTGACGCGAGCCTTGACTTCGGGGCAGCCCACGTGGCTGACACGGGCGTGACACAATTATCACGGGCGTGACAAGGGGGCGTGACCGGGACAGCTGGCATCCTGATGTCGGCAACATTGACTGTTTGACTAATCGTTGAGTGTCGGTCGTGACACGGGCGTGACGGGCTTCGACACGGGCGTGACGTTGGGCGTGTCGGGCTCGGAACAGTGAAATTGTTGAATTTTGACTGGCTGATTGCGTTGAGAGCCTGACACGCCCGTGTCGGGCATGGTCACGGGCGTGACAGGGCCGAAATTCAGTTTTTCTGAAAAATTCCAGAAAACAAAAAAAGCTAAGTTAGAAATAAAAAATTACAAAAAAGAAATAATTTATTAAATAAAACAAACTAAAAAATATAAAAATAAACAAAAATGACTTAAATAAAATACGAAAATATAGGTATATTTACAACTCATCAAATACCCCCATACTTAAGCTTTTGCTATTCCAGAGCAAAAGTTGGAGATGAACCTATAAGGAATTAAAAAGAATCCTGAATTTAACTACCGCTTGATTTAATTGTACGAAATATCGAAATGAATTTCCGGGGTTTCGGAATTAAATCCTAAATTATGAAAGTGTTAAAAATAGAGGAACTGTTTCAAAAAATGCTTTTAAATGGAAAAAATAGAAAGCGAAAATTATTTTGTTAATTTAACAAAAATGGATTTGAATTATCGAAAAAAAAACTTTAGCTAAAAAGAAATTGATAGGAAATAATTCAATTTAAAAATTATGCTCTCAAAAAGATTTAAATTAATTCTAGAATCATGAAAATTGAATAAGTGGATTGGCGGTTATGAAGAGGGCTTTGATTTTTGAGGCGAGGTAATTTTTTCTCGAACCTCCATAATAATAATTTTTTTGAATAATTAGGAAAATGAAATCTTATTTTCCTAACTTATAATTTTTCTTTCTTTCTTCATAAAAAATAATAAACCCAATGTATATGTATAGGGGTAATGAATTTTATCCTCTTACTCCGTAGCATATAATCTTTTTAATTATTGGGTGCCTATGTTTGCGGGACGAAATCTTATCCCCATTGACATAAGATCTTTTAAGGGTGAGTGGAGAATCATACCAAGTAAGGCATGGAAAAAAGGTGGAAGGGATGAATTTCTAAAAGAAAACTAGAGTTTAATAAAAAATTTCGAGAGCAACCTTTTTTATTTGAACGTTCCTACGTTTCTAAAAGCATAAGTGGAAATAATGTAAAATCCATAAATGTTATTTTCTAACATAAAGATGTGCTTTATTTCAAAAATAAGAAGCGAAATTAGAAACGTAAGTTCCCTATAATAAGAAAAAGCCATAAAAAATTCTTTAAAATCTTAACCCCAGAAATTTAAGTCTATCGAGCTACAATTAAAAAACGAATAGTAAATAAAGAATTAATTAAAATTCGCTTATAAATAAACTCGAAACGATTATTTTGGAGAGCAAAGAGGTTAAGAAATAAGGGATTCGAATTATTTTAAAAAAATAATTTTTTTGATTTTTATGAGTTTTTTTTCTAATTTTTTTCATATTTTCGTGTTTTTATCATTTTTTTGGAAATTTTTAAAGGTTATGCAAATTTTTTTTGAGTTTTTGAGTTATATAAATTTTTTTGACTTTTTAATTTTCGGAAATATTTACAAGAGGAGAGAAATTTTTACAAGATAGGAAAGAAAAGGGGAAAGAGACGAGAATATTTACAAAATATTTACAAAGTAGAAAAAGGATCGCCCGAGAACAGACTCTTATCTGTGGTTGGTTCGATGAGTTGAACGTCGCGGAGCGATGTATCAATTTTTTGGGGTTTTCAATTTTTTTATAAATAAAAACATGATAAAAAAAATTTTAGTTTTAAATTTTTGTAATTTTTTTGGATTTTTGTTACGTGCAGGAAATAAAAGGACAGAAAATAGGAAACACCCCCATACTTAAGTCCAACATTGTCCCCAATGTTACACTAAGTATGAGGGATAGGATATATATAAAAATCTAAGCAGTATGTACAAAATTTAAAATTAAAAAAAGGGGTTTAGAAATCTTCCCTAAATCGCGTTCGGGGAAGCCCGTTAAGTTTGACCCTGCAAAAGTTAAAGTAAAAACAAGAAAAAAAACTGAAAAATGGAAAAGATAAGTTCGGCGAAAAGTGTGCGGGTGATAGGGGGCAAGTGGGTGCGACTCGTAAGCTAACGTCTTAGCTAAGTGAGCGCGACCGATATGTGATCCCCTAGCGCTCACGATTGTGAAGCGCGCCGAAACTATAAAATAAATACATAATTAATAATTTTTCTGTTTTATAAGATTTTTTCTTAGTAGATTTTTTTTATGTTTTTAGTTTTTTTGATTTTTTTTAGAAAATAAAAATAAAAAGAAAAATAAGAAAATAGGTTAAAGGCAAAATAAAAATGAAAGATATATATATTTTTTTAAAAATTTTTGAATGAAAATAAAGATAAAAAAATTTCATCATCATTTTTTTTTAAAGTTTTTTATTATTATGTTTTTATTTTTTTATTTTTGTAGTTTTTAAGTTTTTTAAGTTTTTAAGTTTTTGATTGTTTTTTTTTTAGTTTTAAATTTTTCTGATTTTTTTTTTTAAAGTGTTTAAATTTTTTTTATTTTTTTATTTTTGATTTTTTTGTTTAAGTATTTATTATTAATATTAATAATGATATTATTATTATTATTATTAATATAAATTTTTTGTTTGATCAAAATTTTATATATATATATATATATATTAGTAGAAATAAGGGTAAAATTAATAGGTTTCAGGAATTCAAAATAGTAAGTCGAAATTTTCCCCGGCAACGGCACCAAAAACTTGATGGTTAAAACGCCGGCTCTTATTTAGGTGTGAAAGTGGAGGTTTTTATTTATAAAAAGAAGAGCGTTTTGTTTTTGTTAGAAACCGAGTTTTAACGAGAGGGAGGCAAGTGCACCTATCGCGTGTAGTACAGGATATTCCGGTGTGGAATATCGGGGTCGTATTGTTCTCGGGGCCGGCTTAGCTATATCTACTCTTTCCCTGAAAGCCTATTATTCTACCGATAATATTTTAGTTTGGTTTAAAAATATAAAAATGCATAATAATAATAAGCATAAAAAGAAAGCAGGAAAAAATGCAGTAAATAAGTGCGGAAGTCCGATGACCAACTTAGTGCGACGCTATCAAAAAGAGAATTTGAACTAAAATAACTTTTAATAAAAAGAGATCCTAATTTTCAAATTAATTAAGGCGGAGACTCGGCAGTGGAGGTTCCTTAGATATGAGCTCACCTTGTTCTAGGGATATCGCTCACCTGAACGCTAAGACTATTCGACCGATCGCTAGACCGACGAAGGATTCCTCTTAACGCCCGCATTACGCTGAGAACCCCGCTATTGGGTGGGGAACCCAATCCGGTAGATTCACGCGCCTCCTCTCTCGAGGGTTAGCGCGGAGCTCTCTTTACCCAAGGGTGATCGGTCCATACGTGCGGCCTCTCGGCATTGCGTATGGATAACGGAAATAGAACCCACACATCGATATGCGGTCCTACGCGTCGTTAACCCGGGGCAAACCTTAAGAAATTTAATTAAACTGAAAACAAGAACTTTAATTATTTAAAGCTACTTTATCTGTCCCAATGCTCTTCGATATTGAGGGCTAAGGGCGGTTAGCCACTCATCGGAATGGGGAGACTTACACTAGAAAGCGATAAAGAAAGCGGTAAATGAAAGCAGTAAGAAAGCAGGAAGAAAGCAGTAAATTGCATGTCCTACCCAAACGAGTAGGACTGAAGAAAGCAGTAAATGCGAATCCCGGCTCAAGCGAGTGGGCGGGGGTAAATTTATACTCATACACGCACACACTCTACAGGAAAGTAAAACACACACACGCACTCTACAAAAAAGTGAAACCCACGCACACACACAAAGTTTTCCTACTCAAGTGAGTAGGAAGAAAATGAAAGCAATAAAAGACAAGTCCCACTCAAACGAGTGGGCGGAAAATGAAAGCAGAGCGCCATTTAACTCTTATCGAGTAGGCGGAAATAGATGCATACACACACACTCTACAGTAAATTGAAATAAAGCTATAAAATCTAACTCATACACGCACGCACACTTGCAAAAATAAGAAAAAGCAAAGTGACTGAAAAATTAAAACAACTGCATTTCTACCGCTAGAATGCGGTAGAAATGCATAAAAAGTGCAAATAAAAATTAACCGGACAAAAAGTTTTGAAAATTAAAACGAAAAGCTAAGTGCTCGGAAAATTAAAACGACTGCATTTCTACCGCTAAAATGCGGTAGAAATGCATAAAAAGACAAAATAAAAATTAAACGAAGCTAAAAGTTTTGCAAATAAACGCAAAATGGAAGTTGGCGAAAAATTAAAACCAGTGCATTTCTACCGCTAAAATGCGGTAGAAATGCATAAAAAGTGAAAATAAAAATAAACTAAAGCTAAACGGGTGCGGAAAATGAAAATAAAATGGACATTAAAACGGCTAGAAAGTGCGGAAAATCCTAAACTATGCTATGTTAAAAAGCTTATAAATGAAGAAAACATAAAACATAAAAGAAGAGAAATAAGATTGCTAAAGGGAGAGTTGCTTAGATCCATTCCAAACACGTATAAAGAGAAGAAAAACACGTTTTATTAATTAAAAGAACAAGTTACAAGACACAAAAAATAATAAAAACTAAGGAGAGAGGGAGAAATTTCCCTTACATAGCATTTGGAATATATTTGGGCAGCATAACACCTTAGCAAAATGGACCAAAAAGTGGACAAAATAAGCTTCCTGGAAGCTTGTATTTATAGGCAAAAATTCGGGAGTGACACGCCCTAGGTCACGGGCGTGACAGGGGGGCGTGTCACTACTATTCATGAGCTGATCGGGTGATTTGACTGGAGCTTTGACTTCGGCTGAAAATGTGGCGGTCACGCCCCAGGTCACGGGCGTGACAGGTGTCAGTCACGGGCGTGACTAGGGCGTGACGGGGAGCTGGATCTAGAGATTTGACGCGAGCCTTGACTTCGGGGCAGCCCACGTGGCGGACATGGGCGTGACACAATTGTCACGGGCGTGACAAGGGGGCGTGACCGGGACAGCTGGCATCCTGATGTCGGCAGCGTGACTGTTTGACTAATCGTTGAGTGTCGGCCGTGACACGGGCGTGACGGGCTTCGACACGGGCGTGACGTTGGGCGTGTCGGGCTCGGAACAGTGAAATTGTTGAATTTTGACTGGCTGATTGCGTTGAGAGCCTGACACGCCCGTGTCGGGCATGGTCACGGGCGTGACAGGGCCGAAATTCAGTTTTTCTGAAAAATTCCAAAAAACAAAAAAAGCTAAGTTAGAAATAAAAAATTACAAAAAAGAAACAATTTATTAAATAAAACAAACTAAAAAATATAAAAATAAACAAAAATGACTTAAATAAAATACGAAAATATAGGTATATTTACAACTCATCACTCTTCACGAATCCACCCCCATCATCACTTTAAAGAACGGGAGGTTGAAGATGACAAAATGTTAGAACAAAAGTTCTAGATAGGCCTTCCTAAGAAACCTTCTCCTCACACATCAAGACTCATTTGAGTCTATGTCTCGCCTAAGAATATCTAAGGATCTAGCACCAAGGGAGAGGGGAGGAAGCTCACCTCATTTCCAGTGGTACCACCATTTCCGGACATGGATCTTGTATTCCTCCTCGGCGGCATCACTTTTTCCTTGACGGCGGTGGAGTTTCTACTCCTCCAAAGTTTGCTCAAGCAGTTCTCCTCCTCAGAAAATCTCCCACCAGAAATTTGGGAAGAGAATGAGAATGCTAGGGTTTCACTTTTTTTCCTTTTTATACAGAAGTGACACGGGTAGGGACACGGCCGTGTCCTTACCCGTGTCCTGCTCTGGCGAAACGGCTCGACTGCCATTTCGTGCTCCTACACGGGTACTGACACGACCGTGTCTGTACCCCTTTCCAAGTGATACGGCCGTGGTTCTTGCCGTGTCGACACCTGTGTCCTGCTCGGGGCACTGCTCGTTCTGCTTTCCTTGGAGCACACGGGTAAGGACACGCCCGTGTCTCTACCCATGTCCATCTCTGGCCAGACTCAAAGCCATGGCACTAAAAGCCATGGAACTCAATGACATGGAATACGGGTAGGGACATGCCTGTGTCTCTACCCGTGTCCTACTCGGGACAAAACAGTCAAAGCCATTTTACTCAAAGCCATGGTCACTCAACGCCACTAAAAACGGGTAGGGACACGCCCGTTTCCCTACCCATGTCCTTCTCGGGACACACCACTCAATGCCATTTTATTACCACTCAACCCCATGGACACTCAGCGCCACTGAACACGGGTAGGGACACGCCCGTGTCCCTACCCGTGTCAAACTCAACACAGTTTTCAGCCTATTTCCTTGTTCTCCGCAAGTGCGCACCAGATCGCCTGCACCCCCTTGAGCCTACACCAGCTCTCCTGACACCAAAAATACGTACAAGGGGCCTAGCACGAATCAGAACGTTACACACCTAGTAGGGGTGGCCTGCCTTTTGAGTCCGCCCAAATCGTAGGGGTGACTTCAATAGGCCCAGTTCAAGAAGATTCCTCCTCGGGCCTATAAATAGGCCCCCATAACTCTTCAAAAGTGGACGGCAGCGAGAGGGGGCCAAGGTCTCGGCTACAGAAAGTCAGTTCCCACATCCTGCCTGGAAACTTGTGCGGCCTAAATCAGCAACCCACGCGACCTTAGGCAGCAACCTGCGCGACCTAAGGCAGCAACTAGCGCGGCCTGAGGCAGCAACCCGCGCGGCCGGAGGCATCAACCCGCGTGGACTGCCGACCTGTACGTCCTGTGCATCTTCCCTTTTCCTATCCGCCATCCATCTCTCACTCCTATTGTAGTCTTTATTTTCAATTATTTGTAAACGAACTTACCTCATCTGTAATAAAGGTTTTTTTATAAAGGGAAAGCCCACTGCAAGAGTGGCATTTACTGCGGCGGGCGAAGTCTTGTCTCGCCGCATGCTAGCGACCCTCTCTTCTTTTTTCTATCTTCATGCACGAGTCAGAGTAACCAGTTTCTCGGTAGTCTCTCTTCCCTTCTCCTCATCCCCCCGTGAGATTCGAACACTCGTTACCTGGTGGTGTCATTTCCCGCATCAACACATGTAGACATAGTCAAATATCTATATAGATTTTCTGTTGTGTTGACTGTCTGAGCTAAACTCAACAATTTATACTCTATGGCTTTGAGTGAGTAGACTTCACTCAACGTATGTGGACATATCCACATTTCTGCCTATTTCTTCTTAGGCTTTCACTGCATTAGCCTGTCTCAAAGCTTTTTGTTGTATGACATTAAGTGAGTTGACCTCACTTAATTCCTGTGGACTTTGCCACATTTTCAGCTTGTCCATACCTTGGCTTTGACTATGCATGTTGTACTCAGTGCTATTAGCCACCTAGCGTTGAGTGAATAAACTTAACTCAATGTCTGTAGACTTAGACAGTTTTTTGTCTTTCTACTAGCTTGCTTAGTCATCACCTGTCTTGGCCACTTGAATCAACCTGTCCAATCAATGCATAGAAGGTACCCTGCATATATAGAACTTGTAGGGCATGCTAGATTACAACATGCGTATACCATTATCCGCAGGTCCTTTTTCAAATCCAGGACATTGGGATCAATGGACCCAACAATATCCCCCTATTTGAAGATTTCAAAACCTATGACAATGTATACACTAACAAAAATATGCAACATATACAGTAAAAGAAACATTGCATAACTTAGATAAAATAATGAACCTAATCAAAAATGATTTTTCATTTATCATAGAAGGATAAATAGTTGTTGGAACACCCTATTACTAATTTGGGCCAGGATCACTATGTCTATAGGATTGTTGCTTTGACCTTGTTGTATAAAGTAAAGGTCAACTAGTTAGGTCTAAGGCATAGGACTTAGGTTTGAAGCTTTCCCCAAGACCTCCTAGTTCATATGAGAATCCAAGAAGAGGAATTCAACTTGTCGTCGAGCTCAGATCGACGAAGCGTCGAACCCAGTTCGATTATCTGTGAGTTCAGGTTGACAAAGCGTCGAACTCAGTTCGACGATCTCTGAGCTTAGATCGACGTTTTCTGTCTTAGACTAATTCCAATCTCTCTGAGCTCAGTTCGACAATAGTTGAGCTCAGATCGACGATTATCTTTTGAAATTTTGTAAGTTTGTTAAGGATTTCAAATGTCTTCAAGTCAGATCATTTATGGCAGAAGATTTCTAGCCGTTATAATAAATTTGGAGCAAGTTTCAAGGAAACAAAAGAAGGAATGTTTTTAGTTTCTTTCCTTCAGAGACAGTTGACATTTAAGGAAAGACTTTATGATTTTGCTAATGGCTATCATCAAGATTTGACGACTTGATTTTTTATTATCATTCAGAGAGAACAAGAACATACACAGCAGTATACACAGAACATACATAAGAGAAAGAAAAAGAAGATCAATAACTCAGAAAATAGAACAAGTTTTCTTCTGTTTCCTGCTGATTAAGAGTATTCATCATTCACACTCCAGACAACAAACATTTAAGTTCTTGCTGAAATCATCTTTTGCTGGAGCATTCTTTCTACTGAAGACCTATCACCCTTGCAAAGCTTCCAGTTCCTGAACTCTTTCTAATCTCAGGGGGAGCTTTGACAACATCTCAACCTCTTGTGCTTCTCTTTGACTGTTGACAGAGAAGACAACCTCACCACTTTTTTCTTTTTCCTTTCCTATAAAAGGGTTTTTAAACTCCCTTAAAAAGTTTTGCTTTGGTTTCTGAGACCTGATCAAAACTCAGTGGTGGCAAGACACCTGATAAAAAAAATCTGGTTTTGTTTTTGAGCACCTGATCAAAAGCTCTTTGGTGCCCAGGACACTTGATAAACTCATCCTGCAGTGGATTCCTACCAAGGGTGGTAGAAGAGTGGATGTACCCAGGTTTTGGGGAACCACTATAGTTCCTTATGTCTTCTGGTTGCTTGCTATTTTATTTGCTGTGTGTTGTGGATTTGCTCTTTTGTTTGTTTTTTTTATTTCTTTCAAGCACTCTACACTAACAAAATTAAGTCTTCCACTGCTAGAATAATTTTCATATTTGCAAAATTATTTTAAAACACTCTTTTCACCCCCCCCCCTAGAGTGAAGGATTGATCTTACACTCACTTTTAGTAGTGTTTGTGCATATAATAAAATATATCACATTCCTTGTGCTCTTTAAGTGGAACAAGAAACATTTCTGGTTTCAAGTTCCCTTATAACTAATCTACTGCCCCTAGGCTTCTTGATAGCTTGTTCTTCAGCTACAACCTCCTTCTATCCTTTCCAATCTTCCTTATTTTCTTTGGCTGCTTCAGTTTCATCTTCATCTTTCTTCTTCCCTTTCAGTTCTTAGTCCTTGGCTTTCTGCCTTTCAATGTAGTTGTACGACTTTGGTATGTACGTAGTTGGCTCAACGACATCTGGAGGAAGAGTGCCTTCATTCTTATTTCACTTATATATCCTCCTTTCAGTATCTCTCTTCTCCATTTTGCTCCATTCAAGTGAGCTATAGAGTTTCCCCTTTTCAGTCTCCTTAGATTTGACCTATACTGAAGCTGTCAAGATAATATTCCTTGATTCATGACTCCACTTTTTGAAATTAGGCCTCTTTTCCATTCCTTCTCGATATCACTTTTTACTCATCCTCATTTCTTCTTCCTTCTCAGCATTAGTTCTTTCCTTGAGCTTCAGTATCTGGTCTACAGTGGGACTGAACATGTACAGTAGACTAAGTCTGATTGTCAGTGAACTCAAGACCTTGGACAAGGAGATCTCTCTCACAGAGATAAATGACAAAATCCTAATGTGCTTCCCCAGCACTTTGGATTCAAGGATCTGGCCCATCAAGGATGCCGGAAGTCTGAATGAGATCACTACAGAAGCTCTATTGGGAAAGATAAAAACTTATGAGTAGCTCATAAAAAATAAAGAAGAAGATCAGAAGACAACTTCTCCAGCAATCAGGAAGGAGAAGTCAATTGCTTTCAAGGCAACAGAAGAACAGTCTGAAGACAAAGTTACAGACAATGAAGAACTGATGAGCCTCCTAGCCAAGAGGTTCTACAAAATGGCAAGGAAGGATTTCAGAAAAAGGTCATCCAGAGGCCAAGAAAAGCCAAGGTATGATAAATCAAATAATAAAGAGATTATTTGTTATGGTTGCAGAAAACAGGCCACATACTGCCTGATTGTCTAGAAAATAAAAACAAGGACAAGAGAGAAGAGAGAAAAGATAAAGACTCCAAAAGAAATCATTATGACAGATCCACTTCCAGCAAGAACAAGCACACTAGGAAGGGATTTGTTGCTGAAACATGGAGTGCAACAGAAGAAGAATTTGATTCATCATCAAGCTCAAGTGATGATGAAGATGATGCATGAGAAAAAGAACTCTGCATGATGGCTGATAGATACGACGACCCACAACATTTCGAGGATGGCGACGGCATGCTTGCGGACGACCATGCGGAGCGTCGGCATAATAACCGTCCAGAACGCAAACCCATATATTATTATTTAATAATAATTATTAATAAATTATTATTAATTAATAATGCATTTCTTTGTTTGGTATTTTATGTCGCAATGTTAATTTCATTTCATGTGTGATGGGTGTTTATAACCATCATTTGTTATTTTTATTTCATGTTCTTAATTATTGTAATTGTTATGTCATGATGGGTGCAAATAGCCATCATGAGTGGTTTAATTTTCTATGGTGGAGATTGAGTGGTGTAGCCTATATATAGGCATGTATGTTTCATATTATTATTGAAGGAATAAAAGAAGAAACCGAATTTCAAGATTGAAATCTCCTCCCTCTCCAAGGCAAATTTCGGCCATCCTCTAGTCCTCTCCTTCTTTGGCCGCCGGCCTCCAACTTCCCCTCCTCCTCCTCCCTCCTCCATATCTTCCTCTTCCTCTAGCTACCCGAGCCCTCCTCTTCCTCTACGAAGAAAACTGACCCCTTCCACCCAACAAGCCACCGGCCTCCTCCTCCCCTCACCAACTCGGCCACCCCCCTCCAAAACCGGCCTCCTCCCTTCATCACAATCCGAGCCCCTCTATCTTCCACAAAATCCTAGCCGCCAACCCCAACACCAACAAGTCCAACCCCCTCTTCATCCCCTTCCTAAATCGACCACCACCTTCAATATTAATCCCTACAACCTACCATATTTGCCCTCTCCTACCATATTTACATATATTTGTTGCCAAATCTAGAAGACCTCCTCGTGGTGGATTTCCAATTCCGGCATGACGCGAAGAAGGCGGGCGAGTTTCTCTCCTACCGGCGCGACTCCGATGGAGTAGTCGAAGAACGATCCTTGCCGAGAGAACCAGAATCATCCATTCCAGTTGGGTAACGAACTTTTCCACTCCCGTGTGTTCCTTTCTTTAGATAGTCTTGTGGTGGAATTTCTAGCGTTAATTTTGAAATCATTGAAACATCGTGGTTAGCTTTCATTGTAGTTGCGTTTTTCTTGGTTGATTTAATTTTCGTAAAAGGGTTTGGCGAGCCCTCGTTTTCTTTTGTTGGGAGAGATCTACCTTTTTTGAATCGTGTTTTATTCGGTAGATCTCTTTTGGTACAACACCGCTCGGTCGGATCCAATATTGGTCCTTTTAGCCGTAACGGATATTGGCCTATAGCCTCTATTCGGTCCCAAGTGGTTTGGCTACCCGTACGCTAGCGTATAATTGATTGGACATAATAACGTGGAGCAGCGTAGAACGATTGTGTGAGCGTAGACTTTTATTCGTGGAGAGATAGTCGTGTGCGTCCGTAACTATATTTCGGTCCAAATGTGTACGCCTACATCAATCGCAATCAATGCATCTATGAACAACAATGATTCAGAACATGAATCTGAATCTGAATCTGAACCAGAGCTAGAAGAAGATCAGGTAATTGATTCATTTGATTTTAATTCTGAGGACTTCAAGTTTGAATTTAAAGCACTGTGTTTCGATCTACTCAATTCTGAGAAAGAAATCATCTCTCTCAGAAATCAGTTATCTGAATACAGTACCTTAAGTTCAGATAACCTCAAACTCTCAGATGAGTTAGAATGTTGTAGGGAGCAGATAGCTTCACTAAAAAGTGAACTATCTGAGGCCAAGAAGTTTGAAGAAACCCTCAATGGGAGAAGTATCAAACTGATGGACATCACAAGCATAATGAACTAAAGACTCAATAGTACACCGGGCTTGGGTGCTTCATCCAGCCAAGCTATTGTGTTAACAACTCCCATTAAATTTATCTCTGATAAAGGAAAAGGAGTTGTGGAGGTAGCTAGAAAAAATTCTGATCTACCAAAAAAGAACAAAGTTCAACAGATATCGCCGAACAGAGCTCGCCGATCTTCGAACGGAGCTCGACGATCTTCGAACAGAGCTCAGCGATTTCATGCTGAATCGTCGAACTCAGGTCGATGATCTCTTATCTATGGACACAGGCAAGATCGATCGCTGAACGGAGCTCAATGATCTAACTCAAGATCGTCGAACTCAGTTCCACGATCGTCGTACGGAGCTCAGAGATATGACCAGTTCTCAAGAGGTATGTCAAAAATTAATTCTAGATATCCTACATCTCAAGAGTTCAACCCTTATACTGAATGGATAATTCCCCTAGGAGATATCATCCTGAAGGATATAAGAGTCAACCAGAGATTTCTTTCATTTCTGATTTCAAAGGTTATCAAGCTAGACCCAAGGTAAATTGGGTCAAAAACAAATGAACTATTATTTGTGCAGTTGAAGACCTATCCAACCATGGACCAGCATTGGTATCTGGATAGTGGGTGCTCCAAGCACATGACTGGAAGCAAGGATAACCTAATATCCTTCAAGGCTAAACATGGACCCAAAGTCATGTTTGGAGATTCAAACTTTTGACAGACCAAAGGATATGGTGCAGTCAAAATAGGATCAGTAACATTCAAGAAGGTAGCATATGTGGAAGGTCTGAAGAAAAATCTTATCAGTATCAGTCAGTTATGTGATGAAGGCTACCAGGTTACATTCAACAAGTCTTCATGCATCATCAAATCAGAAGACAACACAACTGTGTTGACAGGTAACAGAAGAGGTAACATCTATCTAGTAGATTTTCATTCAACCAAGGTAGATATCTGTTTATTTAATTCTCTTAACAAACCTAATGAATTATCGCATAAGAGATTAGAACATGTCAACCTTAGAACCATTGCTAGGCTATCCAAGGACAACCCTATTAGAGGACTACCTTCTGGACCCTACAAGAAGGAAGGACTCTGCAGGTTTTGTCAATTAGGCAAGAAAACTAAAAAAAACTTTAAGTCACTTAATAAGAGTGATTCACTTAGGATTTTGTACTTGTTACATATGGATCTGTTTGGACCCATTACTGTACAAAGCCTAGGAGGGAAATCTCATACTTTAGTAGTTGTAGATTACTTCTCTAGATTCACATGGGTGTTATTTCTGAGGAAGAAGTCTGATAACTTCAAATGTTTGACAGAGTTTCTCAAATGTATACAGATTGAGTTCAATACTCACATAGCCCTGATCAGAAGTGATCATGGGACAGAGTTTGATTCTCTTCTTATGCAAGAGTTCTGTCAGAAGGAAGGGATCAGACACACTTTCTCAGCTCCTAGATATCCTCAACAGAATGGGGTAGATGAAAGGAAGAATAGAACCCTTATTGAATCTGCTACAACATTGTTGGCAGATGCTCACCTCACTCTATCCTTTTGGGCAGAGGCTGTGAATACTTCAAATTATGTTATGAATAGGAGTTTGATACATAAGCTAAAGGGCAAGACTCCCTATGAATTAATCAAAGGGAATAAACCTAAAGTTGATTATCTTAAAATTTTTAGTTGTATTTGCTACATTCATAACAATAACAAAAAATACTTAGCAAAATTTTAAGCCAAAGCTGATCAAGGAGTGTTTCTGGGATACTCCATGATCAGTAAGGCCTATAGGGTTTATAATAAATCATCTTATAAAATTAAAGAATCAGTGCATGTCTCTTTTGATGAAACTAATATGTCTTACAAGGAGAAGAGCACTTCTACCATAGACCCTTTGCAGGTACATTCTCTATAAGAGAATTTGGACAAGCTAAATATCATTGAAAAAGATCCATCACCTTCATCCACTCAACAAGAAGCTGAAAGCAGTGAAAATGAAGATGACAGTCAGATTTTAGCAAGTCATGGTGACAATCCAAATGAAGTGCCAGTTGTTGTTCCACAAGAGGAAATAACAACACAGGTTGACGAAAAATCAACACTCATTGTTGATTTAGTAAAATCAAGAGATCATCCAATCTATAATACACCAAAACTCAAAAGAGGGACGGGTGACGTATTAAGCCAAGTCTGGGACTTGGAGCAGGTGTCATGGGTGTGTTCGGCCACGGGTCATGTGGTCGATGTTTTGACGATCGGCGATCGTCGAGTTGAGGCACACGGCCCTAGACACAGGCGTGCCCTAGGGCGTGCCATGCTAGGGAGTTTACCGAGTCATGTACATGGGCCATTACACTGGAATAGACACGGGTGTGTCACTTATCACACGGGCGTGTCGGGTGCCGTGTCGCAGGTCGTGTCCTTCCCGGGAAAAGAGTGTTGGTAAATGCACACGGGGCGTGACACGGGTCATGTCGCATGCGACACGGGCGTGTCGGAGGCCATGTCAAATATCGTGTGCTGGTTATCATGTCGGTCGAGACGGTGAATGGGCGACACAGCCCTGGACACGGGCGTGTCGCAGGCCGTGTTCGGCCCAGATTTTGTATTTTTGGCCCCGATCATGGCAGTTCATTTTCTCTTGATGGGATCTGACGGTGGGGAGTTGGTGCTGGATGTTTAAACCCAGAAATAGGGTTTAGAAGCCCTCATTTCACTTGGGTTCATCTCTCTCTAAGTTCTAGAGAGAAGGGAGAGCAAGGAGGAGGAAGAAGGCCAAGATCCGGTCACCAGCGGAGCTTCGGAGCTCCAAATCGCGAACCGTGTTCGGATCCGTAGAGGCAAGGAGATTACGATGCTTTCCATCCGCATAGATTTCCATGGCACCGAGGAAAAACGCAAGGGTAACGATTCTAATCCTAGGGCATGTGAAGCACTCTTTTTCTTTGCATAGGAAGCCCTCTCTCGCGAGTGAGCGAAGAGTTGAGGCGTTCCTTGGGGTTGATATGTAAAGTCCCCCTTGTGTAGAGTCTGTATGCGTAAACGGGCATAAGCATTGTGTGTGAAGCCTATCTGGACAAGTTGGTCTGGATCGGTGATGTTGCTTTCCATTTGAACCGGGGAAGACTCCGGGTGTTTGGGCGTTTTCGGGTTTTCTACGTGGTAGATTGCAACAGGGAGCCTTAGAGATTAACTCCAATGTGCACCCGGAAAACTGGGCAAAAGCGTGCTTTGCCAACATGGTGGCCGGGGAGCCAATGTGAACATAACCGGGTTATGTGATTATTGTGGTGGAAACGGGACTCGGTAAGTCTTGACCTTTGCATATGGCTTAAATTGCCGTTGCGGTGTGAGCACGGGTCAGGAGGAACCGTACCCGATCTTTGTCGTTCGGTGGAACTGTTGGCATTGATGAGGGTCTTCAGCAGTCTATGACTTAAATTGTCGTGACTAAGGCCAGGAAGGAAAAATGCTAATATGGTTGGCCGTCCAAGGGGCGGTGGTGGAACGGGAACGTCTATGGCTTGAATTGACGTGACGTTGGCCGGTCCGCCGTGAATGTGCCCTGAGTGCACGGGGCGTGCGGCCATGCGAGCCTGCGCCAGTGATGAAGTGTGTTTACACTACTTTGATTCTTATACTAATAAAGTGTAGGGAAAGAGCATCGCCGCCTCGATTTTGGGGGCGGGATCGTTATAATTTGGTCAGCTTAGCTGACCGTTATTTTGTTTACCACCGGGCGGTGGATTGTGGCTTGCAGGTACCGTGGAGCCGAGTGGGAAATAGCAGGCTAAAGCCCATGATGCTATGCCGTCCCTCGAAGGCCTAACTTTTTATGTTTTCCATTTATCGCATGTATGGTCGGCCTGCGTGCCGAGGTTTGAAAGACATGTTTTATTAAGTAAACATTGTAAGGCCTTAAGGCCAGTTGTTGTTTTGTGTATTCAACATTCCTATGTTTTTGTTCAGTGGACATTCATGTTAGCAAGGTTCTTAACTGTGCAACTTAATAATTGCTTCCGCTAGGTGATGTGTAGGATGTTGTGATTGGTTGAATTGTTTCAACGCGTAACAAACCGGTCTGTCCGTAGTATACGGCATCGGGCCCCGACCGGACCTACTGCTATATGCCATGTGACAGATAGGGGTGTTACAAATTGGTATCAGACTACCGGTTTGGGTCAAGCTTAAATTAATTCATGGACGAATTCACTTAAAGGGGTGGTGAGCACATGTGTGTGCGTCATCGTTATAACATGAAAAGAACCTATGAATGTCCACTTAGGAATGAAAATACACTTGTTTGAGGAACCTGCGTGTTCCTATAATTGTTGTTTGCAATATTGTTGGGTGGCCTTTGGGTCTTTTGCACGATTATAGGTGACAAGAAGTGGTGCTGGACCGTCAGAACGGCCAGGTTCTGAGGCAAGCAGCGCACCAAGCGATGCGCCTGCAACACCTCCGTCTGCCGAGACCATTAGATTGGTGGCAAGAGCCTTCTTTGCTATGATCAACGCGCAACCTGCAAGGTAGGTGCAATAGCCTGCTCTTGTGGTGGAGCAAGTGCCGCTCCAAGTGTCGGAGCCTTGAAGGGTGGAACAGGTGGCGGTGGATCCGGAGTTGCCTCGGAGAGCAACTGAGAGACAACTTTAGCATGTAATGGGCTTCCACCCACTAGTGTTCTCGGGAACTGGATCCCCGTCTCAGGCAGAGGATTGGCTATCGAGAGTCAATAGAGTGCTGACAACAACAGAGACTGAAGAGTGGCAGAAGACCACGATTGCAACGTTCTTATTGGACGGGGACGCAAGGTTATGGTGGGAAGGGCTAGAGCTTCACCACCTGAGGGGAAGATAGTTGGCGGATGTCTCTATGGGGGAATTCTTGAGGCTATTCATGGCTCGATACCTCCCCTCAGGGCAGAGGATCGCGCTGGAAAATGAATTTCAAAAGTTGGTGCAAGGAGACAACACCATGGACAAGTACCTCCACGAGTTCACTCGTTTTGGAAGATACGCTAGCGCTACCTTTGCCGATGAGGAGCGCAAGACGAATCGCTTCTATGAAGGTTTAAGAGATGAGCTGAGGTTGTTACTGTCGGGGCCAATGGCGCACGGTTTCCTAACCTTGGTCAACACGGCCCGGTCCTTGGAAAAGGACTTGAAGAACGTGCAAGCGAAGAAGGAATCCGGTGGCAAGAAATCGGATTTCAAAGCGCCGACTACGTCGAAGTCGGGTTATCACAAGTTCTACAAGAAGGCAAGGATGACGGGTCCAGACCCTTCTTCAGGCGCCTCGAGGACGACTACCAACCGAACCCCGGGCGCCTGTTTTACTTGCGTAAACACGGGGCACTTTACCCGTGATTGCTGGTGCGGATGTATAAAGTCCGAGAGAAAACAAGGAGCCACTTATGAAGAAAAGGGGAAAGCGGTGGAGTCAACCGCGTCCCATTATGCTCCGACTGAACCTAGGGTCTACAACTTGGGCCAGTAAGAGGCGATCAAGCAGGCCGATGTGGTGACAGGTACGGTTTAATTTATAGTAAGTTAGCTTTAAATACTGTTACCTAGTGCTTGTTAGCTTATATTGGTTGTATAGGCTTCGTTCTTATTGGCGATAGTCCAGCACGAGCACTATTTGATACGGGAGCTTCACACTCCTTTGTGTCCGAAAGCTTTGTATCGTGCATCGGAGTCCCTTCTTCGATGGCGAAGGACAAATTGGATGTGCTGCTACCGAATGGTTGTTCAATGCGTGCGGACAGAGTGTGCGCCGTAAAAGTTCTTATTGGAAACCAAGAGTTCGACTTGCTAGCGTCATTGCTGCCGCTAGTTGAGTTCGACGTTATCTTTGGGATGGATTGGCTTTCGGAGCAGAAGGCCTATATTGATTGCAATTGTTAGGAGGTCAAGCTGGATGTTGGACGGGAGACAACATTCATGGGACTGAAGGGGTCGAGCAGGACGCTAATGTCTGCTCTTCAGGTGGTAAAGGCAGTTCGTGCTGGCGCAGAGCTGTTCTTCGCAATAGTGGGGGCTGTAGAGCCAAAGTCCGCGTTGAATAGTATCCCCGTGGTTTGTGAATACCCCGATGTGTTCTCGGATAGTCTTCCCGGAGCCCCACCGCAGCGTGAGATCGACTTCACAATCCAGCTCATGCCAGGTGCCAAACCTGTGTCACGTTCTCCTTATAGGTTGGCGCCTAAGGAGATGGCAGAACTTAAGGTTCAACTGGAAGAGTTGTTGGAGCAAGGGTATGTGCGTCCAAGATCATAGCCTTGGAGCGCACCAGTCCTCTTTGTTAAGAAGAAGGACGGGAGTCTGCGGCTGTGTATCGACTATAGGGAGTTTAACAAGCTAACGGAGAAGAATAAATACCCGATCCCAAGGATCGATGATCTCTTCGATCAGTTAGTCAGATTGTCGGTGTATTCGAAGTTGGATCTGAAGTATGGGTATTATCAGCTGAGGATAAGGGAGTGTGATATCCCGAAGACGGCGTTCAGCACAAGGTATGGGCATTTCGAGTTTACGGTCATGCCGTTTGGACTGACGAATGCGCCATCGGTGTTTATGGATTTGATGAACCGAACATTTCGAGATTTTCTGGACCGCTTTGTGATCGTCTTTATTGACGACATACTAGTGTACTCGCAGTGCGAGGAAGACCACTTCAAGCACTTGCATCTGGTGTTGGAGACACTGAGGAGGAACGAGCTCTATGCAAAATTCTCTAAATACAAGTTCTGGCTACCCTCAGTAGCATTCCTTGGTCATATTGTTAGTGGGGAATGTATAGCGGTGGATCCGGCGAAGATTATTGCAATACGGGAGTGGCCTATGTTGTCTCTGGTAGCGGAAGTCTGGAGTTTTCTTGGGCTTGCCGGCTATTACAGGCGCTTCGTGGAGAACTTCTCGCGGATAGCATTACCTCTAACGAAGTTGACAAGGAAGGATCAGAAGTTCTTGTGGACATAGGAGTGCGTGCAAGCATTTGAGGAGCTGAAGGGACGGTTAACCACGGCGCTGGTTTTAAGCTCGCTGAGTGGGACCGAGGGCTTCAAAATTTATGTGATGCCTCAGGTAGTGGTTTGGGCTATGTGCTACTACAACATGGGAGCGTCATAGCATATGGATCGCGTCAGCTCAAAGTGCACGAAAGGAATTATCCGGTCCATGACTTGGAGTTGGCGGCCGTGATATTTTCGCTTAAGCTATTGAGACACTACTTGTACGGCGTAAAGGTCGATATCTATACCGACAACAAGAGCCTGAAGTACCTGTTGGATCAGAAGGATCTCAACATGAGGCAGCGTAGATGGATGGAGTTCCTGGGGGACTACACATTCAAGATTCATTATGTACCCGGGAAGGGCAATGCAGTTGCGGATGCGTTGAGTCGCAGGGCTCCCGCCCAAGCAACCTGGTTGTCTGTTCATGATGAGAGGCTAGTACGGGAATTGGAGGCTTTGGAGATAAGTTGTGTGGACAAGCAGTCTAGCGCCAACGCATTGTTGAATTTGACGGAAGTTCAGTATGACCTGGCTGATCGCGTTCAGCAGGCGTTGGAGTTGGATACTGGCATGAAGGAGCTTATGGATGCAGCTTTGGATGGGTCGAATTCCTAGTTTTCGGTTGTGGATGGGCTCCTAAGGAAGGACAATCGTTTGTGCATCCCAAGCGGGGGAAATATACGGGCGGAATTGATGTACGAGGCCCATAATACCAAGTAATCAATCCACCCAGGGAGCACCAAGATGTACCAAGACCTGAAGAAGCTATTTTGGTGGCCAGGACTCAAGAAGGATGTGGCCATGTTTGTGGCTAAGTGTCAAACCTGCTCCTTGGTAAAGGAGGAGTGTCAAAAGCCTGGAGGATTCTTGAAATCCATGCCTATTCCGGAGTGGATGTTCGACGACATATCGATGGACTTTGTGCATGGCTTGCCAAGGTCGCAGAACGGGAACGATGCCATCTGGGTGATCGTAGACCGGTTAACAAAGGTGTCACACTTTATTACGCATATGAAGGATGACTCAGTGGAAAAACTGGAAAAGCTATATGTGGATAATATAGTAAGATTACACGGTGTGCCGCGCAGCATCGTGAGTGACCGGGATGGGCGTTTTACTTCCAACGATTGGAGGTTGGTGCAACAGATGTTTGGGACTAAATTTAAGTTCAGCACAGCCTTTCATCCGCAAATGGATGGGCAAACCGAGAGAGTCAACAGAACGTTGGAAGACATGCTCCGCATGTGTGTTCTAGACTTCGGGAAGCATTGGGAAGACCACCTGTATTTGGTGGATTTTGCATACAACAACAGCTACAAGGCGAGTATTCAAATGGCGCCCTTCGAGGCCCTATATGGTAGGAAGTGTCGCACGCCGTTATCGTGGCTGGAAACGGGAGAGGCAAGGTTGTACAAGAAGCAAGAGGTGGAGAGTGCTGCTTCTTTGGTGCGGATCATTCGAGAGCGTTTGTTGATCGCTCAGGACAGGCAAGCTAAGTACTACAATGCCAAACACCGGAACGTGGAGTTCGGGGTCGGCGATTTGGTGTACTTTAAGATAAAGCCGTTTAAGGGTGTTTCGCGGTGAGACTCTTGAAGAAGCTGAGCCCAAGAAACCTTTGACCCTTTGAGATTCTGGAGCGGGTCGGCGAAGCGGCTTATCGTTTGAAGCTATCAGTGGAGTTGAGTGGACTATACGATGTATTCAACGTCTCTGTGTTGCGGAAGGCGGTGCAAGAACCTTCGCAGGTGATTGCTTTGGATCTAGTACCGGTGGACGAAGGGTTGACGACTAAAGTAAAGCCCGTTCGTATTGTAGACTTTGAAACTAAGTGACTCCGTAACAAGGAGATCCGAATGTTCAAGGTCCGGTGGGACAATTGCGGTCGGGAGGAGCTCTCTTGGGATCGAAAGCAAACTATGCTGGAGGAGTACCCGGAGTTATTCCTCTCAGGTACTGCTTAAAGTTTTAAGTTTTCTTTCCTTTAGTAATTTCGTGGGCGAAATTATTTTAAGAGGGGGAGAGTTGTAACACCCCGAAACTCAAAAGAGGGACGGGTGACGTTTTAAGCCAAGTCTGGGACTTGGAGCAGGTGTCACGGGCGTCTTCGGCCACGGGTCATGTGGTCGACGTTTTGACGATCGGCGATCGTCGAGTTGAGGCACACGGCCTGGGACACGGGCGTGTCCTAGGGCGTGTCACGCTAGGGAGTTTCCTGAGTCATGTACACTGGCCATGACACGGGCACAGACACGGGCGTGTCACTTATGACACGGGCGTGTCGGGTGCCGTTTCGCAGGCCGTGTCCTTCTCGGGAAAAGAGTGTTGGTAGTTGCACACGGGGCATGACACGGGTCATGACACGGCCGTGTCGCATGCGACACAGGCGTGTCGGAGGCCATGTCGAATGCTGTGTGTTGCTTATCGTGTCGGTCGAGATGGCGAATGGGTGACACGGCCCTAGACACGGGCGTGTCGCAGGCCGTGTTCGGCCGAGATTTTATATATTTGGCCCCGATCGTGGCCATTCATTTTCTCTTGATGGCATTTGACGGTGGGGAGTTGGTGCTGGCGGTTTAAACCCAGAAATAGGGTTTAGAAGCCCTCATTTCACTTGGGTTCATCTCTCTCTAAGTTCTAAAGAGAAGGGAGAGCAAGGAGGAGGAAGAAGGCCAAGATCCGGTCACCGGCGGAGCTTCGGAGCGCTCCAAACCGCGAGCCGTCTTCGGATCCACAGAGGCAAGGAGATTACGGTGCTTTTCATCCGTGTAGATTTCCATGGCGCTGAGGAAAAATGCAAGGCTAACGATTCTCATCCTAGGGAATGTGAAGCCCTCTTTTCCTTTGAATAGGAAGCCCTCACTCGCGAGTGAGCGAAGAGTTGAGGCGTTCCTTGGGGTAGATATGTAAAGTCCCCCTTGTGTAGAGTTCGTATGCGTAAAAGGGCATAGGTATTATGTGTGAAGCCTATCCGGACAAGTTAGTCTTGATCGGTGATGTTGCATTGCATTTGAACCGGGGAAGACTACGGGTGTTTGGGCATTTTCGGGTTTTCTACGTTGTAGATTGCAACAGGGAGCCTTAGAGATTAACTCCAAGGTGCACCCGGAAAACTTGGCAAAAGCGTTCTTTGCCAACATGGTGGCCGGGGAGCCAACGTGAACATAACCGAGTTATGTGATTATTGTGGTGGAAACGGTACTCGGTGAGTCTTGACCTGCGCATATGGCTTAAATTGCCGTTGCGGTGTGAGCACGGGTCAGGAGGAATCGTACCCGATCTATGTCGTTCGGTGGAACCGTTGGCATGGATGAGGGTCTTCGGCGATCTATGGCTTAAATTGTCGTGACCAAGGCCAGGAAGGCAAAATGCTCATATGGTTGGCCGTCCAAGGGGCGGTGGTGGAACGAGAACGTCTATGGCTTGAATTGACGTGACGTTGGCCGGTCCGCCGTGAATGTGCCCTGAGTGCACGGGGCGTGCGGCCTTGCGAGCCTGCGCCTGTGATGAAGTGTGTTTACACTACTTTGATGCTTATACTAATAAAGTGCAGGGAAAGAGCATCGCCGCCCCGATTTTTGGGGAGGGATCGTTATAATTTGGTCAGCTTAGAAGACCGTTATTTTGTTTACCACCGGGCGGTGGATTGTGGCTTGCTGGTGCCGCGGAGCCGAGCGGGAAATAGCAGGCTAAAGGCCATGATGCTGCGCCGGCCCTCAAAGGCCTAAGTTTTTATGTTTTCCATTTATCTCATGTATTGCCGGCCTGCGTGCCGAGGTTTGAAAGACATGTTTTATTAAGTAAACATTGTAAGGCCTTAAGGCCAGTTATTGTTTTGTGTATTCAACATTCCTATGTTTTGGTTCAGTGGACATTCATGTTAGCAAGGTTCTTAACTGTGCAACTTAATAATTGCTTCCGCTAGGTGCTGTGTAGTACGTTGTGATTGGTTGAATGGTTTCAACGCGTAACCAACCGGTCTGTCCGTAGTATATGGCGTCGGGCCCCGGCCGGACCTACTGCTATATGACATGTGACGGATAGGGGTGTTACACAATCTCCCAAGTGATTAGAGACATCTCAGTTGGTGTGCAAACTAGAAACCAATTCAATCAAAATCTGATGCACACATGCTTTCTTTCTCAAATTGAGCCTCAATCCATACAAGATGCAGAACAAGATCCAAACTGGATCATTGCAATGCAAGAGGAATTAAATCAATTTGAAAGAAACAAGTTTGGGAGCTAGTGCCAAATCCAAAGAATCATCCCATTGTTGGAACAAAATGGGTATTCAGAAACAAGTTAGATTATCAAGGAGTTATAGTAAGAAACAAGGCAAGGCTGGTTGCTCAAGGATACTCTCAAGAAGAAGGCATAAACTATGACAAAACCTTTGCACCAGTTGCAAGGTTAGAAGCCATAAGAATCTTCCTATCATATGCAGCTCACAAGAAGTTCAAAGTATATCAAATGGATGTCAAAAGTGCATTCCTCAATGGTGATATCAAGGAAGAAGTTTATGTAAAACAGCCTCCAGGTTTTATCTCTCTAACTCACCCTGATTTTGTTTATAAATTGCATAAAGCCTTATATGGTCTCAAACAAGCTACTAGAGCATGGTATGAGACCCTAGCTTGCTTTCTCTTGGAAAATGATTTTAAAAGGGGTAGAGTAGACCAAACTCTTTTTATTAGAACCCATAAGTCTCATATCCTACTAGTATAAATCTATGTAGATGATATTATTTTTTGCTCTACTGATTCAAATTTGTGCAAAATGTTCTCCAACCTAATGCATTCCAAATTTGAAATGAGTAGTATGGGTGAGCTATCCTTCTTTCTAGGATTGCAAGTCAAACAACATGCTGATGGCATCTTTATTTATCAAACCAAGTATGCAAAAGAATTGGTTAAGAAGTTTGGTATGTCTGATGCGTCCTCTATGAAAACACCCATACCTACTAATGATGTATTAGATGCTGATAAACATGGGAAACCAGTTGATTAGACCACATATAGAGCAATGATTGACTCCTTATTGTATCTTACAGCTGGTAGTCCTGATATAATGTTTGCTACATGCATATGTGCTAGATTCCAAGTCAGCCCTAGAGAGTCACACCTCATATTAGTTAAGAGGATTCTTAGGTATGTGAAAAGTTGTCCAAATCGAGGTCTCTAGTATCCAGCTAATTCAGGATTTGATATAATTGGATTTTCTGATGCTGATTATGCTGGATGTAGAGTAAACAGGAAAAGCACCAGTGGAACTTGTCAGTTTCTTGGTGATAGACTTGTCTCCTGGTTTTGCAAGAAACAAACATCTGTGCCTACATCAACTGCTGAAGTTGAATATATGGCAGCAGGTAGTTGTTGCTTACAGATATTATGGATTCAAAATCAGCTCCTGGACTATGGCTACAACTTAGAGAAGTCCAAAATATTTTGTGATAACACTAGTGCTATTTCAATAGCTCAAAATCCAGTCATCCATAGTAGGACAAAACACATTGAGATTAGTCATAATTTCTTAAGGGATAATGTAGAGAAAAATAAAATCGAATTAGAATACATCTCAACTGATTTAGATAGGGGAGATATTTTCATTAAACCCTTGGATGAAAAGAAACATACTTTCTTCCTTAATCAGTTAGGAATGTTAGATGTAGGAAGTCTTAATTAAGTTCCAAGATCTTTAAACCTAAAAAGAGACAAAGACTAGGCTAAAAATTTGAGTTCCCTAGTGTCTATAGGTTTTCTCTGTCTCTGAACTGCGCTCGACGATTTTCCTGAAGATCGTCGAACGGAGCTCTTCATTCCCAGATAGTACTCAACTATCTTTCATTTTTCGTCGAACGGAGATCGACGATGTTAGGAATCGTCGAACGAAGCTCGGCTTTTTTCCAGATAGTGCTAAACTATCCTTCTCGGTCAGCGATCTCAATTATAGTCGAACGAAGATCGACGGTGTTAAATATCGTCGAATGGAGATCGACGATGTTGAGACCTTTCAGTTTCCCCTAGAGCCATAGATCGTCGAACTGAGTTCAACGATCCCTCCTTTTCTGCGTCAAACTCTGATATAAAATCATTTTTCAGGCGTCGTTCTCCTTTGCGCTTTCATACTTTCTGCAATAACTTTCTTTCTCTCCAAACTTTTCTACACTTGATCTTGTTTGTTTTTGCAGGAAATATGTCGGTCTCAGTCACCGTTCTAGCCGCAATGAAGTTCGACATTGATTTCGACATTGACATGGAATCTTTTGAAGGAACTGATCAGATGTTCAAGGATATTCTGGAACTTTTAAAGGAGCAACAACTTGTGAACCTCATGAACACCAGAATCAAATTAGCAGCAGCTGAGATTAAATAATGGGTCTATACTGCCCACAATCTGGATCAAAACACAGTCATTGGAACCATCTCAGGGACACAGGTATCCATAACCCAAGCCATTCTTACAGAAATTTTTGGATTAAGTACTGGACATGATAGCATAGAACTATCAGGGATAGAATTTACTGAAATGTTAGATAGAATGAGTCTTAATTCTGAGAACCCTAATAAGTTGCTGAAGAAAAATCTATCTATGGAGTATAGATTTTTGGCAGATGTTGTAGGCAAAGTAATATTGGCCAAACATTCAGCCCATGATACAATCTCTAGACATCAATACTACTTAATGGTTGCAATAGAAGACAAGAAGCACATGGATTGGGGAGCCATTTTCTTTGATTTGATTAAGAAAAAGATCACTAAGAATTTTTTGTATTTTGGAAGAATTTTGGGCTTATTCCTTCAGAATAGGTGCCCTCAGTTGTTGGTGTCAAATGGAATGCATATCAATGCATCAAAGAGGCTTTCTTCAACTCTATTTGGCAAATGGGAGAAACAAATTGTAAAACCCAGCAGGGCTCTTACAGCAAAGACTTCTTCAGGCACAAGGACTGAATCAGTCACTCCTCCTCAGTCCACTGCCCCAGCAGAAGTGTTGCCATCCCCTTCCATATCCTCTCCTCCTTCTCCACATCCAGTTACATTTTCCATACCTTCATCTCAAATAGCTTCTTCACCTCCTCCAGCCACTTTTCAAGAAGTTTTCCATCCACTACATTACTTCTTATCCATAGATTTAGAATCATCCTCCCATCTTCCATCATTCAACCTTTTAGATGATTCCTTCATGGATGATTCCCCTTCTTCACCTCAAGACATTCCATCCACCTCATCATCCTTTCAACAAATCCTACATGACATCATATCTCAACCATCCTTTCCCCTACAATCTCCTCATTTCTACCAACAGTCACTATCCCAGCTCAATTTATAATATCAATCCCCATCTCTCAACCATCCATACCACTTCACCCTACATCAATTCCATCCATCTCTGCAGCCCCTCCTTCTACCTCTACTCAAGTTAATCTTGAGCAAGTAAGTCTTCTTCCTCTGGCAGATAGATTGTATGAGTTGTTGGCACCCAAGCTAACTCTCTTACTGGATTCAACCTTGGCTCCCTTAGTCAATACTTTGAATGAGTTATCTGTTAGAATATCTTCCTCCTTCTCCCTTAAGGCCACCCCTTCTTCTGGGGGCCTAGATTTAGTTTTCATTGAAACTAGGCAGGGGGAGATGCCTTTTGAAGAAGTGCTGCCCTCAAAGAATTTTGTTTCAGAAATGCAGATATCAGAAGTTCTTGTTTCAGAAAGTCTATCTTAATTACAAGTTTCAGTTCCAGCTTCAGCTCCAGCTCCAACCATCAGTCCTGCAGTAGATACACATTCTTTATTATCCCTATTTGATTCACTTTAAAGTTGTTGTCCTCCAACACCTCTCCCTGCTAAAGATCTAACCAGTGAAATAGTTCCCTTCTCCTTCTGTGATCCAACCCTAATAGAGATGTATATAAATTTTGTTAAATTTGTGGAAAGTATTTTTGTGGTTCTTGATGCTATTGCTGCTGCTGGTGTTACTTTTTCAGAGGCTATTATAGAGCCAGTTGGGCCAGTTTTTTTAGCTCCTGAGCCTATTGTTTCAGATACTGTTGTTCCTGTTGTTTCAATTGCTAATGTTGTTATTCTTGCTCCAACTCCTGTTATCTCTAAAGAAATATTAAAGGAAATAGATGTTTTATATGATGAGCCTCAGAGTTCTCATGATGATGATGATGAATTCAGAACTGACTCTGATGATTCTTCTGCAACTATTGCATAGAAGAGGAAAGCTAGAAGTAAAGCTATGAAAAGAGTTCAATTGTCCAAGACTACTTCTGATCATGACATTCCATATTATATTCTGCACAGCTTCCCAATAACTGAGCACTAGATGCAATTCTCTAAGAACCATTTGAAGTCCAAGAGGAAGAAAAGGAAATATGACCAAGGAACTTCTCATTATAATCCTCCTCCTCCTCCTTCTCCAGGTGCAGGATCTGGTGGAAACTCAGCTCATCAATCCTCACATGCTTCATCTCAAAGATCCTCTCAGTTTCAAGGAAGATCTTAATCCAGAGGATATCAGCAAAGAGGCAATCAGTCAAGAGGAAGTCAGTACAAAGGCAATCAAAGAAATTATCAAGTTTATTCCAGAGGACAGTCCAGACATCAACCTTATCAAAGGAAAGGACAAAGCCCAAGTGATTCCACTTCTGGTCCTTTTCCTTATAAGCTCAAAGAAGGATTTCATCCAAAAGCTCCTCCCACTGAAACCATCAATAAGTATGAGCCACAAGTTCCTTTTGCAGAACCAGAGAATAACCCAGTCTCCTGGACAGCCAGACAAAAAAAAATTGCTGCTCTAGATCAAATCAAGAAAGCAAGAGAAAAAGGCCAAGATACTTCCAATATCTCAACTCTATCAGATCAAAGAAGACAAGAACTTGAAAGATACAGCTCCAAGAAATTCTTCAATACTGAGGAGTACATACAGCTATATCCTAAAGCTGTAGTTCCTAGAAACAGAAGCCAGAAGACTCTTGGTGCTGCTGATGACTTCAGATCAAAGAAAGATTCAGAAAATCCAAACAGAGAAATCATTTTCAAGAAAAGAACTGATGATAAGCATTAATCTAGGTGTAAGCTGAAAACTCTTTTATATCTCTGCTGAACTATTTGGTGTGATATAATTATATATCTGTGGTTCTGCAATGCTTTTTATATTTCTATTTTTGTGCTTTTTATTTCCTATATCTCATGTAAATAGTAATCCTAACCCAAATAGGGGGAGATTGTTGGAACACCCTATTACTAATTTGGGTCAGGATCACTATGTCTATAGGATTGTTGCTTTGACCTTGTTTTATAGAGTAAAGGTCAACTAGTTAGGTCTAAAGCTTAGGACTTAGGTTTGAAGCTTTCCCTAAGACCTCCTAGTTCAGATGAGAAGCCAAGAAGAGGAATTCAACTTGTCATCGAGCTTAGATCGACAAAGCGTCGAACCCAGTTCGACTATCTGTGAGTTCAGGTTGATAAAGCGTCGAACTCAGTTCGAAAATCTCTGAGATCAGATCGACTTTTTCTGTCTTAGACTAATTCCAATATCTCTGAGCTTAGTTCGACGATAGTTGAGCTCAGATCGACGATTATATTTGAGATCGACGATTTCTTGAATTTTGTCAGTTTGTTAAGGATTTCAAATGTCTTCAAGTCAGAGCATTTATAGCAGAAGATTTTTAGCCGTTATAATAAATCTGGAGAAAGTTTCAAGGAAACAAAAGAAGGAATGTTTTTAGTTTCTTTCCTTCAGAGACAGTTGATATTTAAGGAAAGCCTGTATGATTTTGCTAACGGCTATAATCAAGATTTGATGACTAGATTTCTTATTATTATTCAGAGAGAATAAGAACATACACAGCAGTATACACAGAACATACAGAACAGAAAGAAAAAGAAGATCAATAACTCAGAAAACAGAATAAGTTTTCCTTTTGATTCCTGCTGATTAAAAGTCTTCATCATTCACACTCCAGACAACAAACATTTCAGTTCTTACTGAAATCATCTTTTGCTGGAGCATTCTTTCTACTGAAGACCTATCACCCTTGCAAAGCTTCCAGTTCCTGAACTCTTGCTAATCTCAGGGGGAGCTTTGACAATATCTCATCCTCTTGTACTTCTCTTTGACTGTTGACAGAGAAGACAATCTCATAATTTTTTTCTTTTTCCTTTCCTGTAAAAGGGTTTTTAAACTCCCTTCAAAACTTTTTTCTTTGGTTTCTGAGACCTGATCAAAACTCAGTGGTGGAAAGACACTTGATCAAAAAATCTGGTTTGGTTTTTGAGCACCTGATCAAAAGCTCATTGATGCCCAGGACACCTGATCAACTCATCCTGCTCTGGATTCCAACCAAGGGTGGTAGAAGAGTGGATGTACCCAGGTTTTTGGGAACCACTATAGTTCCTTGTGTATTCTGGTTGCTTGCTATTTTATTTGCTGTGTGTTGTGGATTTGCTCTTTTGTTTATTTTATTTTTATTTCTGGCAAGCACTCTACACAAACTAAATTAAGTCTTCCACTGCTAGAATAATTTTCATATTTGCAAAATTATTTTAAAACACTCTATTCACCCCCCCCCCCTCTAGAGTGAAGGATTGATCTTACACTCACTTTCAGTAGTGTTTGTGCATATAATAAAATATATCACATTCCTTGTGCTCTTTAAGTGGAACAAGAAACATTTCATGTTTCAGGTTCCCTTATAATTAAGCTACTGCACCAAGGATTCTTGATAGCTTGTTCTTCAGCTACAACCTCCTTTTATCCTTTCCTATCTTCCTTATTTTCTTTGGCTACTTCAGTTTCATCTTCAGCTTTCTTCTTCCCTTTCAGTTCTTCTTCCTTGGCTTTCTGCCTTTAATTGTAGTTATACGACTTTGGGATGTACGTAGTTGGCTCAACGACATCTGGAGGAAGAGTACCATCATTCTTATTTCACTTGTATATCCTCCTTTATGTATCTATCTTCTCCATTTTACTCCATTCAAGTGAGCTATAGAGTTTCCCCCTTTCAGTCTTCTTAGATTTGACCTGTACCGAAGCTGTCAAGATAATATTCCTTGATTCATGACTCCACTTTTTGAAATTAGGCCTCTTTTCCATTCCTTCTCGATATCCCTTTTTACACATCCTCATTTCTTCTTCCTTATCAGCATTAGTTTTTTCCTTGAGCTTCAGCATCTGGTCTACAGTGGGACTGAACTCACGAATCTCCGTAGTAATAACTGAATCAGCCCACTAAGGACCTTCTTCTATAAACTGAGCAACTTGCAGTTGTTCTTCTGGCTGAGCAGGCTGAGAAGACATGCATGGATTCAATGGATCTTAAACTTGAGGATTAATCATAGGGATGTTGTCGTACTGGACAGGTTCAATCCCAAAAAATCCCCTCACCACATTGGTAAACCAGACCATATATTAAGTATCTGTTCTTATGGCATTACTCTCCCCCTTTTTGACTTCTTCAATGAGGTCTTTGGTCTAGGAGAGGCAGGTCTTGTTCCTGGCTGATTCATGATGATTGACTCCAACAGTCACTTGATTCTTGACCTCAAACATATGGTCATCCTGCAGTTTTGTACAGCCATCCATCTTATGGAATATATCAGCAGTATGTTTGGCCAACAATACTTTGTCAGCATTGTGGACAACTAGCATATTCTGCGCCTGAATGTTTTGATTATCTATGAATGTTATTGCATTCTTGCCTACTTAATCTAGTTTTTCCATCGTATAATCCACTACAGGAGATGCCCTTATGAAGAATTTCACAGTTTCAGAGTTCAGCAAGTTGACTTCAAAACGTATTGATTTAATATCAAAAGACAATTCATTTCTGATGTTCTTTATGGCTTCATCAACAAATGTCTCCAAGGTCTATCTTTGTTCATCTAGTAATCCTCTCAACTGAACTAAAAACGTTGGTGGCATTTGATCTGTCCTTGTAGAAGTGCCTTCATCACAAGTTTTTTGTGCTGGCCTGAACTCTGCCCTCTTGTATGAGTCAGCCACAGTAAAGGTAGAACACTGAGCTTTCTTTGGAGAACTCTCCTCCTTTTCTGACATGAAGTAGTCTATTCTATGAACTTAAACATGAGCTGGGAGTTCAGCGAGAAGCTCCCCCTCACCATTTTCCATGCCCTCATTGGCATGCAGAATAGCATCAACATTATCAGCATCCTGATGTATCTCTTGAAGATTTTTGAGTTGCTCCCCCTCAGTAGGTGCATCTTGCATAGCACCCTCTGAGTTGCTCCCCCTCACTTTGAGGACTGTGTCCAACCAAAAGCTCTTGGGGTGGTGGGGAAGATATATATTCAATAGCAGCTGTGGTCTTTGAGGAATCCCCCTTAACTGTAGCAGAGATTTTGTTTACTATGTCCCCTGCCACTTCTTCAACAATTTCAATTGTAGGAGTATCTTCATCTGGGTCTTCTTCAGATTGAGCCCTGCTCAACTAATTTCTAACATCAAGGTCAGAAGATACTGACACTTGGGCAGTAGTGTCTCTCCTTATCACATCTTCAGACCTTATCAGATTTATATCATGAGGCTCTTTCTCATCTTTTTCTTTAGAAGAACAAGATGTGCTGGTTTCCTCTGGCACTGAAGCTTGTCTCTCCTTCTTCTTCTTAGCAGCTTGTTGTCCATAGAGGTGAAGGACCCTGTAAATCCTATCCAGCATTCTTATGTCAAACCTTCTCATGTGATGAATTTTTGTCCCTAGCCTAGGATTTAGGATCTCAAGAACAGTCTGCAGTAGAAACAGGGAAAGAATTCTCCCCAAGTTTTGCTCATTGATGCACAATATAATCATGTCAAACAGGATTTTTCCCCAATCTGTCTTTTTGGATAGGATTATCCTTGACATCAGCTCGAACATCTTCTTTGAAATTTTGTCGTGCGAGCTTGTTCTGCACAACAAAGCTTTCCTGATTATGTTGGCCAGGAACTTTCCCTTGAGGTTAAGTTCCTTTCTTATTATAGTGTCTGTAGTATGTTTGGAGATATCGCACCACTTCATGACCGCTCTGACATCAGATTGGACCAGGGATTCTTCGTCCTCAGTCTCTACAAACCTTGACAATTGGAGCGCTTTGATTATCCTCCACGGGGTTATCTTGATCTTGGTTTCACTAACCATAGTCTTGATTTTGACTCAGGAAGAGTCTCCTTTGGCATTTGCGAATAATTCCAACACTTCCCGCTTCCACAGAAGGCAGGACTCCGATAGTACAAACTCTAGGTTAGAAACTTGGAGTAGGTGGAGAACAAATTGCACATCTTCTGGCGCATCCTTGAATCAATTTTCACCAGTTCAGAACCCTCGAATAGGAAGTCCTGACCTTTCAGCTCTATTTCATTAGCAAATTTCTGAGAGAGAGCGAAAGAAGTTTCCATCGACTTGGCAGTATCGGGAAGGGGAGGGCAAGGAACAGTGTGTTTTGCTTTAAGCACAAGACCTTCTATTTATAATATTTCTAAAGATAGAAGGCCGAAAGGCGCTTACCTATTTAGGGATCATGTTATGATCAACAGACGGGATTAATTCCTCTTACTTAGCTGCAAACATACGAATTTGCCTTTAACCCTTAGTCTTATTAGACTGACCAATCCTGCAAGGGTTTAAATTGACCTGCAACACGCATACAATATATCCAACTAGAGGAGAGCTACTTGAACCAAATTCAACAAACCCATGTCAACCTTGAGGAAGTTGAATTTAGTTTCACCTAGTGGCTTAGTGCATATATGAGCCACTTACTTATTGGTTGAGACAAATTTTAAGACTTGTCTCATACTTCTCCTCATACTTTTAATATACAAATATATTATCTAAAAAGCATAGTCCCGTCAAGAGATAAAGGATTTCTTGCAATTTAGAGAATATTTAGTAGAATCATCAATTAGAGGAATTCTACATATATTTGTCTTGTAGACTTGGAGCAGATGTTGGATACACATCCACTTCCTTGCTCCCTGCAAAGTACCTTCCAGCTGAGCAAGATCCTTTCCTCATCCTTAGCCATAGATTTGCATCTGGCTCTCTCTGACTGATCCACTTGGTGTAGGAGGTTTCCTGATACCAATCCTTTTGGTAAGACTCAAGCTAGTCCAGCACATCATACTAACCTAGCTACCCCTTAATGATTGCACATGTCCTAGACATCATTTTCTTGATAGTCTGTCCATCCACTTCTATCTACAAGTGTATGATCCTTAATACGGCAACCTTGTTCCAATCCTAAGTCTAGAACAATCCCTGTCCAAGGAACATAAATGGGTATGGCCACTTGGAATGTCCTGCAAAACAGAATTTATCTTATCTTAGGACACCAAAATGAATTTGGTCCTGGTTCATGTTAGCATAGAAATGCATATGTCTAGGTACAGCAGTCCTATCAGGAAGACTCAAACTTGCCCTTGGCACACTAGGGTTGTGCCAATAATCTATGACAAATTGGCCCACTTTGCCACAGTACCAACACTCATGGATATTGTACCTTCTCTTCTGAGTAGGTCTTGAAGCATGGTTGACTGCACACATAATAGAAGGAGGAGTATCTTCCTTATTCTTATTTCTCTCTGCCACAGTCTGACTGAGGGTAGGTCTGGCAGTAGAAGAGCTTGGTTTTTCATGAGGACTACTAGCAGTAGTCTTCTTTGCAGAGGACATATAATTGACCGCCTCAGAAATACCCAAGTCTTGCTTGCTGACAGACTTGCCTTTTGTGAGATTGTGTGCTGGGAGATCTTGAGAAAAGGCAACTACCTTACTGATGATTGAGGGGGCAGGAGAACTAAATACAAAAGGACCATGATGGGCCTTTTGGACTTCTTCATGGGGAGCATTACAAGCACTCATTCCCCTACCCTATCTTCTTCCATTATAAGATACATTTGCATTCTTACAAGGAAGATTTCCATTTCTCTAGTGACCATACATGTAGTCCTGGTCATACCTATTGGATGGGAGAAATACCTTGTGAAAGGTTGACTGAGGCTTAACAGGTGCTTTGCCTTTCACTTTTGAAAGGTCAACTCTTGAATTCCACTTGTATTCTTATTTTCTCTTGAGGGTATCTATCTTAGAGAAGTTTGCCATAATTCTCTTCTGCCTCTAAAGTTTCTTCTCAATATCCAGAATAATAGAGTACTTGTATTTTATGGACTCAACATGGATGTCTACTATGGTCTTCAGATGGCCAACTTCCCTCATTTTCAGATTCAGCAAAGATGTTGTCTCATCCTGCTGGGAAGCAGCTAGCTTTAAGGAGACAATTTCCTCAGCTTGCTTCTTGGCCACCATCTTGATTTTTCTAAAAGCCTCAAGAAGTTCACCATACTTATCAATCAATCGATTGAAATCCTTTTCTGATATAGATCCCTCGTCATCACTTGATGTGGAAGCATCAGAGTTTGGACTGGTCTCATAACTAGATTCTGAGGATGAGCTCGATAGCGATTGTACTTGATCTTGTTTAGGCTGATCATAGCATGATTCTTCTTCTATCATGGCCATTAGCCCATAACATCTACAATAATCTACTTCATCATCAACCTCCTTTGAGTCACTCTCTGAATGTGATAGAGGGGCGCTGATCTCAATTCTTGTATCTGGATAGACATCATCTTCTACAAGAGCTGCCAACAACCCAATGTTGTCCTTGTCCTCTCTGCAAACATGGAGCTCCACTAAGCACCACTCCTTATGGTTTACTAATGAACCCATAAGTACGAACCTCTTAGCTATACTTGGGGATCTACTCAAACAGTTATGTCCTTTTTAAGTAACCTCTCTCTGATACCACTTGAAATTCTTTGTTTTCAAGGATAGCTAAATCATCTAGAGGGGGGGGGCGAATAGGATATTGGTCTCTTTTGTTATATTTTAAGCTTAGCTACCTATGTGAGTTATGTTGATGCGGGAAAAGGCACCACCAGCTAACAGTTCGATCATAGGGGAAAGAGAAGGGAAAAGGCAAGGCTGTAAGCAGTAATCTACTAGCGGAAGAAAGAAATAGAGCGGTGAGCCACCGTAAGACTAGACTTCGCCGGTCGCGGCCTGAATGCCTCTCTTGCGATGGGTTTTCCTTTGATTACAAAGAGTTGATTACAAGGCAAGGAAGAAAAGAGCAGGAAAGAGAGCAAGCTGGAGACCGCAAATCCTGAGATTCGAGTCCATAGCGTCTAACAAGTAGGCTCCAAGGCTCGAGTCAGCGTGATTTGGGGTCACCACTTTCACCTATTTATAGGCTTGGGGGCGTACCCAAACAAGTAGGGCTAAAATAACCGTCTGCCCGGGTTACAGGAGAACCGGGCAGTGGTGACGGGATACAAAGAAGAAAAGATGCCAGTCCATGCAAAATTGGGGTAGACTGGGATCGCTATATAGAGCTTCCATCTGCCGCTGAAGTAGGGCGCGATCCAGGCTGGTAGGCCGTGACGTGTGCGGGCTAATGCTGGAGTCCACTTAGAGAGGAAATTGGGCCAACCCGAGGCTGTTCTCTAGTTACTTGTCGACCTGGGTGGACTAGATAAATGAGTCTTCCGCTGAAGGAGGATGACCTGGATATCTTTCTGAACGAGTTGCGGATTTTGGGTTAACATAATCCCCGCACATTTTTAAGTTTCGGAAAACTTCGAAAATCTTATCTTAACCGCCTAGCCAGCAACTATCACTAATGCTTCCAGTGCTATAAATATCCTCGGAAGTTCATCGTCTGCAAAAAGTTCCCTCCGTCATATGTCGTTTCTCACCACTTGCGGTCAACACTTTCCAGTCCGCCATGTCTGGGCTATGGAAATTCTTTGCCAACATGTGATGGAGCCGACTTCCCACGACATGTGGCCAAGGAGCGTCCTCCCTTTGACGATGATGGTGACCCGGTAGATATGAATGGAGACAACGGCCCGGAACTACTTGAAGACGGCGATGGCGCACTGACACATGACCATGAAGAGCGTCGCCATAACAGTCGTCCGGAGCGCAAGCCCATTTATAATTTATTAATGATAAATATTAATAAATTATGATGAAGTAATAATATATTTTATTACTTGTTTTATTTCGAATTATCATTTTATTTCATGTTTTAAGTTCATGTAAGATGGGTGCTTATAACCATCACGTAGTATTTTAATTATTTCATTTCATGAGCTATGATGGGTGCATATAACCATCACATGTTCATTTTTGAATTTTGAATTTTGAAGTTTGATTGGAGGGAGATTGAGTGGTGTAGCCTATATATAGGCATATATCTTTTCCTTATTGCTTAGTGAATGAATGAAAAGAAAACCAATTTCAAGAATTGAAATCCCCCTCCTCTCCAAGGCAAGTTTCGGCCCTCCTCCTTCTTCTTCCTCTTTGGCCGTCGGCCACCTCTCCTCCCCTCTCAATCTCGGCCTCCCTCCTTCTTCCTTTCCTCTACTCCCTTGCAAACCCGACCCCTCCTCCAACCTCCAAGCCGCCACCTCCTCTCTCACAAAATCGGCCACCACCAAACTCCAACAACCCGAGCCACTCCCTCCACCACAAAATATTAGCCGCCAACCACCAACACCAACAAGCCCGACCCCTTCCTCATCCCCGTCCTAAATCCAAATATCACTTTCCAAATTAAGCTCTTAGCCTACCATACTAGAAATATTTCATTCCTTAAATATTTCTCAATCCACCACCTTTTCTCTCTCCTGCCTTATTTGGAGATATTTGTTTCCATATTTAGAAGATTCCGCCGGGACTTTTCCAAATACAGCGTGACACGAAGAAGGCGACGAATTTCTCTCCCTCCAGCGTATCTCTGGTGGTGCCGTTGAGGAACGATTCTAGTTGAGCGTAACCGGATTCATCCAATCCGGTTGGGTAACGAAAATCTCTACTTAACGTGTTTCTCTTCCTTAGATAAATCTTGTGGCTTTGGCAAATTGCGCATTTTGTGTAACGCTTGATTTTTTCGTAGTTTATTTTATTTTAGTTATTGTCTTGTTTATCGTATTTTCATTTAAGTTCGTGAGGCGTGACGGCCCTCGTTTGTATTTTGTTGGGAGAGAACCACCCTTGCCCGAATCTTTTGTTTTCGGTGGTTTCTCTTTTGTTACAACACGCTCGATCGAACTGTGTGGGTTCTTTTCGCTTGAGAGGACCTTGGCCTATCGCCTTGGTACTATCTTGAAGGGCTTTGAGAACCCTCCGTAATTGTTGTTTAGTAATTATATTAATTAAACCGCTGCGACGATAAATGCTAGAGTGTAATGTGAGAATTATTCGAGAGCGTCGCGTTAATTTGTCGGTCACCAAAATGCTCGAAAGAGCGGGCCTACATCAATTTGGTATCAGAGGGAGGTTCTCGTCAATTTCCTAATTGGCAATCCACCCCTCTCAAAATTCAAAATTCAAATTTAAAATTTGAAATTTAAAATTTCAGATTTCAAATTTAAAATTTAAAATTTAAAATTTAAAATTTCAGATTTCAAATTTCAAATTTCAAATTTCAAAATTTCAAATTTCAAATTTCAAAATTTCAAATTTCAAATTTCAAAATTCAAAATTTAAAATTCAAATTCAAAATTTCCAATTTCAAATTTCAAATTTCAAATTTCAAAATTCAAAATTTCAAATTTCAAATTTCCAATTCCAAATTCAAAATTTAAAATTTTTCTCAAAATCTAAAAAAATAAAATTCTGGAAATTTTCTATCTTATTTTTAATAAGAAATCAAAAAAAAATTATTTTTCATTAAGTCATTGTTTTTATTAAGTTATTTTAAAATTTAATAGTTGGTCTGCAAATAACGACCTTAAGAAAATTTTAATTTTCTTAAAATTTAAAATTTAAAATTTCTGGAATTTATCCATCTAATTATTAGTGAGAAAATCAAAAAAAAAATTATTTTTTCATTAAGTATTTATTTTTATTAATAAATTTGAAATTTAGTATTTGGTGTGCCAATAGCAGCCTAGATTTTTATTTTCTCCGTAAAAAAAATCCAGCAAAATTTTTTAATGATCCTCATATTTTTCCAGCAAAAACCCTATTTTATCATATTTAAGACCCTAGTGGTTAAGCGGGAACAATTCCATCTTCGTTAGAGTTAAGTTGTCCTAGTACCCTTTTCCTTGCACATGCACTAAGTCCGGGTGAATTTTCTCCCCGGTTCGCGCTAAGATGGCTTATGACGTACATGCTACTCATTCCCACACTTATCCTCCCACGTTTAGTAGGACCCCCACGTATGACGGTTTAGGGTGTCCTAAAATTTTTAGGGATTGGCTTAAGGGTATAGAATTTTATTTTAATTGTCACTTTTGGGATGACTACGAGAAGGTTAACTTTGCCCGAGAGCGATTAGTTGGTCGAGCCCGATTATTTTGGTTAAATGAAGAGCGTCGTGTTGGTAGCTATCGTTATGCTTGGCCGCACATGCGTAGCCTCCTCTCGGATCAATTTGATCCCGCCTACCTGCGCACTAATAGCACCACACCCGTTAGTACGAATAGTTACGGCACTAGACCCGTATCTGCTTATAGGAGTGACCCTACGCCTCAGGATAGATCATATCCCCAGAGAGGTAGTAATACCCAAAGTGTGTCTTGTCCCACCTATAGGGAACATAAGCCATTTGGACCCCAAAATTTGAACTCGAAAGAGGTTACTATTAGGGTGTTTGCTTCGTTAGCCTCGACATCTAAGCCCTCTGATATAGTGACTGATACCTCTGAGGATTCCTATGTGGATATAGAATCTCTGGATGATGAAGTTAATCAGCTAGGTGAGAGTCTTCCTTCACTTACGATAGTGTCTAACTCTCCTGTTGAACCTGAGGATGTGATTAGGACTGAGCCTGTCACTGAGGACGAGGCAAGTTTTACTGACGCTTTTAGTGACGATGAGGATACTGGATATCCCAGTGATTTGGATGAGGATTTCTCCCCTGAGGAATCATCTCCAATCCCCTTCGACGATATTTTAGTCATGGAGTCTTCTGATGACCCTGATTCAGAAGACGTTCCAGCAGAGTCGGTAGAGTCATCCGAAGCTGAGAGCGTACCTGTTACTGAATTAGGTGATGACTTGCTAGGACCCGACATTATTAAGGTTGACCCAGGCTTATTAGATATTTCTACGGTATTGGAAGAGTCACCTTGGGATGGATGTTCAGTTTGGGATAAGCTTAGTGTTATACATCCGGGAGTTAGTCCTTTGACGTTATCATCGCTGCTTGGGATTCGAGCTAATTTTTATACTCCCCTGGATTCGATTTGCCCATCCCCTATTGCTGACTTAGACGATGTTCCCACCTCATGGGAAGAATTGGTCGACATAGAATGTGAAGCTGTAGTAGATTTACCCCGCGAGGAAATATTATCTTTGGATGACGGTAGCACTGAGGGCCCGATAGATTTTTCTTTGATGACAGCTCCTTTGCCTGAGACCCAAGGTAGTTTAGAAGTTTTATCGGATATAAATTTGCCTACCTTAGGGACGATCACTGAAGCTAAATTGAATAAAATATCTAATGCGTTAGAAGACATGTCGGTTGATTTGGTGGATTCATTCTGTGGTGAAAAGTTAACTGAGGATGAGTTTTTAGTGAGGACGAATCCACTATTCGTGTTTACTTTTGATTTTAATGGCTTTCAACCGGATGCGTTCTCCTGGACGCTTAATCCATGTTTTGACGTTGAGTGTGACTTGGTTCCCCCTACGGAGTCAACCCTGTCGACTCTCCCTCCGGTACCCTTAGCTCGAGTAGATGAGTTCGTCATTTTTAGCCCTCTATATTTAGAGAAGTTTATTATTCCCGCCTTCCCGTTAGACTTACTTATAAAGATGTGGGTGAACGTAGTTGGTGACGAGCGTTTTCTGAAAGCCTATTATTATGATATTTTTAAATCTAATTTTAATACCAAATTTAAAACGATAACATTAGGCTCCACTGATTTGATTTTTGAACTGAAAGAGCCCGTGCCACCTGACTTAATTCCGTTATTTTCTACTATTAATTCCATTCATATTGCACATGGGTTCTCCCCTCATGGTTTTAATTTAATTAGGCGCATTTTTCATTTCTTGATCCTTCTAAATGTGTCCATTAAATTACTTGCTATGTTGTATCAAATAATCTTCCACCGCTATATGAAAGATTTGGTTTTGGTTTGTCTCACCCCCGAACGGATGCCCCCGGGCACCTTAGAAATATTAACGAATCGGCTAGTCTACTTTTTACGGATTTTACGGAAATATGGTGACATGACGTTTCTATTAAAATTTTCCACTGATTGGGGCATAGCTCCTATTTTCATCGTTACATATTTTACGCTTTATGCTTTAATGCCACTTGAAATGTCTACCTCTCCGTATATATTTTCCACTATGTTTTCTATTGGGTTGGGTGGTGACATTTTTCTAGGATCGTTCTCCTTCTCGGTCCCCATCGGAGGTACGTTGGTGGATGTTGTTGAAATTCTTTTTCCTTCTTTGGCTAACGCGTATTTGAGGTCCCTCCAAGACCACCTTTTGCCATGTAGGTCCTTCTTCCCCGCCGATGACCTTTCAGGCGAGTACACACAGGCATACTCATCAGTGATGAGTATTTTTAAGAGGGGGAGGATTGATGGAGCCGACTTCCCACGACATGTGGCCAAGGAGCGTCCTCCCTCTGATGATGATGGTGACCCGGTAGATATGAATGGAGACAACGGCCCGGAACTACTTGAAGACGGCGATGGCGCACTGACACATGACCATGAAGAGCGTCGCCATAACAGCCGTCCGGAGCGCAAGTCCATTTATAATTTATTAATGATAAATATTAATAAATTATGATGAAGTAATAATATATTTTATTACTTGTTTTATTTTGAATTATCATTTTATTTCATGTTTTAGGTTCATGTAAGATGGGTGCTTATAACCATCACGTAGTATTTTAATTATTTCATTTCATGAGCTATGATGAGTGCATATGTAACCATCACATGTTCATTTTTGAATTTTGAATTTTGAAGTTTGATTGGAGGGAGATTGAGTGGTGTAGCCTATATATAGGCATATATCTTTTCCTTATTGCTTAGTGAATGAATGAAAAGAAAACCAATTTCAAGAATTGAAATCCCCCTCCTCTCCAAGGCAAGTTTCGGCCCTCCTCCTTCTTCTTCCTCTTTGGCCGTCGGCCACCTCTCCTCCCCTCTCAATCTCGGCCTCCCTCCTTCTTCCTTTCCTCTACTCCCTTGCAAACCCGACCCCTCCTCCAACCTCCAAGCCGCCACCTCCTCTCTCACAAAATCGGCCACCACCAAACTCCAACAACCCGAGCCACTCCCTCCACCACAAAATATTAGCCGCCAACCACCAACACCAACAAGCCCGACCCCTTCCTCATCCCCGTCCTAAATCCAAATATCACTTTCCAAATTAAGCTCTTAGCCTACCATACTAGAAATATTTCATTCCTTAAATATTTCTCAATCCACCACCTTTTCTCTCTCCTGCCTTATTTGGAGATATTTGTTTCCATATTTAGAAGATTCCGCCGGGACTTTTCCAAATACAGCGTGACACGAAGAAGGTGACGAATTTCTCTCCCTCCAGCGTATCTCTGGTGGTGCCGTTGAGGAACGATTCTAGTTGAGCGTAACCGGATTCATCCAATCCGGTTGGGTAATGAAAATCTCTACTTAACGTGTTTCTCTTCCTTAGATAAATCTTGTGGCTTTGGCAAATTGCGCATTTTGTGTAACGCTTGATTTTTTCGTGGTTTATTTTATTTTAGTTATTGTCTTGTTTATCGTATTTTCATTTAAGTTCGTGAGGCGTGACGGCCCTCGTTTGTATTTTGTTGGGAGAGAACCACCCTTGCCCGAATCTTTTGTTTTCGGTGGTTTCTCTTTTGTTACAACACGCTCGATCGAACTGTGTGGGTTCTTTTTGCTTGAGAGGACCTTGGCCTATCGCCTTGGTACTATCTTGAAGGGCTTTGAGAACCCTCCGTAATTGTTGTTTAGTAATTATATTAATTAAACCGCTGCGACGTTAAATGCTAGAGTTTAACGTGAGAATTATTCGAGAGCGTCGCGTTAATTTGTCGGTCACCAAAACGCTCGAAAGAGCGGGCCTACATCAACATGTCCTCAAAGCAAGGATTACCCGGGCTGCAAACCAGAACAAAGGAAGTCGTCCAATGCGATGGAATGCCTGTTCGCCACGCAATAGAAACTTCTCAAATGGGTCAGGCAGTAGCTGATCCAGTCCGCACATCCAATGAACCTGATCGCGAGAAGTCCGCATATGCCTCCACTTCTCACAATGAGATCCAATCAAAAAGCGCAGGCGAGGCACTGAATCTGTTAGCGATGATTTAACACCAGAAACCCCCATACTCAGCTGACATGGACGTGTTCCCGTCCTCTTCAAGAACGCTCTTGTTGAGCATAAACTTGGAAAACAAGGTTTCATCGGTTGAGGCTCAGCAGCCTAACATTGATCTCGAACAAGAGAAGTGATCTGCCGAAGAACAAGCTGAGAAAGAAGCGCCCTCACAAGCTCTAGTCATCGTTGACCCAGATATAGTCCGCAAGAATCCGCAAACTTGGAGCAGGTCGACACTGACTCAACGGAGAAAAAGACCCTTCTGAGAAGGAAAGGAAAAGGGACAAATCTTCTGTAGTTGAGCGAGTAAAGAAGAAGTTGCTGGCAATGAAAGAAAAGAACGTCTCGATGCGGACTAGATATGCGAACTTACAGTTCAGGCCACGAGAAAAAGAGCTTCTAGAGACCGACTTCGTTACTACAGAGGTCACGATCCCGTGAAATGATTCTCTGTCCATTGTTACTTTATAGACTAATGAGATACTCAACACCATAAACAACAACAAACTTAGTGATATTAATCAGTCCTTATTGGAGGCGTTGCAGCCCAAAGTTTAGATACTGGGGGTTAAGATTGGTGATCACACTTCCACACATATAATTGAGGGAGAAGAAAAGATAAAGCTAAGGGAGAAGAACGCCACTAAGAAGGCCAAGGCTGAAGAAATCTCAGAAAAGAACGTTGCAGACAAGCAAGACGAAGATCTGCGGACTGCTGCCGAGCTCATGCAATCAGGGAAACTTAAACCGATGCCTAGGCACTTTAAGCGTCCATGGATTTATAGATCTCCCCTGCGGAAGACGAGGCCGATAAAGATCATTACCGAGACTAATGACATAGTTGTTACAACGAGATCGGCGGCCGATAAAAGAGCAAAGGTTCATCAAGAATGGAGAAAGTGCCTAAGTGCTTTTGACCCGGAGCTCATGAGGAGGCCTGTCTTCGATAGCCGCCATCTCGCCATGATCATTGATAAAAGTATGGATATCAGCAATTTCTCTTTGCATTTCGAGTCCACCGCGACCTGAATTTTAATTTTGAACTTTGTTTTCTTTTTTTCAGGACAGAAGTCTCCTCTTGGCTCTGTCGAACCTGGCGAGTTAGTTCCTTCTCCTGATGCTACAACATCTTTACAGCAACCTGCTGCGATCACTCTTGGTGAGCCCGCCTCCCAAGGTGAGTAGTCTGGCTTGAACAATTTTTCCATGTTTGAAAGAAAGAAGTTTGAAGATAAAATTGAGGATTTTCAAGTTGAGTTGAAGAAATGGGTTGAGAGGGAGAAGGCTCTAGAGGACCAGATCGCCAGTATTGCAATGACGCTTGAGAAAACAAAGAAAGAATGGCGGTGGTCGGATGATGATGCCCATTACTATAAAGAAAAGTATCTGAATCTTATTCGGGAAGCAAAGAGTAAGTGAGGTGCCGAAATCCCTACTGAGAGGCTGCGATGGCAAAACATCACTGCTCCTGCGGAGGCTCCGACTACAATGGAAGGCACACAGGCCGCAGCGGACTAGGTGCCGAGGCTAGCAACCGGTCCCTTGATTCCTTTGAGCCGAGTGGATCAGTACATGTCTCATCTGCACCGAACCTTCAACTGAATGCATCACCTTATACAACAATTATACGACGAAGTTTTGTAGGGAATTACTAGGCGGTGCATGTATGCAGAGACCGGCAGGAGAGACCAGGGCAACCAGACCATTGAGACTGCCAAGGCCGCCTAGAGCATGAACAGTTTTGAACATTTGATATTTGAATGTTATATAATCGTCTGAGCTTGAATACTTTGTTTCTTTTATCGTGAAATGTGATGCGATCTTAGTAATACTGCAATCTGTGTGATTTCAACAATATTTCGGTCTGCGTGATTTGAAAATCTTTTTGCAAGATGACGGTGTTAAATTCGAACTGTGCGGACTGATTTCGTGTCCGCTTATTTTTGATTTTACTTATGCTCTTGAAAATTGTTTAGGACGTGGTTGGATATAATGCGGGCTAGGAAGACTGAGAAAAGTAAACTGCGTAGTCTGGCTAAAAAGCTGTCAGACCAAAAAATCTATAAATAGGGCTTTATTATTTCTTTATTACAGGAAAAGCGATCGAAGCAGAAGTCTTTGCTGTCTCAGAATATGGTGTCCGCGAGAACTGATGCCGTTGGTGCTTTCCATGCTGCCGACAATAAGAAATGCAACCTACAGATGCCGACCTGTAGGCCTTTGTCGAGAAATAAATGGCGAACTCTCCAGTTCATGTCCGCTTTTCGCTTGACCAAGAAAGAATAAACACATCAACACCCAACCAGATTACAGTTCAGATTGACCACTTCGACTGCGGATTCAAATTTCTGCTGTTGTGGGAGTTTTCCGAGATTTTTGAACATTATGGAATGCTGCCGGGGCAGCTCGCGCCAAACACGCTCGCTGCCATCTATAGCTACATTTCTTATTGGCGATCTGAGGAGATTTCGTTTTCCTTGAATATTTTCAGGATAATTTTATCTGTCCGCTCCATAATGCCATCTAGCCCATACAAAGGTGTCATCAAATTCTACTGTACGGCGATGAAGGTTATGAATCTGCTGAACAAGGTTCATAACTGGACCTCAAGGTACTTGATCTTTCAGGGCGACCTCGGGTTTGACCTCACCGATCCGTAAGAGCGCGTAGACTCAGTTTTTAGGAGCGTCAAGCTTGACGAAGTGGAGGCCGCAATTGTTGAGTTCTTGGCTAGAGCAAGGCTTTACATTGACCATTACATCCCACTGCTGCTGGTCATAGACGGTCTAGCCCGTCAAGAGATTAAGTGCTGAGTTTTGCGACCTGGAATCATGCTCGCCATGGTCTGAAATAATTTTCTTTTCTTATTGCAGCGGTCTTAATGGTACCTGCCAACCTCCCCCAAACTCCTTGCGGCCTAACTCCCACTCAAAGGGAGAGGAAGAAAGAGCTCGCAAGGAAAAGGAAAGATGAGGGCGATCCCGCGGCAGACTACACTTCTTCTGAAAGATTCGATCTTAAATGCTTTGGAAGGAGCCTGAAAGATCTTCGGGGAAACCAGATGATACATTGGCAGCGAAAAATCAAACATGTCTGCCTCTCCACATCACTCCTCTGTTGGAAGATTCCAAAGGTATATCGCCATGCTCACGTCGCGATCTCGACGATCTATAGGAAGCATAACCTGCACGACCTCCGATGCGTTCCTCTCGCTGATCTTCATCTTCTGGCAGCCCAAGCTAGCGCGAACAACGTGGTAACTAGCCATTTCTTGGGTTTCCTGACGAGAGACCTGCTCGGAGAAAATGAGCGACTTCAGAAAGAAGTAAAGTCACTTAAGGAATTGAATAAGAGACTTGGAACTAAGATCGCTCTTTAGAAGAAAAAAAAAGAGGTAAGGTTTATATTCGCAGGGATCTCCGTTTAATGTCTCCGGTGATCTGACTTGACTTGGTTTTATGCAAACCATATATGACATCGAGAATCCCATCTTCCGAGATGCTATGTCTCCTTTTGTAAAGGAAAGCGTCGAGGTAGCCATTCGACGATTCATCAAGGAGGCTTCGCTAAAGACAAGGTGGAGGATGTGCCTTTTGTCAAGCTCATCCCATAGCTGGAGAGCCAGGTTGCGGTGATGGAGCGAGCTGTGAAGGGTAAAGCAGTGGTTGATAAGGGTGAAGAGGAAGAAGCTGAAGAGGAGGCCGCAGTCAAAGATGAAGCCGCAGAGGATCCCGGATCAAGCCATAGGAGAGTAGACACGTCCGCCGAGTCTGCCTCTTCAACCTCCTGTTCTGACGACGAGAGCCCGCATAGTGAGTTCACGGACAATGAGAGCTCTAATGGTAGTGAAAGAGACTCAAAGGGATATTCTCACCCTGTTAATATTGATTGATCTACAAGTCCTTACATTTCTCTTGTAGCAAAAAAGCATAAGAACTCGGCGAAGTGAAAAGATGTATTTTGTTTTTTGTAAAGGATGTGGCAGACTAATTTCGAGTTCGCCAATTCTTTAAAGGTTGAAAATTTGACATGATTTAATATATAAAGGATATTTTTGCTCAGCTCGTGTCTTCTACTGTTTCCATTGCTCATTTCTTATTCCTGAATGTTTTCGATTAAGACTTGTTGTTTGAAGTTATATACTTGATCAATGGTCGCAACTATAGTTCAGTGAAAACTAGTCCACACCTTTTAGGATTCAGGCCGCTTGCTTAGAGTAACTGTATATACAGCTTAAATACCACAAAAATAATTAATAATTCAGGCCTCACCCATTGATTTTTCAGCTTGCCAAGAGAGTATAACTAGGAAAATGATTTAACTGCATCTCGCCAAAGAATAGGATTAAAGAAGATATGTCAGGAATATGGTTTTCCAGTTCGCAAGGAAGATCTCAAAAATATTATTAAGTTGACTTCTTCGGCGAATACTAATTCCAGTCCACTCTTTCATTAATTATGATTATGATGATAAACTTTGTGAGCTGAGAGAGATATAGATGGTAAATTGCTTTCCTCACAGGGTCACAAAAGCTAAACCCTATCAACCAAGTGATATAATAATTACGTGGAGAAAGGGATTATGCGTGGAGAAGAAAAAGTTATGGAGAGAGAAGGTGAAAGTTTGGTTGTGAGATGTTCTCCGATTCTATATTCGAGGAAGGCAAGCGTACCTTATCACATATAGTATAGGATATTAAGTTCAATATCAAGGTCATATTACCCGGGGCGGTTTGATTACTTCTACTTCAAGGAGTTACTATTATTTTATCAAATAAAAGTTCTTTTTGGGCTTGCTTACTAAATTAGAGATGAGAGAAAATTACTTGCAAATAAAAAAAAGGATAAACGATGATTTAAGCGGAAGTACTCGATCTTGAATTTCTTTGGCAAAATTAATCAAGAAAGCAATCACAAACTTTAACTTAATAAAATAAAGATACCTTGACCGTGGGGGTTCCCAAAGCTTGAACACGCTTCTCTCGAAGAAGTGCCCAACTGAGGTTAGGAAGATCCGACCGAACTCTCGTCCCGTATCCGAATACCTAACACTCGCTTTAAGTAGTGAACCTCGCTATTGGATTTGACTCCAATCCGGGAGATTTATGTCATTCTCTCTCGAGAGGTGCATGCAACTCTCTTTACTCTTGAGCGCTCACTTCAAACTATCAGCCTCTCGGCTATCCAAGAATGAAAACATGAATGGAGACTATATATCGATAATATAGTTTCATTCAAAATAAATCAAGAGTAAATCGAAGGCCTAGATTTTAAAAAGTGAAAGAGAGTTAGAGCATCATAACTGATCAACTCATCCTCAGATCATCAAGATCGAGTACTATGAGGATTTAGTTACTCATAATTGTGTAGGAAATAAAAATCATGTTAAGAATATGCAAAATAAGAAAGAGAGAGAGCGAAAAGGAATAACAAACTATATTATTCTTATTGAAAGGAAATTACAAAACGGGCATAAAGACATTATAAGGAGAGTTTACAACAAGATTACAAGTGCGATAAAAGAGATTGCAAGAAAATTAAAGCATGAAAACATTAATCTAAAATACTCTAAAAATAAGCTCTCAATTGCTCTCTAGAAGGCTCAAATGAAGGAGTAATGATGATCCTTTCCCCCTTTTCTTCATGCCTATTTATAGGGCCAAAACCAAAGGGGTAGAGTTGGAATTTGGCATGAGGATGAAGTTTTCATGAAGCATCCCTTGGTCAAAAAGCACATGTTGGTTTAAAATTCAAAGGTGGCTAGCCACTTTCACACTTGTCATGAAAAGCATGATAAAAGTTGGCTAGCTTTCTCTCTTTCCATGAAGCTTCCTTTAAGGGCACATGTTGAATATAAAGTCAAAGGTGGTTAGCCTATTTCACACTTGTCATGAAAAAATCACCTCGGACCATTGTGGCTTCATTCCATTCTTGAATATAGTTCAACAACACCATGACATGAGTGCACTCGACATTTATTTTGGCACACCATAACTGAAGGCATGTTCTTTTAGAATTGATAATGCAATTTGTCTCGGGATCCTCGGTTCTTGCTCAAAGACGAGAACCATTCATGCAGGAAATCTGCTGGACAGCAACTTCGACGGAGGATTCCTGAAGCTACATAAATCCGATGAAGGCGTGTAACCATGCGTTGGAAAGGTATTTCCGAGGGCTACAACTTTCGTGTTCAGCCCAAGATCTGATGCTGGCCGCAACATGCCCAAAAGTGGCCCCGAAATTTGCTGCGCGCAGAAAATATAGTAAAAAAGGCATGGTTAGGATAGAATTATAAAAAGATACGATTTAGCGAATAAAATTAACATTATAAATATATTTATATTAGATTATTTAGATTTTTATATTAATAATTTAGGTCAAATTATGCATCATCAAATTCCCCCATACTTATTATCTTGCTTGTCCTCAAGCAAAGTAATAAAAACTAGCTAACATAAACTTAACTAATTAAAAAGAATTAATCATGCTACACACGAGTACACTGCAAAATTCTAAGTAGGGAAGAATGAAAAATAGATCTAAAGCTTTTACTTAATTATGAAAGATCATTTTTAAAAACTTTACTATCAAAAATTAATCATCCAAAATTTTGACCTAAAAATCTTTAAACGAATTTAAGCAAAGTAACGAAAGAGTGGTGCATTGAGTTGTTACTATACCCTAAGAGACAAATTATAATCATATCAATCTAAAACCAAGAATCTAAATTCGTACCCAAAAACTTAGCTAATCTATTCTTTTTCTCTACTTAACTAAAAACAAACCTAAGAGCATGAATCAAAAGGACTTTATAGGACTGAATCTTGGCCTAGGTATATGATTTGGAATGGAATTCAAAGATAAAATCGGTGACTAATATTCACACTAAATCAAAACATGAGTTTTATAAAAACAACAACAACAAAAAGGCATGAAGCACATGCAACAAGGTATAAAGATTTTTTTTTTCTTTTATCACTTTTTTTTAAACAAAAGGCCGTAAGAAATTCTTTTTTTTTTAAATTGGCCAAACAATCTATTCTCTTTTTTTCATTTCTTTTTTTTTGAGCATAGTCTTTCATTTGAATTTCTCCCAATATCTCACAAAATTAAACCTATCCCAATTGTGAAATTTAAATAAAACTCTACAGATTAGTGTGATCAAATAGGTTGGAATATTTGGCTTTGGTGAGATAGAAAGTGGATGTAACAAGTAAAACATGGAAAAAGGCTCAACAGAGGCAAACTAATGATTGATTTAAAAGGTTGGCATGATGGCTCAAACGAAAAAAAAATGGCCTAAATCATTTTCATGCTCTCAAATTCATCTAAAGCAAGGTTTGAAAAATTTCGAAAAGGGTAAGTTCTAGATAGTAAATAAAGACTAATGAAATCTTAATGAGTACAAGAATAATAAGCGTCTAGGATAATTCACATATACTACACAAATCCAAAGTTATCTTTTAAAAATTGTTTAAAAACCAAAAGGAAAATAGAGGATGAATAATTTATAAGAGAGTAAAAAGAATAAAAGATGAAAATCATAGAGAAGTGCAAGTTTTAGAAAAAAAATTTTCAAATGAACATGCTACCAAGAATTAGAACACAACATAGGTCAACACTTTACTCGTACAACATAATTAAGAAGAAAGATTAGGAAAAATTAAAATTAGCTATGTTTATATAGAATATTGTGAGAATAGCAAAACATAAAGTAAGGGGTACTATTGATTCTACCATAATTATTCTAATTAGAACTAAATATTATTTCTATGATTTTTTGCTTTGTGCTTAAAAAAAAGATAAAATATTTTTGTGATTTTCTAAAATATAAAAAAGACTAAAATAAAGGAAGACTCCCCCATACTTAAAATTAAACATTGTCCTCAATGAAGAAAGGAGGGGAAGGAGAGAGAGAAGTTTTTCAAGAAAACTGAAATGAAATAAATTAAAACAGGTACTTCCCTGGATTTGTGAGTTGCGAGTGGCTGGGCGATACTGCTCCCCCATCCTTGCGTTGTGGAACTTCATGAAATATCATCTTTCACTTTTGGTGGAATCAGCAACGTTGGAGCAGGCGATTGCAAAACTTCAGCTTGTAGGAATCGCCCGGGGAAAAGTAAAAAAAAACAACAACAAAAACAAAAAAACAAAAAGAAAGAAAACAGAAAAATAACTTGGGTTACCTCCTAAGAGCGCCCTTTGTTTAAAACGTCATCTGAGCTTGACGCAACAAAAAAATATTGTTTAAAAGAAATTGTCCAAAAGAAGTCCAAAATATGTTGAAATTATTACAGACCAAATTCAAATAGTTTATCCAAGTTTAAACATCATTGTCGAAAAAATATAGATAAATAAAACAATTGGTAATGAGAGCATCATTGTTAGGGCAAAAAGTCATGTGAATCATTCTTCCCCAGATCGTCTCCCGACAAATATAATTTTAGGCGGTGGCCATTTACTTTAAATTCTCCTTTTTCCGGGTGGGAAATAAGAACCGTCCCATATGGCCAAGCCTCTTTAACAATAAAAGGGCCGGACCATCGCGATTTTAATTTTCCCGGAAAGAGGCGAAGGCGAGAGTTATAAAGAAGGACGAGATCGCCCGGCAAAAATTTTCTTGGAAATTTAATATTTTTGTCGTGATAAAACTTTGTTCGCTCTTTATAAAGCCTATTACTCTCATATGCGTTCGCCCGCCACTCATCGAGCTCATTCAGCTGAAATTTATGTTGATCGGCAGCTAGGGTAGAATCTAAATTCAAAAATTTAAGCGTCCAGAATGCACGGTGCTCTAACTCAACCGGAAGGTGACAAGCCTTGCCATAAACCAATCGAAATGGCGTGCAGCCGATGGCTGTCTTATATGCCGTTCGATAGGCCCATAGAGCATCATCTAGTTTTAATGCCCAATCCTTCCTATTTATAGAAACAGTTTTTTCTAATATACGCTTCAATTCTCGATTGACAACCTCGACTTGACCGCTCATTTGGGGGTGATAGGCGGTGGAGAGTTTGTGCGTTACACCATATTTTGCCAAAATTTTGGCAAACTGGCTATTACAGAAATGGGTTCCCCTATCACTAACTATAGCGCGCGGCGTGCCAAATCGAGAGAATAATTTTTTTAGAAAATTAACTACGACTCGTGCATCGTTGGTGGGGAGCGCCTGCGCTTCCGCCCACATTGATACATAGTCGACAGCAACGAGAATGTATTTGTTTTGATAAGACGGAGGGAGGGGGCCAACGAAGTCGATGCCCCAAAGATCGAAGATTTCACATTCTAGAAAAATATTTTGAGGCATCTCGTCCCTTCGTGAGATATTGCCGGCCCGCTGGCAGCTATCGCAAGTACTCACCAGTGTGTGAGCATCTTTATAAAGTGTGGTCCAGTAAAAGCCCGCCTCCAGTACCTTCCTTGCGGTGCGGTTCGCCTGATAATGACCACCTGTTGGTACCTCATGGCAATGCCATAAAATCTGTAGGCCTTCCTTACTCGAAACACAACGTCGCACAACCTGGTCCGCACAAACACGAAATAAAAAGGGGTCTTCCCAAAAATAATTCTTTATGTCAGAAAAGAATTTCTTCTTTTGCTGATTTGAGAATTCATTTGGCAAGACCCGGGCAACTAAATAGTTAGCCAGATCGGCGAACCAGGGTACCAAACAATTCTTAAGATTTTCTAGAGCGAGGAGGCGCTCATCGGGGAATTTATCATTAATATCAGACTCTATTAATGCTTCACTAGCAGGATTTTCTAAACGCGACAAATGGTCGGCCGCCAAATTTTCGGCACCCCTTTTGTCCGGATCTCCAAGTCAAACTCCTGTAAGAGGAGGATCCATCGCAAAAGGCGGGGCTTGGCATCCGATTTCTTGATCCGTGAAGACTAATAAATATCTAAGCGCCTTGATGTAGGCCACTATGTTTGTCACTATAACGGCTAAGGGGATTACACGTACGCCTCTCTATTTCCACTATTACGCTCACACAATAATTAAACGCAGCACACTGTTATCAACTATTACTAACGTACGGTAGCCACGCCGTTTTAAGATCGAACAAACGACTATAGGTCGTCGTTCTCTCAAGCTAAAAGGACCCACCCGGTCCGAACGAGCGATGGTTGTACCAAAAGAGATCTACCGAAAAGTTCGGTTCGGAAATGGTAGATCTCTCCCAACAAAACGAAAGCGAGGCTCGCCAAACCTCTCGGTAGAAAGAACAACACATGCAATCGGAAAGATAAACCACGAACGAAAAAACGATTCCAAAGTAACACAAAGGTATTCCACCAAATGAAAATCTAAAAAAATAAGAATCACACAAGAGGTAGAAGATCTCGTTACCCAACCGGAATAGATGATTCCGATTCACTTTCAAGGATCGTTCTTCCACAACTCCGCCGGAGTTTCGCCGACCGGAGAGAAAACTTGTCCGCTTCCCTTGCTTCACGCCGGGATGGAGGAAAACCACAAATGGAGAAAACACCTTGATCTTGTTCGATTTCACTATGGAAAAGGGCTGATTTGGGGGCTCTTGATGGAGGGGGTTGATCGGGTTTTTTGGGTGAGGGGGAAGACTTTGGACGAATATTGGAAAGGAGGAGGAGGAGGTAGAGAGGAGGGAAAGAAAGGGGGAGGCCGAAATTTTGGAGAGGAGGAGAGGAGAGGAGGAGGAGGAAACGAAGTTTCCTCAAATTTTGAATTTTGGCATTCTCTAAATAAAACCATGAAAGTTCATGCCTATATATAGGCTTTACAACATACCTTGGCTATATGCAGCCCACATAAAGAAAATAAAAACAATACTAAATGTTTTAAACATTACATGATGAAAATAAAAAATGAGAATAGAAATAAACTAAATAATGGTAGGTCTTCATCTTCATCATGTAGTCATCATCTTCAACATGTAGGAGAACGTCATCGTCGTCGCCGTCGCCGTCATCATCTTCAACATGTAGATAACGTGTCATCATCTTCAACTTTAACAGTGTCTTGCTCGCATAATAAATTGGGTGGAAGAATTTATCCACCCGTTGTCCTAAAACAGCGCCGACGGCAATATCACTTGCGTCACACATGATCTCAAATGGGAGCGACCAATCTGGCGCGACTAGGATCGGAGATTTTACTAATTTTTCTTTAATTAAATTAAATGCTACAAGACATTCATCGTCAAAGAGGAAAGAAGATTCTTTTTCAAGAAGATGGGTTAACGACTTGGTGATTTTCGAAAAATTTTGAATGAAGCGCCGATAGAACCCTGCGTGGCCTAAGAAACTACGAATCGCTTTAATGTTCGTTGGTGGGGGAAGTTTTTCAATTACTTCGATCTTAGCCCGGTCAACCTCTATCCCTTTTCCCAAAATTTTATGGCCGAGGACTAATCCCTCTCGAACCATAAAATGACATTTCTCCCAATTGAGGGCTAGATTGGTCTCCTCACAACGAATAAGCACACGCTCAAGATTTTTTAAATAGTTTTTAAACGAATTTCCAAAGACTGAGAAGTCGTCCATGAAGACTTCCATTACCTCTTCTACTAACTCGTTAAAAATTGCCAACGTACATCTCTGAAATGTAGCTGGCGCATTGCATAACCCAAATGGCATCCTTCTATATGCAAAGGTACCAAAAGGACAAGTGAAAGTGGTCTTCTCTTGGTCCTCTGGTGAAATAGGAATTTGGAAATATCCTGAGAGACCATCGAGAAGACAATAGAAAGAGTGACCGGACAGGCGTTCTAAGATTTGGTCGATAAACGGTAACGGAAAATGGTCTTTTCGGGTGACATCATTAAGTTTTCGATAGTCGATGCACATCCGCCAACCCGTAACAGTACGGGTTGGAATTAATTCATTGTTTTCATTCGCGACCACCGTTACACTGCCTTTCTTCGGCACAACTTGTACTGGGCTAACCCATGTACTATCAGAGAGTGGATAGATGATTCCCGCATCTAGGAGTTTGATTACCTCAGCCTTCACGACTTCCTTCATATTAGGATTAAGTCGTCGTTGGGGCTGGATAGAATTGTGGGAATTCTCTTCCAAGAAGATCTTATGGGTACAGAAGGAGGGGCTAATCCCCTTTATATAAGATAACTGCCATGCAATTGCGTGGCGATGATTTCTTAATACTAGAGCCAACTCAGAAATTTCTGAGTCACTCAAATCGGCAGAGATGATAACGGGAAGTTTGGAGTTTCTTTCTAAGAAGAGATATTTGAGATGAGGGGGAAGTTGCTTCAACTCTAAGGTGGGTGGTTCCTCGTAGGAGGTTTTGATTTTTAGGGTTTCGATGTGTAGTGGTTCAGGTGGTGTGGGGTGAGAGACTTCTTCTAAGCAGAAGCGCTCGGCGATAATGGGTTCATTATACGATGAAGATATAGACTCGGGTAGTGCAGAAGATTCACCTTCGAAGCATTCTTCTAGGTAAAAGCAGGAATCGTCATTAGCTAAGGTATTACACATCGAGGGATTTATACTAAAAGTGATTTCATCGTCTCCAACCCGAAGGAGGAGCTTTCCATCACTAACGTCAATAATAGCGCGGGAGGTGGCAAGGAAGGGGCGGCCGAGTATAAGGTGGTACTTCGGCATCCTCTTCGATGTCTAGGATAACAAAATCCACCGGAAAGATGAATTTGTCTACTTTTACGAGCACATCCTCTACTATCCCTACCGGATACTTAACTGATCGATCAGCTAACTGGATACTCATTTTGGTGGGTTTTGGAGATCCTAGACCTAATTTTTTAAATAGAGAGAATGGCATGAGGTTTATGCTTGCTCCTAGATCAGCTAAGGCGTGTTTTACTAACGAATTACCAAAAAGACATGGGATGGAAAACCTTCCCGGGTCATTTACTTTTTGCGGTAATTTTTTAAGTACAACCGCGGAGCATTCTGCGTTAAGGGAAATATGTGAAATATCCTCAAGCTTTTTCTTATTAGAGAGTAGCTCCTTGAGATATTTCACATATTTTGGCATGTTAGAGATAGCCTCGCAGAAAGGGACATTAATATGAATTTGTTTTAAAATTTCTAAGAACTTTTTATAACTCTCCTCGGCACGCTCATTTTTTAACTTAGCAGGATAAGGAATATTTGAATTGGAGGCGCGCGACAAAAACGTAGTAGGTAAATTCGAAGATAAAATAGGAGAGGGAGGAGTAGAAGAAGGTACCATGGGTTCGTCATTTTTTAAAGCTACCTCCTTTCCGCTGCAGAGTGTGATTGCATTCGCGCTTTCCCTTGGGTTTTGTTCGGTGTTTCCTGGCAGAGTTCCTTGTTGTCGCTCGGAGAACATCTTCGCTAGCTGGCCCACCGGATTTTCTAAGATTTTAATAGACCCGGTAATGTTCCTGAGATTAGATTCATTTGTGGCAACGTACTTGGCGAAGACATCTTCAAGCGAAGAGGGCTTCAGCTGTTGCGGTGGAAAGCTGGGTGGATTTAAATTAAGTGGGGGAGCTGGATTATAAGCAGGATTTAGATTTGTAGGGCACTGAGCATTCCCTTGGTTGCTCCATGAGAAGTTTGGATGGTTCCTATAACCCGTATTATAGGTGTTGTTATACGGTGCGTTATTCGGGTTATAAGAAGGTCGAGGCGCGTTTCCCATGAAGTCAACCTGTTCTTCAAAAATAACATTATTATTATTAGCCCAAGGAGGAGTGGCGGAGGAAGCAGTCATCTCCGCCACTTGCTTAGTTAGGCGCTTAACTTGGAGGGCTAGATTTGTAGCTGCATCAATTTCAAAAACTCCCGCTGGCTCAACTGGTCGTGCTCGGGGTGCATTCCATTGGTATGTATTCATGGCCATTTCCTCAACAAGCTCTTGTGCGGCCTCCGGGGTTTTGTTATTCAACGTCCCCCCATCGGCTGCGTCGATCATTTGTCTTGTTTGGAAATTCAAGCCATTATAGAAGATTTGCACTTGTTGCCAAGTGGGAAGTGCGTGGTGTGGGCATCTACGCAATAGTTCCTTAAAGCGCTCCCATGTGTCGTAGAGAGTCTCTGAGTCTATTTGCATATATGATGCGATATCAGTGCGTAGTTTTGCGGTTTTTGCAGGAGGAAAGTACTTTGTAAGAAAATTTTTCTGCCATCTCGGCCCATGTAGTGATGGATCCTCTAGGGAGAGAGCTCAGCCACTGCTTGGCCTTTGACCGTAAAGAAAATGGAAAAAAGACGTAATCGAATGGCGTCATCCGTGACACCATTGATTTTGAAAGTATCGCAAATCTCGAGAAAATTTGAAATGTGGCAATTTGGATCCTCGTCCGGGAGACCATCGAAGGTTACCGACTGCTGCACCATTTGTATAATGCTGGACTTGATCTCAAAGTTATTGTTCGCCACTGCAGGGCGGACAATACTTGGTTGTGTACCCTCAAGATTTGGCCGCGCATAATAGGACATAGTCCTTTGCTTGGCCTCATCTGGGTTGGGCGGATTAAGATCCATAATTTCTATGGCAGTGTCTCCGATCGACTCCTCGATGCCTAAATGCGATTCCTGATCACGAGAACGGAGGCGACGCAAAACGGTGCGCTCTATCTCAGAATCAAAAGGAATATTCGAAGAGCTTCCTCTGGTCATACACTAAAAAGAAAGAGAAGTGGGAGAGAGATAATGAGAAAAACTATAAAGAGAGCGAAAAAAGAAGAAGATAAAATTAATAGCTATCCTCTTTTCAAAATATCAAAACTAGTGTCCCCGGCAACGGCGCCAAAAACTTGATATAATAATTACGTGGAGAAAGGGATTATGCGTGGAGAAGAAAAAGTTATAGAGAGAGAAGGTGAAAGTGTGGTTGTGAGATGTTCTCAGATTCTATATTCGAGGAAGGCAAGTGTACCTTATCACATATAGTATAGGATATTAAGTTCAATTTCAAGGTCGAATTACCCGGGGCGGTTTGATTACTTCTACTTCAAGGAGTTACTATTATCTTATCAAATAAAAGTTCTTTTTGGGCTTGCTTACTAAATTAGAGATGAGAGAAAATTACTTGCAAATAAAAAAAAGGATAAACGATGATTTAAGCGGAAGTACTCGATCTTGAATTTCTTTGGCAAAATTAATCAAGAAAGCAATCACAAACTTTAACTTAATAAAATAAAGATACCTTGACCGTGGGGGTTCCCAAAGCTTGAACACGCTTCTCTCAAAGAAGTGCCCAACTGAGGTTAGGAAGATCCGACCGAACTCTCGTCCCGTATCCGAATACCTAACACTCGCTTTAAGTAGTGAACCTCGCTATTGGATTTGACTCCAATCCGGGAGATTTATGTCATTCTCTCTCGAGAGGTGCATGCAACTCTCTTTACTCTTGAGCACTCACTTCAAACTATCGGCCTCTCGGCTATCCAAGAATGAAAACATGAATGGAGACTATATATCGATAATATAGTTTCATTCAAAATAAATCAAGAGTAAATCGAAGGCCTAGATTCTAAAAAGTGAAAGAGAGTTAGAGCATCATAACTGATCAACTCATCCTCAGATCATCAAGATCGAGTACTATGAGGATTTAGTTACTCATAATTGTGTAGGAAATAAAAATCATGTTAAGAATATGCAAAATAAGAAAGAGAGAGAGCGAAAAGGAATAACAAACTATACTATTCTTATTGAAAGGAAATTACAAAACGGGCATAAAGACAATATAAGGAGAGTTTACAACAAGATTACAAGTGCGATAAAAGAGATTGCAAGAAAATTAAAGCATGAAAACATTAATCTAAAATACTCTAAAAATAAGCTCTCAATTGCTCTGTAGAAGGCTCAAATGAAGGAGGAATGATGATCCTTTCCCCCCTTTCTTCATGCCTATTTATAGGGCCAAAACCAAAGGGGTAGAGTTGGAATTTGGCATGAGGATGAAGTTTCCATGAAGCATCCCTTGGTCAAAAAGCACATGTTGGTTTAAAATTCAAAGGTGGCTAGCCTCTTTCACACTTGTCATGAAAAGCATGATAAAAGTTGGCTAGCTTTCTCTCTTTCCATGAATCTTCCTTTAAGGACACATGTTGAATATAAAGTCAAAGGTGGCTAGCCTATTTCACACTTGTCATGAAAAAATCACATCGGACCATTGTGGCTTCATTCCATTCTTGAATATAGTTCAACAACACCATGACATGAGTGCACTCGACATTTATTTTGGCACACCATAATTGAAGGCATGTTCTTTTAGAATTTATAATGCAATTTGTCTCGGGATCCTCGGTTCTTGCTCAAAGATGAGAACCATTCATGCAGGAAATCTGCTGGATAGCAACTTCGACGGAGGATTCCCGAAGCTACATAAATCCGATGAAGGCGTGTAACCATGCGTTGGAAAGGTATTTCCGAGGGCTACAACTTTTGTGTTCAGTCCGAGATCTGATTTTGGCCGCAACATGCCCAAAAGTGGCCCCGAAGTTCGCTGCGCGCAGAAAATATAGTAAAATAGGCATGGTTAGGATAGAATTATAAAAAGATACGATTTAGCGAATAAAATTAACATTATAAATATATTTATATTAGATTATTTAGATTTTTATATTAATAATTTAGGTCAAATTATGCATCATCACCAAGAAATAAATGTATCTTGGCGACCTGATAGATCAAACTTTGCAGACAGAAATGAACTGATCAAATATGATTTTCCTCTGCTCAAAGAAATGATTCACAGACTTAGGTGACTAAGGGGGCAGGTGCGTACACAGCGGATTGATTTTCCCGTAGGGTCACAAAAGCTGTGAAATCAACTAAATACCAAAATTAGCGGATTTAGCAGACTGATAAAATATGATTTCCCTCTGCTGAAAGAAATGATTCACAGACTTAGGTGACCAAGAGGGTAGGGGCGCGCAGGGCGGATTTCTTTTCCCGCAGGTTCACAAAAGCTGTGCAGTCAAATCAATACCAAAATTAGCGGACTGAGCAGACTGATAAAATATGATTTCGCTCTGCTGAAAGAAATGATTCACAGACTTAGGTGACCAAGTGGGCAGGTGCGCGCAGGGCGGATTGCTTTTCCCATAGGGTCACAAAAGCTGTGCAGTCAACTCAATACCAAAATTAGCGGTTTGAGCGGACTGATAAAATATGATTTCCCTCTACTAAAAAAAATGATTCCCAGACTTAGGTGAGCAAGGGCATAGGTGCGCGTAGGGCAGATTACATTTCCAGTACGGTCACAAAAGCTATGCAATCAATCCACTAGAGTACAGTCATGCAGGCACTGATTGAGGGTTCCAAAGTATTTGACAATCACAGTAGAAGGTGATCAATAAGGCCGGATACGCCTCAGGTGTTCCTCGAGGGCTGCATTGCCCGCTCAAGAAAGATCACCACAACTATAATAGTATCCCTTATGACGGATAGTAGAGCTGACAACCACCTTAGCCCTCGGAAATACAAAGGTGGAGTCAGATACTAGCCATAATTTGCAAGCTCCCACTACACGGTGCAAAATCTCGAAGTCCACCACACCAAAATCTGCAAGCTCCCACTACACGGTGCAAAATCTCCCCGCCACACGTGGTCATGGTGGTGTTACGCTAATGACAATGATTCTAATGGGGGTTTAAGCTGGACCTGGCGATGTCTCCTGGTTTCAGTTATCCTTATTCTTGAGTTATTAGGAGACAAATAGAAAACACTCAGAAAAGTGTCTGTAAGAGGCATTTCATCAATAATAATTTTTGAACAATTACAAAAGAAGGAAAAGATAGGAGTGAGTTTTCATGAATAAAACCGTTTTAGTTCGTCTTCGCTCCATGTATGCATTACATCTTTTCCTTCATAAGTTTGCAGACAATAAGCTTTGTTCTTCAACACATCCTTGATGATGAACGGACCAGCCCAATTTGGATTCAGCTTTCCCACTGAACTGGCTCTTGCAGCAGCATCAACCTTTTTAATAACGAGATCTCCCACTTGGAAGTGTTTAATCCTAATATTCTTATCAAAGTACATGGCCAATAATCTTTTTATCTCTTCCTATCTTATTGTTGCTGCATATCTGATCTCTTCAATATGATCCAAACTGTATTTTATTTCTTCATTGTTGAGCTCAAGCCAGTCTTCCTAGCCTTGCCTGGCAAGCAGAACTCTTAGAGTCGAAACCTCAAACTCAACTAGAATGAGAGCCTCTAAACTATACGAGAGTTTGAAAGGAGTTTTCCAGTAGCTGATGAAGGCATTGTCCTCAAGGTACAGAGAACCGAAGGAAGCTGATCAGCCCAATTACCCTTGAGGTTCTGCACCTTCTTCTTGAGCAGGTTAAGAATCTGCTTGTTAGCTGCCTCAACCTGATCGTTGCTTCTGGGATGATGGAATGATGCAAAACACATCTCAGATCCAATCTGCTTGAAAAATTCAATCATCTCGCTGTTGTTGAATTGTGGCCCATTTTCTGTGATAATGGTCATAGGAATTTTGTGTCGGCAAACTATCTCCACACAAAAGAAGTTATTTACCACTTGAGTAGTTGTCTTTTCCAATGCCTTGGCCTCGATCCACATGCTGAAATAGTCAATCGTCACAAGGATAAAGCACCGTTGTCCGCTTGGCATGGGAAAAAGACCAAGGAGATCCATTCCTTATATTGCAAAGGTCCATGGTGTTGTAATTGACTTAAGCATCTGAGCTGACTGATGCTATTGCGTAGAAAATTTTTGGCACTGAACAAATTTCTTTGCGTAATCTTCTGAATACTTCATCATGGTGGGCTAAAAGTATCCCTGTCGAAGAATTCTCCTTTCTAGAGTTCTTGCTCTTGAGTGGATTCCTTACTCACCAGAATGAACCTCTCGAAGCACCATAGGAGCCTCTTCTTCCGAAATGCATCTTACCATTGGTGACAGGAAAGTCTTTCTGTATAGAACACCATATACCAGGTAATAATAGGCTACTTTGATTTTGAACTTCTTCTTATCTTTAATTTACAGATGAAATAATCTCGAGGACAGTTAAAGTATGAATGGATCCAAGAGGAGCGTTGATTAATCTGCATCATATCTTCCTCATCCACCGCCGGGCGGAAGAGCTCAAAAGAAGTTCCTCCAGACATAAGTCCATGCTTGGCCAGAACATCAGCTTCTTCATTATCAGTTCTCGGGATGCGCTCAATAGTGAAACTCTTGAATTTGCCAACTTCAACTTTTACTAGGGCAACATACTTCTTCAAGATAGGTTCCCTGGTCTCAAAGTTGCCCAGCACTTGTGATGCCATTACCAGAGAATCAGTCTTAACTTTAACATGATCAATCCCCAACTCTCTTGCAAGCCTCAGACTGGCTAGTAATGCTCCATATTCTGCCTGATTGTTTGTAGTAGGGAAGAAGAATTTTATTGCTTGTTCTAACTTGATGTCGTTGGGATTGATTAAAACAACTCCTGCCCCTAGAGAGTTCCTACCTAATGCCCCATCAACATAGATTGTCCAAGCAAGAGGAAATATTTCTTCTTGAACAGAGCTAGACTCAGCTGTATCAATTAAAAAATCTGCTAGCACCTGAGCCTTGATGGTTATTTTGGGCACATAAGAGATTTCAGACTCACACAACTCTATTGCCCACTTAGCCAGTCTTCCTGAATGCTCTAGTCTTTCCAGCACACTTTTCAAAGGTTGATCTGTCACGACTTGAATTGCAAGTGCTTGGAAATAAGGACGCAGTCTCCAGGCTATCATTACCAGCACTAAAGCAAATCTCTCAAGAATTTGATATCTTGTTTCGGTGCTTTTAAGGATGTGGCTGACATAGTAAACTGAAAATTATTTCATGTCCTCTTCTCGAACAAGAACCAAGCTGACCGCCTCCAAGCAAACTCCCAAGTATAAAAACAACACTTCCCCTGCTCGGGGACTCTGCAGCAATGGAGTTGAGGTCAATTGCGTCTTCAGCTTCTCAAAGGCTTTTAAACACTCTTCCGTCCACACAAACTTGGACGCCCTACAAAGAGTCTTAAAGAAAGAAGCGCTCTTATCTCCAATCCAAGAGATGAATCTCCCAAGGCCTGTTACACTTCCTCTTAGCTGTTAAACTTCCTTTGGTGGCCGAGGAGGGGCCATGTTAAGAATAGCTTTTACTTTATAAGGATAAGGGGCAAGACCTTCGGGAGTAAGGAGATGGCCGAGAATCTTCCCTTTACTTGCCCCGAATGTACACTTTAGCGGGTTAAGCTTCATCCTATACCATCATATAGTAGCGAATGTATCTGCGAAGTCAAGCATGTGTAAAGAGAAGTATTTGATCTTGATGAGGAGATTCGTCAACATAATCTTCAAGGTGTCTCCCTTTCTATTCTTTAAACATGCAATCCATCATGGGTTGGTAAGTCGCACTTAGGTTCTTAAGCTCAAAATGCATCACGAGATAGCAATAATAACCGTCGTTTGTGATGAAAGATGTATGAGGAACATCGGGCCTATGCATCCTAATTTGGTGATAACCAGATAATGCATCTAAAAAACTCATGTTGGAATACACAACTGTAGAATCAACTAAAGAATCTATCTGAGGTAAGGGGTAACAATCTTTGGGACAAGCTTTATTCAATCGCGTGAAATATACACACATTCGCCATTTCCCACCCGATTTCTTAACTATTACAACATTAGAAACCCAGGCAGGATATTGTATTTCACGGATTAATTTGGCCTTGAGGAGCTTTGCGACCTCCTCTTTGATTGGACCAGCCAACATGGTCGCCACATCTCTTTTCTTCTATTGAAAAGGATTGAAGTTTGGATCAATGTTGAGATTGTTGCAGGCAATGTTTGGATCTACTCCTGGCATGTCCTCCACTGACCAAGAAAAGACATCCAGGTTCTTCAGAAAGCAGGAGATCAACTCGGACTTCTCATCTTCAGGTAGCTCCGAGTTGATGGAGAGCTTCCTCTCCTCCCCCTCTACAATAGGGACTCCTTGAGTCACCTGGGAAAGTTTCAGGTGAGCTCCTTCTCTATCTTCAACTGCCTCCATGCTGGAAGGATCTTCAGGTACTATAGCTGGAACAACGGGAGGATTGATCTCAGTCATATTGACTGCCTGGACATTACATTCCCGTGCTTTCCTTGGGTCACTCCTGACCCTATACTATTGGCCTCCATGGTTGAACTTCACTACAAGGTGGTTTGTTGACACTACCGCCTGATACTTGTTGAGGAGGGGCCTTCCAAAAATGGCATAGTAGCTACTTGGAGCATCAACTACTACGAACGGAATTTGCTTGGTAATTCCACCAAGTGTCATTGTGAGCATGACATTTCCCCCAACCTCCTTCCATTCTCTTGAAAAGATATAGAGTGGACCCTCGGTGGAAAGCAGAGGCTTTCCAATCTTCAGGGCCTTAAAAGTTGGTTTGAAGAGGAGGTTGACTAAGCTGCCAGTGTCGATCAGGATCTTCTTCACTGTATAGTTCTCGATGGTTTCCTATATCACCACAACATCATCAAATGGATTGGCAGTCGGGGGAAGGTCGTCTTGGTTGAAGATGACGCTTCCCCTGGGCAGAGCAAAAGAATTGTATGCAATCTATGGCCTAGACTCCCTTGATATTGATGATTTGCGGGTAGACTTAGTTCCCGCTCCTCCAAGAATGCAGAAGAGCTGCCCTAGGGATCCTTCATCGTGGGCATCGATGCACACATTCTCAATGTCAATGTGACCCAGATGGCCAACGTCTTCGACCTCTTCACACTCCCATTGAGTCTCAGCTATCTCTTTGCCCTTGGAGGTAGACAGCTTGGATGAAGCATCTTTCTTGCTTAGGTCTTTCATCATACCCTCGATAAACAGCTTCTCTATGAGCAGGCAAAGGGATCTGCAATTTTCAGTCAAGTGTCCCTTATCTCTACGGAACTCACAGTAAAGATTTGAGTTTCTTTACCTCCAATCTCCTTGAGGTCCTCGCTTCTTATCGTCGGACAACTATTGCAGGATCTGGACTACCTCATCAATGCTCAGGCCCAGATCTGAGAACTCCTCCACGGATTTACTGCACTGCTTCCTTGATGCAGACAAAGCTTCCTATTGCACTGCAAGAACTTGAGCTAGTAAGGCATGAGCGGTGGCCAACATCAGCTTCTGATCTTGAAACTGTTGATGGCCGAGAAAAGGTTTCTTATTGCGAAAGTTCCTCCCCCTCTGAGAAGGAGGAAATTCTGGGCGAGGAGGCCTGCAATGGCGATGTTCAGCGGAGGAACTAGAAGCATCTCTTCCTTCATCCTTAGCTGTAAGATATGAAATATAGGTTGGGTTGGCGTTCTCGCCCTCAAAGAATCGATTGACCAATACAATCAAATCCTGGTAGGTGTAAGGCGCCTTGGTGTTTCCTTGAACTTCAAAGGGCCCTTTCGGAGGCCGTTAATTAGAGCAACCTTGTAGTAATCAGGAATCACATTTATCACCCCCTGAATCTCTTTCTTGAAACGATCAACAAACCGAGCAGCTGATTCGTTGTCTCTCTACTTAATCTCAAAGAGGGCTGCTGGACCATCTTTCCTCTTCTTAGAGGTAGAAAACCTCAACAAGAGATTGCTACGGAGCTCTGCGAAGGAAGAAATCGAGCCGGGATGCAGCTCGTAGAACCACTCTCTTGCTTGTTCGTCGAGGGTTGTTATAAGGATCTTACACTTGAATGCATCGGAGGGGCATCTCAAAGCCACTGCCCCTTAAAAGGCATGTAAATGCGCCACTAGATCGGTCTCCCCTGTATAAAGAGGCAGACAAGGCTCCCTGAAGTCTCTTGGGGAGATCTCCCTTTGGATTCTATCGACCAAAGGATAGGGCTCCATATATTCAGGTGGAACAGCCGAGCGGACTGGGACAAGAGCACTGGCGGGCTGCGCGGAATGACGATCATCATCATTGTCGAGCTTGCGGGCTGGAGTTCCTCGGGCAGCCTCCCTGAAGAAATCCATCAGAAAGGCAAACTCTTATTCTTGAGGCCGCAAGGGAGCTGTGGTCTGAGCTGGAGGGCGAGCCGGCAGAGAAGGCATAATCGCCGGAGACTGGAGAGCCGGAGCTCGGCAAGCTGGAGTGTCTGCAAGCACTGCTGCGGCCTGGGGCACTAACTACTGAGCTAGTACATTTAACACCCGACTGATTGTATCTAAGCGCTGGTCGGTCTTTCTGCGAGATCGCTCAGCCTCCCAGCGAGACTGTTTAAGGGCATCCCATAAAGAATCCTCTAATGAACGGGAGCGGTCTGAACGGCGAGCTCGGCGGTCTTACATCTCTGTCCACTGATTTCGAAAAGCTGCTTGAATCAGAAGGTCGAGTGTTAACTGTTGATGCGGGAAAAGGAACCACCAGCTAACAAATCGATCACGGGGGAAAGAGAAGGGAAAAGGCGAGGCTGCAAACAATAATCTACTAGTGGAAGAAAGAAAAGAACAAATCCGTGAGCCACGACAACACCAGATTTCGCCTGTCGCGGCCTGAATGCCTCTCTTGGTACGGGCTTTTCATTCATTACAAATAGTTGATTATAAGACAAGGAAGAAAATATTAGGAAAGAGAGCAAGATGGAGACCGTAAAGCCTGAGATTCGAGTCCGTAACTTTTAACAAGTAGGCTCCTTGGCTCGAGTTAGCATGCTTTGGGTGCACCAGTTCCCCCTATTTATAGGCTTGGGGTCCTGTCCAAATGGGCAGGGCTAAAATAACTGTCTTCCCAGGGTACACAAGAACCGGGAAGTGGTGACGGGATACAAAGAATAAAAGATGCCAGTTCGTACAAAAATGGGGCGGACTGGGCTCGCGATCTGGAGCTTCCATTTATCGCTGAAGCAGGTGGCGATCCAGGCTAGTAAGATGCGACTTTTGCGGGATGATGCTGGAGTCTTCCTAGAGAGGAAACTGTGAGAACCAGAGGCTGTTCTCTAGAGACTTGCTGACCTGGGTGTGTTAACCCCAGAATCTGCAACATGTTCAAAAAGGACCCAGGTCCTCCTTCTTCAGTGGCGGACTCACTTCTACATTCTACCCTGGTTAGTATAGACACGTTAAAGATCCAGTTCTCTAGTGGCGGTCTCAATCCTCTAGTCCACCCAGATCGTCTAGTCGGGATGTTTTCAAGCAAAGGCCAACCTCCTTGATCGGCGGACTCGATTCTCTTGTTCGCCCAGGTCACCGTTTCTCTAGAGCAGCCCCATCGGCTAGCTCTTAAGGCGGACTCAAGCATTAGCCCAAGTAGGCCGCTGCCCTCCAGCTAGGATCGCTTCCTTGCAGCAATAGTTGGAAGCTCCTGACCGCAAGTCCAGTCTGCCCCTCTTGCGCGGACTAGCTTGTCTTCTCCTTTTTGTTTCCCTCACCGCTGCCTGGTTCTCCTATTCCCCTAGCAGCCGGTTATTTTAGCCCTGCCTGTTTGGGCAGGCCCCCGAACCTATAAATACGGGGAAGCGGTGCACCCAAACCACACAGACTCGAGCCCAAGAGCCCACTTATTAGAGTCTATAGACTTGAATCTCGGACTTTGTGGTCTCCAGCCTGTCCCGGTATCACCACGATTAGTGGTCCTGATTACTCCTTTCTCATCCACAAGTAAACGATTACTTGCAGTCTTCCCTACCTCTATTTCCCTTTAGTCGGAATTAGAGGGAGCATTTCTTGCTTCAACATCAACACATGGCCATCAGATCCAAGTAACTGTTGAAGTTCACGGACTGAAATGTAAAACCGCCAATCATCTCATCGCCATGTCCACTCAAGTTGCTCAAGCACATCAGACGACCTATGGGACGCGCTTGACCGATCCTTAAGAGATGCCGAACAGTATCAGGAAGAGACTGACCAGTGCCTCGACACAATCAGTCAGGCCCTAATCGTGATTACTCAACGACTTGACCAGCCCAGAATGGCCTCCGTGGACAAGCCAATCCGCCAAACGCCAGTTCGCCTGGCGCCAGCAGCAATGCTATAGCCAGCCAGCTTGCCTATATAGCCGGTAGCTCCACTGCGAGCTCAAGCAGATGAGCTCGCTCCTCTTATGGACTTTTTCCGTATGGTGGCCAGGGGAAGTCCAGCCCGCAGTGTTGACTTTGTTGAGAACAATCAGGTTGCACGGCCTCCTATGATCTCTGCTCTAGCTCAAATTGAAGAGTCTCCTTTTGTAGATAGGATCCATCAGGAGCAGGCTCCCAATAATTTCAAAGAACCTCGCATTCCGTTTTACACTGGAGAGATAGACCCAGTCACTCACATCAAGGCCTTTAAGTATACCGTAGCTATGAGGTTCCTATCAGATGGTTGGAAGTGCAAGTTCCTTGTGAGAACCTTCGACAGCCAGGCCCAAGAATGGTTTCATGAACTATACCCCCAATATATCGCCAGGTTTGCTTAGCTTCGCCAGGAACTCCTATTAAGGTTTGCCACTTCCAAGAAAAGGAATAGAGGCCCAGCTACCCTCTTTATGATCAAGCAAGGAGATAATGAGTCGGTAGCACAGTTTGTGGATCGCTTCAAGAAGGAGAAGCTGGGGGTCAAGAATGTAGATCCTGAATTATATAAGATTGCCTTAATTAATGGACTCAAGAAGGGGCCGTTGAAATTCGAAGCAACCACAAAAGATCCTTCCACATTCCAGGACCTAATAGCCTTGGCCAATACCTTCATTGAAGGGGAGAGTGCCAACCCATCATATGTGTCCAACATAACGGCAAAGGCAGAAAGAAGGGGCACAAAAGATTCCTCTACAACTCATCGAGCATCCAGACCTACTCTACCAGAATATCAGCCCCAACACATAGGGGAAGGAATTTCCGGCACAAACGACCCTAGCAAGACCATCAATAGTTTCATAAGCAGAAACTGCCGTTGGCTGCCACCCCCGGTCCTATTGGTCCTCGGATCTTACCTGTCCTTCAAATCCGAGATAGGTCCTCTTCAGATGATCAACAAAGCCACGGTCCTGTAGAAGAGCTTGTCGTCATGGGCCTGACAGTAGACGAGGTTCTTGATAACTCTAATTCTTCCTATTTTTTATTATGTTATTTTCTATTAATATTTAGATATTATATAAATATTTTATAATATAACATTTTTAAATTAACAACTTTTTATATTTTATCTTTATTTGATCTAACAAAATCATTTTTTAATCTTGCAAGGCTAATCTACAGATTATTTTGAGAAAAACCGGAAATTTTGCATTCTAGGCCAAGACACGCCCGGTGACACGCCCTCCTTGGGCTTGACCAGGGGCATGACACAGACGAGCTAAGAACGTGAACGCAAATCATCGACTTGAGAATGAAGAACGTCGATCGGTAAGAGATACGCCTGTGTTGCTTTTCTCCCGCCCGTGTCCCTTACACTGGGCGTGCCATCCGATGGATGACTGTTAGTCCACTGCCACATAAGATTAAATTGACATGCCCTGGACAGGAGCGTGACCACGGGCATGTCGGGTGCGTTTCCAGCCAATAAAGAAGTTGTTTCTTCCATTCCCGCCAGACTGCCATTGCGGCTTGACACGCCCTTGTCACGGGCGTGACCAGGGGGCATGATGCCTCCATCAAAATAAGTTTACTCCCGCCATTTTTAGCTTCCTGCCATTTTCCAGAAAAAGATCTGACACACCCTAGGTCACCGGCATGACCTAGGGGCTTGACCCGTCAGTTAACAGATTTTGGCGGTTTCCTCCTCCTACGTTCTCGGGGCTTCAAGACAACGGTTCCGATCCTGACGCCCTAGGTCACGGGAGTGACCTAGGGCGTGACCAACCAGCAATTTTTTTTATAAATTTCAGACAACTTCAGATGCTCAAGATCGAATTTTGGGAATTGGAGTCTTGTAGTTTGCTATTTTATATTACTGTATTATTCATTTCTTAGCCTTGTTTTGCTATAAGTTTCAATTCAAGTTGCTTTTTATTTTTATCATGTCTTTCCATACCTGAGCTTGTATTTCCCTAATGATGATGAGTAGCTAATTTTCATTTAGCACTTTGTCATGATGAAGCTTGGAATAAAATAAACTCTTCCTTTTTTATCAAATGTCTTGTTCTTAATCTTGCTCACTACGATTTATCTTTGATTTTTATTCTATCGAATTCATATTGCCCGGATATGATCTTCGATCTTAGATCCGTATCCTAAATGACCGAGAGGTTGCGGATATGAGGAGTTCACTCAAGGATAAAAGGAGTTGCATGCACTCCTCGAGAGAGGATGACATAAATCCTCCGGATTGGAGTCAAATCCAATAGTGTAGTTCACCGCCTAACGCAAGCTTAGGGGTTTCGACTGGCCGAAAGGTTTTAATCATTCAACCTAAGGTTAGTCAAAAGCATGAGCTCGAGAGAGACGCTTATGTACTATAGGAACCTCTACGGTCGAGTGAGTAATTTAAGAACTCGCATTGCTTTATTTTTCAAGAAGCTTTATTTTATCCCAAGGGGATTCTAGATCAAGTGCTAGCTTCCCCATTATCGAATTTCTCTTTCTTAGTATAACGCTTCCTTTTCCTTGTCCATTTAAATCAAAAATCAAATTTCTCGCCCGATAAGATAATAGCTCTTTCATGTGAGTACAAGTACTCGACAAGCCCCGAGTAGATATATGACCCTTGATTCTATACTCCGAACGATAGGTATACTTGCCTCATCGATTGGAAACACGCGTTAGCGTGGAGAAAATATCCATTAAGTTTTTTGCACAGTTGCCGGGAACTTTCTTTATCGATATTTTGAAAGCAAGAATCTATTAATTTTATCCTTTTTTTATTTTATTTGTTTTCTTTAAAAGTTTTAACTTTAATTTTTTATAATTAAATTTTCTTGCAAAAGGGCCATACCGGGTTTTCATCCCGCAATACCGCCTAGTACCTTGCGAACCCGTCATTGGGTAGACCTTGGGAAGTCAGGGAAATTTATTTTATAAATTTTTAATCTTAAAACTTTTATCTTTCATTTTATTTTGGTGTATGACCCGAGGGAATCTGTCAAATCTATTTGACTTGGATCCGTAGATCGAGCAAAGCTTATGGCGACGCCTATGACTCCGTGACCTCAATTCTCCAGATTTGGTTGAGGAATCCGTAAGTAATAATTTTATTTCTTCACTATCTTTGTCTTCTTCTTCTTCTTCCGCTTCCCCTTCTTCTCAATTTTCTTCTAATTTGGGTAACCAAAATCAAAATATGGCTGAAGAACGGACTATGTCCTATTATGCCCAACCAAATTTGGATGAGGCGCAATCAAGTATTGTTCGACATGCTATCGCGAACAATAAATTTGAGTTGAAGTCAAGCATCATTCAAATGGAATAGTAATCGGTACAATTTGATGGGCTTCAAGATGAGAACCCAAATGCGCATATTTCTAACTTTTTAGAAATATGCGATACTTTTTAAATCAACGGGATTTCCAATGATGCCATCTTGCTAAGGCTTTTTCCTTTTTCATTGCGCACCAAGGCTAAGCAGTGGTTCAGTTCTCTCCCAAGAGGCTCCATTACTACTTGGGCCGAGATGACGGAAAAATTTCTCACGAAATAATTTCCGCCCTCTAAGACGGCCCAATTGCGCAATAATATTACTTATTTCTCCCAAGTTGATACGGAAATGTTATATGATAGTTGGGAACGATTTAAGGAATTGCTTCGTCGTTGTCTGCATCATGCAATCCCCGATTGTTTGCAAGTGCAAACCTTCTATAATGGCCTCAATCAACAAACGAGGCAACATAATGATACCGCTACCGGTGGAATGTTAAACAACAAGACTCCGGCGACCGCCCAAGAACTTATAGATGGTATGGCCATGAATACGTATTAGTGGAGTACACCCCGGTCTCGTCCATCTAAACTGGCCGGGATGTACAAAATAGATACGATTTTTAATTTATCTGTCCAGGTTACGAAATAGATGAACGAGATTACTGCTTCCTCGTCTACACCTACCTGTTAGCCCCAATATTGGGAGCCTTTTACTATTACTGAGCATGTGGATTATATGGGTAATCCGAATCGGCCACCTAATAATTCGGGTAATAATATTCGTAATACCTATCACTCGGGTATAAGGAATCACCCCAACTTCTCTTGGAGTAATCCGGGGAACGCGACGCGCCCACCTAACACCATTCCTCCCATTTATTTTCCACCACAAGATCCAAAAGCTCCCAATCTCGAGGAGTTATTCACCAAATATACGACTATAAATGATGCCAACATCCGACATCTCACCGGATCTCTTCAGAATTTGGAGACCCAAATTCGGCAAATCACTAAAATGCTCTTCGATCGCCAACAAGGAGTGTAACCGGGCAATACGTAGCCCAACCCAAAAGAGCAAGCAAAAGCCATCACTCTACGGAGCGGGAAGGAGGTAACCACTTCTCCAATTCCGGTTGATACTTCTCCAATTCCGGTTGATACGGAGGTAACAATTTATTCATCTTCTCCTCCACTTAAGCCTTCTATTTCTAATAAACCAAAAGCTTATCAACCACCTCTTCCCTATCCGTCTAGAATGCTAAAAGACCGGGTGGATGAGAATCACGGTAAATTTTTAGACATGTTTAAACAAATTCAAATAAATTTACCGTTTTGCGAAATAATAGCACAAATGCCGAAATATGCCAAGTACCTCAAGGATCTTTTGTCTAATAAAAACAAACTTGAGGAGATCTCCACGGTTCAATTGAACGCAGAGTGTTTGGCAGTTTTACTTAATAAATTGCCTAAGAAATTACCCGATCAAGATAGTTTCTCTATTCCTTGTCTATTTGGTGATTTATTAGTAACACGTGCGTTAACCGATTTAGGCGATTCCATTAATTTAATGCCTTATTCTTTAGTGAAAAAGTTGGGATTAGGAGAGTCTAAACCTACAAGAATGTGCATTTAATTGGCAGATCGGTCTATCAAGCTCCTTATGGGGATCATCCGAAATGGAGAATGACGTAGCTGGTTCAGGAATTTATTTCCATCGCGGGATGGGCTCCCCTTTTCTCCATTTCAGAGCCAGCCTTCTTTGAGCTCACCATCAAGTTCTTGGCATCTTTTGAGTTCCGCTGGGCAGCGATTGACAATTTCATCATTTTTTGCATGGGTGGGAAGATACACCAGCTAACCGTCCGCCAACTCAATGTCTCCACGGGCTTTTGCTCGGAGGCTTTTTAACATTCTCCCGCCTATCTCGACCTCAAAACTGATTTTCCTTTCGATTTCAATCCCCTCGCATTTTGGTAGGAAGTCAGTAATGACGCCGCACCCTACACCCCAAAGAAATCCAAGGGTAGCCACCTAATTTCCCCTGCTTTGCGCATTCTCCATAACCTCCTCACCTTTATTCTTTCTGCCCGCGGCGATAGCCATGGCGTTGTAACTCGAGCAGATTTACTATATTTATATAGTATGTTTTACCGGGCCCCACTCAACCTTGGTTATATGTTCGCAATCTTCTTTTGTCATTAGGCTGAAAATGTGAGGTTGAGGGAAATTCATGGAGGAAATTTTATTATTTTCCTAGCCAAGCAGACTGGAGTTTGGGATGCCCTTCCGTAGCTCACTTGTATGTAGACGCCGCAGGCTCTCCAGTTCCCAACCCTTCAGGCCCTTAGTCTAGCGCGCCAACATGAGGGCGAGTTTGAGGCTATTCCCCCATCATTAGGTGGTGGGAGTCTTGATCTTGATCATGGTGCCAGTCCCAGCGGTACTCATCATTCTCCCTAGATTCTGCCACCACCGTTGTATTCTGGCCCAGCGCTCAAACCTTCCAATTATTTGGATCAACAATTTGTGTTGATTCATACGCGCATAGACCAGATGAAGACCAATTTTGACGGTCGTTTCTCTTCTTTTGATGAGCGCTTTACTAAGCTAGAGCAAAGTCATGCTTCTTCCATGGATCATATTACCCGCGAGTTCGCGACCATGTGGACTTTCTATCAATAGCCCGGGGATTCTCCCGACAAGGAGTAGCTGTCTTTACATTTCTATGGACTTGTAGTGGGTCGCCTCTCTGTATCTATATCGTTGTTTTTATTTTCATGTATTTGTTTTTATTATGAAAAAAATCTATAAAAAAAATTTGTTTTGTTTTGCTAATGTCTTACAGGTCTCTTTTGGTGCTGCTCTGACATTCTCAGGGAAGTCTTCTTTTCATTCTTTTCTTCATTTTTACATTGGGGGAAATGTATTGCTTAAGTATGGGAGAGGGATATTACTCAAGCATAACATACAAAAATATTTTTACAATAAAATATATATATCAAAAATTTAAATAATTTTGATTTTGTTATATATTTTGTTGTTTCAAAAAAAAACCAATATATATATATATATATATATATATTTCAAAAATTTCAAAAATTATATTTTGTTATGAATTTTGTTTTTCAAAAATTTAAAACGAAAAAAAATTAGAAAATAAAAAATTAAATTTGTTAGAAAGGGACGTTTGGGATATCACCCCATCTTACCTCCTAGTACCGGTGAGAACCCTTCACAGGGTATACCTCGGGAAGTCTAAGAAGTAACAAAAAAAATTAGGTTTAATTTTTTAGAGAAGTCATTATTTCTATATTTATTCACATGCAAAATCCTAGTAATTTAACGTCTATATAGTGTTTAGAGAATTTTAGTGTTTTAACTGAATTTTGAATTATTGAGTAAAACTGTTGGCCATGTTGTATTTCTAGTTAAGTGTACGTGAAAGTAGAATTTTATGTAGACCTAAATATTCAGCATATAATTAGATTTTCATTTTCTAAATGCGTGAAAATGTTTTATTTTACTTTCACTTTGAAAACAGGTAAAATCTAAAAAACTTTAGGTGATTTAAGTAGAAGTTTACTAGAGAGATATTTCACGGATCAAGAAAAACATTCTTTCTCGATGTTTAGAACTTGCCCTCTAACTATTCTCAAGACTTTTCATAAGTTAAACTCATTAGCATAAATATGATTTAGGCACTTCTTTTGGCCAGTTTGAGACTTTGCATCTGTACTTAAAAAATTTATCTTTGATAAGCCATTTTGAGCCTATTACCCTATCCTTTTGTTTTAGCTCCGCCAAGTATTTTACCAAAGCCTAAAAAGCAACCTAATTGCACACCTAAGACCAAGCTTGAGCTTAGATATACAAACACGGTTTGTGAGTGATTAGGAGCCTTTTCATTTTTGGTGGTTCTTTTCTTAAAAAAAGAGTTGCTTTATTCTTCTTTCCTCTTCAAAATCAAGACAAATAAAAAAATGAATGAAAGGAAGAGATAGAAGAAAATTTTCAACATGCTAAAAGAGTTGAAAGAAAAAAATAAGAAAAATACAAAAGGATCATGGATGTGGCTCCACTCCAAAAGCCATAACAAATTTATGATGTGCAAGCTCTATCTAGGTTTTGGTGTAACTAGCACTTGTTTTTATCTTTGACCACCATCATCAAAAAACCTAAGCCTACATTTCAACCTAATTAAGCTCTATTGATTTATGTTTATAAGTTAAACTAGTGTCTTGGTGAGGGTGTGAAAGGGCAAGCCTATGGCCATCGACATTGATGGATTTCTTTGGAGGGTATCTTGATCTTCGTTCGTGCAATGTTATCTTAGTACACACGCTACATTCTCCCGGAATATAATTTGAAGATTTACCCGATTTTTCATTTTAAAAGTAAAAATAATAGTGGAAACACATTTTAAGAAAAATAAAAACCTAATTTGTATGCTGAGTAAGTTTTTCTACAAAAATAGCTACAAGCATATGCATAAGACTTCGCATTTTAGTCCTTAGGTTCAATTTTCTTTTCTAGCATTTAAATTTATTCTACTCCCTATAGGAAGTTGTTTGCTCGGGACTAGCAAACGGATAAGTACGGGGGTATTTGATAACTCTAATTCTTTCTATTTTTATTATGTTATTTTCTATTAATAGTTAGATATTATATATATATATTATTATATAAAGTTTTTAAATTAACTACTTTTTATATTTTATCTTTATTTGTTTTTTTAAAAAATCATTTTTTAATCTTGCAGGGCTAATCTGAAGATTATTTGGAGCAAAACCGGAAATTTTGCATTCTAGGCCTAGACACGCCCAGTGACACGCCCTCCTTTAGCATGACCAGGGGTTTGACACAGATGAGCTAAGAACGCGAACACAAATCGTCGACTTGCGAACGAAGAATGTCGATCGGTCAGAGACACGCCCGTGTTGCTTTTCACATGCCTGTGTCATACTTACATGGGGCATGCCAGCTGATGGAAGACCGTTAGTCCGCTGCCACGTCAGATTAAATTGACACTCCCTGGGCACGGGAGTGACCAAGGGCGTGTCGGGTGCGTTTCCAGCCAATAAAAAAGCCATTTCTGCCGTTCCCACCAGACCGCCATTACGGCTTGACATCCCCTAGTCATGGCCGTGACCAGGGGGTATGACGGATCCATCAACAGCAGTTTACTCCGGCCATTTTCAGCTTCCCCCCATTTTCCAAAAATAGATCTGACACGCCCTAGGTCATGGGCGTGACCTAGGGGCGTGACCTAGGGGCATGACCCATTAGTTAACAAATCTTGGCAGTTTACTCCTCCAACGTTCCCGGGGCTTCAAGATGATTGTTCCGAGCCTGACATACCCTAGGTCACGGGCGTGACCAAGGGCGTGACCAACCAACAATTTTTTCTATAAATTCCAGACAGCTTCAGATGCTCAGGATCGAATTTTGAGAGTTGGAGTCTTGTAGTTTGCTATTTTATATTACTGTATTTTTCATTTCGTAGCCTAGTTTTGCTTTAAGTTTCAATTCAAGTTGCTATTTATTTTCATCATGTCTTTCCCTACCTTAGCTTGTATTTCCCTGATGATGATGAGTTGCTAATTTTCATTTAGCACTTGGTCACGATGAAGCTAGGAATGAAATAAACTCTTCCTTTTTATCAAATGTCTTGTTCTTAATCTTGCTCACTACGATTTATCTTTGATTTTTATTATGTCGAATTCATATTGCGCGGATATGATCTTTAATCTAAGATCCGTATCCTAAATGACCAAGAGGTTGCGGATACGAGGAGATCACTCAAGGATAAAAGGAGTTGAATGCACTCATCGAGAGAGGATGACATAAATCCTCCTGATCGGAGTAAAATCGAATAGTGTAGTTCACTGCCTAAAGCATGCTTAGGGGTTTCGATATGCCGGGAGGTCTTAATCGATTAACCTAAGGTTAGTAAAAGCACGAGCTCGAGAGAGACGCTTTTGTACTTGAGGAACCTCCACGGTCGAGTGAGAAATTTAAGAACTCGCATTGCTTTATTTTTCAAGAAGGTTTATTTTATCCCAAGGAGATTCTAGATCAAGTGCTAGCTTCCCCATCATCGAATTTCTCTTTCTTAGTATAACGCTTCCTTTTCCTTGTCCGTTTTAATCAAAAATCAAATTTCCCGTCCGATAAGATAATAACTCTTTCTTGTGAGTACAAGTATTCGACAAGCCCCGAGTCGATATACGATACTTGATTCTATACTCCGAACGATTGGTATACTTGCCTCATCGATTGGAAACATGCGTTAGCGTTGAGAAAATTTTCATCAATTCTCCAAATCCTACAAAAAAGACTGAATTCAAGAAAGAATTTCAGAAAGCAGTGGGAAAGACTCGAAACTCAGATCTTTTCTGTGCATTCCACAAGGAGAAGGGACATCTAATAGAGGATTGCAGATCTCTCCGACAGCTTGTGGAGCGGCTACTTGCAGCAAGAAAAATGAAGGGCCTTGGTGTAAATGATGTTCCAACAGAACCATCCACCTCTAAGGGAAAAGAGGTGGGCGAAGTTTTTTTGGAGAATGAGGACATTGAGGAGGCAGGATACCTTGGCAACATCAAAATCAGAGAAAGCGTCGACGCAGACGACGTAGGCATCCTCAGCGACCTCTTTTGAATCCATGGAGGAGTGAGTGTAGAGTAAAGCAGGAAGTATTCCTTGTCTTAGATCTCACGGCGTGAGGTGGTCATGAATTCAATAGCCCCGCTAAAGGAAATCATTACTTTTGGCCCATAGGATCTCCCGAAGATGGCCAACCCCTTCATCGACGCTGTCGTAATCAAAGTAATTATTGAAAATTACACGGTCCAGAGAATTTTGGTTGATATTGGAAGATCGGTCAACCTTATATTCAAGAACGCTTATGAGGCCCTGAGATCTGGAAATACTTTGCTCTCCACCAAAGGGCCACTTTACGGCTTCACTGGCGAAAGGAAGGAGGTTAAATGGAGGGTTATATTCTCAGTAACCCACGGAGGGTATCCAAGATTAACAAGTTCGTAGTAGTTTATGCGGCAAGCAGCTATTGCGCCATCTTAAGAAGACCCCTTCTCAATGAATATCGGGCGGTGGTTTCCACCTATCACTTGTCAATCAAATTTGCAGCAAGAGGAAAGCAGTGTCGGGTATGAAGCAACCCAAGGGAAGCCCGAGAATGCTATTTCATAACGGTCAACATGATCGAGCAGGTTCCTCCTCAGGCGGCTCTAGTCGCCGTCTTAAAAGAAATGGCCCCCCAAGAAGAGATCGTAGATCAGGAGTAAATCAAGGAAGGAGTTCACCTGGAGCCTGCCCAGGCAACCCAAGGAGTTCCAATTGACAAAGATGAAGAAAATAGACTTTCTATCAAATCGGTGCTCCATGAGGAAGAAAAGGCAGAGTTGATCACCTGCTTATTGAAGAACCTGGATGTCTTCGCCTGGACAGCGGAGGACATATCAGGAGTAGATCCTGATGTCGGTTGTCACCACCTCAATATTTCTCCTGACTTCAAGCCTGTTCAACAAAGAAAGAGGGAGGTGGCAACGAAGCTGGCCAAGCTAGTCAAGGAAGAGGTCGCTAAGCTTCTCAAAGCTTAATTAATCCGTGAAATTCAATACCCTGTCTGGGTATCAAATGTTGTAATGGTGAAGAAGCCAGGTGAATCTGAGGATGTGTGTTGACTTTACTAAATTTTATAAAGCGTGTCACAAAGATTGTTATCCCCTGCCTCAGATAGATGTTTTAGTAAATTCTGTGGTTGTATATCCTTTTATGAGTTTTCTAGATGCGTTCTCTGGTTATCACCAGATTAGGATGCATAAGCTAGACATTCCTCATACATTATTTATCACAAACGATGGTTGTTACTGCAATCTTGTGATACCTTTTGGGATAAAAAATGCAGGCGCTACTTATCAACATATGATGGATTTTGTTTTTAAAGAACAAAAAGGAATAAATCTTGAAGTATACGTCGATGATCTTCTAATTAAACGTAAAACCTTTGCTTCACACTTACAAGACCTCACAGAGACATTCTCTACTCTGCGGAGGTATAACATGAAGTTAAACTCGTTGAAATGTATCTTTGGAGCAAGTAAAGGAAAATTTCTCAGTCATCTCCTTACACCCGAAGGGATTGCCCCTAACCTAGATAAAGTTAGAGTAATCCTCAATATGCCATCACCTCGCTCCCGGAAAGAGGTTCAGTAACTTGGGGGAAGACTAGTAGGCCTTGGAAGATTTATTTCAAGAGTAGGGGATAAAAGCGCTTCGTTTTTAAAAACTCTTTGCGGGGGATCTAAATTCGAATGAACCGAAGAGTGCGCGAAAGCTTTTGAGCAACTTAAAAAGCAACTCACCTCAACTCCTTTGCTTCAAAGTCCTCGAACTGGAGAAATGTTGTAAGTCTACCTAGGAGTTTGCTCGGAAGCAATAAGCACAGTTCTTATTAGAAAGGAAGGAAGAAGGTAATATCCATTATACTATGTAAGCCATATACTGAAGAATGCAGAAACCAAATATCCGATTCTCGAAAAGCTTGCACTGGTAATGTCTGCCCGAAGGCTTTGACCATACTTCCAAGCACACTCAATCCAGGTGGTTACTGATCAACCATTGAAGAGTTTCCTAGAAAAACTAGAACACTCTGGGAGGCTTTCCAAATGGGCAATTGAACTTAGTGAGTTTGATATCTTATATGTACCCAGGATGGCTATGAAAGCACAGGTATTGGCAGATTTTTTGATAGACACAACTGAGTCCAATACTAGAAAAGTCGAACAATCTCTGTTAGTATGGACAATCTAAATAGATGGGGCTTTAGGCAAAAACTCCTCAGGAGCATGAGTAGTCCTCATTAACCCCAACGGGGTCAAGGTAAAGCAGGCCGTAAAGTTCTCTTTTCCAACCACAAATAACCAAGCAAAATACGAAGCACTCTTAGCAGGTCTGCGGTTTGAGAAGGAGTTGGGAATATATCATGCGCATGTTAAAACATATTCTTTAGTAATGGAGTCACAAGTACTGGGAAATTTTCAAACGAAAGAGCCCACCTTGAAGAAATATTTAATGCTGGTGAAGGCAGAGATTGGGAGGTTTAAAAGTTTCACTATTCAGTACGTCTCAAGAATGCACAATACTGAGGCAGACGAGCTAGCAAAGTTTGGTCTCCCCTTAGGAGATACAACTTCAGAGCTTTTTTACCCAGCTACGGAAGAAGGGGAGTTGATGCAGGTCGAACAATTACCCTCTTGGATGGATCCGTTCATATAATATCTCTCAACAGGAGAATTACCTTAGACATTGAAGGATAAGAGAAGATTCAGAATGAAAGCGGCAAATTATAATCTCATCTTCAAAATTCTTTATAGAAAAACTTTCCTCTCCCAAATGTCAAGGTGCGTGTTTGAGGAGGAGATTCCAATGGTGCTCCGAGAAATTCACTCTAGGGAATGTGGCAGCCATTCAGGAGTAAGAACTTTGGAAAGAAGAATATTACGGCAAGGTTATTTCTTGCCCACGAAGAGAAAGGATTCAAAATCCTATGCAAAGAAGTGTGCACAGTGCCAGAAATTTGCTCCGCTTCAACTCCAATCATCTCAACGACTTATGTAAATTACCACACCCTGGCCGTTCGCGATTTGGGGAATGAATCTCCTCGAACCATTTTCTATGGCGAGTGGGCAGCGATGTTTTATCGTGGTTATGATTGATTATTTCAACAAACGGAGTGAATCCAAGGCGCTAGCAAAGAAAACAACCCAGGTGAAGAAAAACTTTGTGTGGGGAGAGATAATTTGCAGACATGGGATCCTGATGGCAATAATTACGGATAATGGGCCATAGTTCAACAATGAAGAGATGAAAAACTTTTGCAAAAAAGTCGGTGTAGAACTGTGAATCTCGTAAGTTCCTCATCCTAGAATCAACGACCAGGTAGAAGCAGCGAATAAGAAGATACACAATTTTCTAAAAACGAAGGTGCAAATCTTAGAGGTAGCTGGGCAGATGAGCTCTATTTAGTTCTATGGAGCCTCAGAACGACCCCCTCATCAGCTACCGGAGAAACACCTTTCAATCCTGCTCATGGCTCAGAGGCTCCCATCCTAGTAGAATTTGAGGTTCCGACACCCAGGGTCCTACTGGCTAGGCAAAGTTGGATGACTGGCTTGAGATAAACAACGAGAACATGAAACAAAGCTTGGATCAAATTAAAGAAATGCGGGATGAAGCCGTCATTAGGCAGGAGGAAGTTAATCGAAGGGTGGCCAGATATTTTGATAAGAATATCAGGGTCAAGCATTTTCTAGTTAGAGATCTCCTTCTGAAAAAAGTAGATACAGCCGCGAGAACTGGTTCAGTAGGTATGCTGGATCTGAACTGGAACGGACCATTCATTATTAAAAAAGTTCTAAAAAATGGGGCATAGCAACTGCAAACCTACGACGGGGAAGACATGCCTCATACTTGGAATGGTGATGATTTAAAGCGGTTTTATTCTTAAACAAACATTTATCATCTATATTCATTTCAATGATTATATCAATGATAATTTCCTGTTAACACTTTTCTTACATAGAGCAATCATTTCTCCTTATCTACAACTCAAAATAAAAGATCACTGAATCAAGAGATATCGCCAAGTCCAGCTCAGACCCCTGAGAGTCATTGTCATTAGCATAACACCACGATGACTGCGTGTTGCATGGAGATTTCACACCGTGCAATAGGAGCTTGCATATTCTCGCGCAGTGTGTTGGAACCTCTAGTTGAATTTGGGCTAGGTTCACTGAGTTAGGATATGACCCAATATGTATTGATCAGGGTCATAGGTGTGTCTTAGAGTCTAGGGCAAGTCCTTCGAGTTAATAGTACAAAGGACCAGCCTCCATCACTGCCAAAGACTCAAGACTTAGAGAGATCAAGAATTAGAAAAAGAAATCTATATTCGTCGATCTCAAGTCGACGATAGTCGTGCTCAGCTCAACTAACTCAGAGATAAAATCTCTGAGCTGAGCTCGACGAACTCCGTTCTCAGATCGACTAACTCTTCAACACTCAGCGCCATAATTCACTCAAAGTCAAGGCTGACTCAGAGACAAAGAACACTCGATGCAAGATGTGTTATTCACTCAACACCAACAGATTGACAGAGTTCTTAGGTCGACTAACTTTACAGTCTCAGGTCGACGAACATAGAGAGCATAATTAGTCAGTTTATGCACATCAGTTGATTCACAGAGCTCAGGTCGACGAAAGCTGATCTCAGTTCGACGAAAGCTGATCAGAGGTCGACGAAATCTCAGGTCGATGAAAGCTGATTAGAGGTCGATGAAAGCTGATTAGAGGTTGACGAAAGTTGATCTCAGGTTGACGAAAACTATAAGACATTTTGTTATTTATTCTTTCTCTTTCTGTCTCATCGTTTTAACTATTATAGGCTATTAATTCCCTTGCAAATCAATGCACTTATATTCTTTGAATAGAGCCGTTACTGGCAGAATTGATTGCTAACATTCTCCATGGAATTAATTGCTTATATCTCGGGACAGACATAGAATAGAATATTTGACTGCATTCTTGCCGTTTTCTCGTTCCCCAGATTTCGGCTGAACATTTATTGCAGAATTTCTTTTGAATTCGACCAAGTTGCATTCATTCAATATACATCTCCCTGCCAAGAAAAGAGATAACATAGAAGAGCAGAGATTGATCATCACCTTTAGTCACAGCAAAGAAAACGTCCTGAAGTGCAGTGAAAAAAAAATCCCAGAAAAATCAACTGCTCTCAAGAGAAGAAGAAAGAACAATCATCGCCATCAAGAGTCTTTCTTTCTTTCTATCCCTCTTTGTTTTTAGGGATCTCAAGTGATAGAAATATTCAAATCAGTCAAGGATCTCTGAAAAGCTGAAGGCCTACACCCTTGAACAAAGCTTCCACTCCTGAACCATTCAAGATCTCGGGGGGAGCTTTGACAACAAATAAGAATCCACAGAGTCTTCTCATTTTGATTTGAGAAAAGAAGACTTACATCACTCTCTCATTCCTACCTCTGTACAGGGTTTTAATTCCCTTCAAAATTATTCTTTTTGCAAGTCTCCTTCCAAAAGACTTGAGGTTTGGTTTTTGAGCACCTGATCAAAAGCTCATTGGTGACAGTCACCTGATCAAAACCTGCAGTGGATTCCTACTAAGGGTGGTAGAAGAGTGGATGTACCTAGTTTGGGGAACCACTATAAATTTCTTGCGTTGTCTTGTTGCTCTTTCTTTTCTATTCTTGTTGTGGCTGTGTTAGTTAGATATTCTGTGATCTTTGATTTACTTTAATCTGTGATAGTTAGATATAGTTGTTTAAGATAAAGATAGTATACTGTTAGAGAAGAAAGTTTTGAAAACACATAGACATACTCTATTCACCCCCCCCCCCAGAGTATATCAGATCTAACCCTAACTTTCAATTTGTATCAGAAGAGGTTCTTTTGGTTATACAAGCTAACCATTGAACCAAAGATCCTAAGTTTGATCTATTCTCTTACTTCTTCTAGATCTATACAGCATGACATAGAACAAAGAGTATGAAAGCACCTGACCTCCAGTGTGTAACTTGTCCAAGTTCACACTCTAGAAGGCAAGAATTAGACTCTACATGAATTCTATTGATGAGGATATATTTAATTCCATCTTAACAGGACCACCAGCTCCAGTGGCTTCAACCCCATCAACTACAACAAACATGAGTGCAGTTCCACCCCCTGGATGGATAGATGCACAAAAAAAGGCAAAGATAGCTGATGCAAGAGCCATGAACATATTGGCTCAAATAATGTCAGATGAGATATTTCAAAAGGTTGCTGAATGCTCATCAGCCAAGGCCATTTGGGACTCCCTGAACCAAATGGTGGCTGGATCAGCAGATGAGAGGAAGGATAGAAGATCCAACCTCATCACTCAATATGAAAACTTCAAAAAGGATGAAGCTGAAATAGTGGAAGTGATGTACAACAAACTCAGCTCCATTATCAGTGAGCTAAGGACTCTAGATAAGGAAATCACTTTGACTGAAGTGAATGACAAGATCCTCATGTGCTTCCCCCGCACATGGGACTCAAGAATATGGCCCATCAGAAAAGCCAGAAGCACAACAGAGATCTCAACTGAAGCTCTACTAGGAAAGCTAAAGTCCTATGAGCAGCTGATAAAATCAAGGGAAGTAGTAGCTGAAGTCAAGACTCCTACACCAACTAGGAAAGAGCACAACATAGCTTTCAAAGCAGCAGAAGCCTCTGAAGTCATTCCAGTGAATGAAGAATTGATGAGTCTCTGTGCCAAGAGATTTTTTAAGATGGCTAGAAAAGATTTCAGAAGGAAACCATCAAAGTATGAAGACAAGCGAAGGTATGAAAAAACACCATCTAAAGAAGTAGTGTGCTTTGGCTGCAAGAAACCAGAGCATTTCATCTCTGAGTTCCCAAAAGTTCAGAAGAAGGATAGAAGAAAGGAGGGTGACTCAAGGAAGGGTCACTATAATAAGCCTTCCTCAAGCAAGCACAAGAGGAAGGACAAGGGATTTGTTGCTGAGTCATGGAGTGACACTGAAGAAGAGTCAACCTCCTCTAGATCTAGTGAGGATGAAGAAGAGGAGAAGGCCAAAGAAGTTTGCCTCATGGCTATTGAGGCAGGCAGTAGCAGATCAGATGCTGATGAGTCTGAAGATAAAGAGCTCTTATCAGCTGAGGATCAGGTATTAGCCTCTAATGATTTATAATAAGAGGAATTCAAATCTAAATTTAAACTATTATGTTTAGAACTGATAGGATCTGAGAAGGAAATCAAACTCCTCAGGGAAAAACTATTAAAACAAGAAAGTGTCATTACTGATAATGAAAAATTAACTGAAGAATTAGACCTAGCTAATCAACAAATAATGTTCCTAAAATCTGAATTAAGTAAGGCTAAGGAACTAGAAGAAACCTTAAATGGTAGAAGTTTATAACTGATGGACATTACTAGCACAGTCAATACAAGATCCAATAATAACAAACTAGGATTAGGAGCCTCATCTAGTGAACCAATCCTTATTCAGAAAAATCAACTATCAAAACCCATATGTTTCATTTCTTAAAATGGTAAGAAAAATACTGAACATGTAAAGAAGGTTAATGAAGTTCTTAAACAGTTAGAACTTAAGAAAACCAATCAGAAAAGGAAAAATAAACAACATAACTATGTTCAGCAAATTTCGTCGAACTCTGAACGACGAAATGGGTATAGTTCGTCGAACTTAGAACGACGAACTCTGAACGCAAATAATAATGTAATCTATTCTTTGAACTGGGATTGACGATACCAGTATGGTTCGTCGACCAGAGATCGACATTTTTGGGGCTCTGAGAATGGATACTTCCATTCTTCGAGCAGAGATCAAAGAACTCAATCCCGATCGTCGAGCTCAGGTCGACGAACATACCCAAATTTGTCAGATCTACTTCATAACAAGAGTAATCTAAAAACTAATAAATCCTTTAATCCCTTTAGTCAGTGGGTCATACCTCCTAGAAGGTATCATCCTTTAGGCTATAAAGATCAACCTGAATGCTCATATATTTCCAGTTACTCCTATGTAAATCAACAAGGACCCAAGGTCACCAGGGTCAAGAACAACTAAGTGTTATACTTGTAGATGAAGACCTATCCAACATATAATCAACACTGTTATCTGGATAGTGGCTGCTCCAAGAATATTACAGGCAGCAAGGATAACTTAATTGACTATAAGTCCAAGCTGGGACAAAAGGTCATCTTTGGTGATTCAAATTGTGGCCAAACAAAGGGCTATGGCAAAATCAGGATTGGAGCTGTAACTTTCAAGAAAGTTGCATATGTGAGTGGACTGAAGCACAATCTCATCTCCATAAGCCAACTCTGTGATGAAGGCTATCAGGTATCATTCAAATCTGAATCCTGTACAATTACCTCAAGAGAAAACAAACCAGTTTTAATTGGCAGTAGACAAGGAAACATATATTTAGTTAATTTCCAATCCATTACTTCAGATATATGCCTGCTTAACTTAGTTAGTAGTCAGAATGACTTATGGCATAAGAGATTAGGACATGTAAATCTGAAAAACATTGCTAGGTTATCTAAGGACAACCTTGTGAGAGGATTACCTTTTGGCCCCTACAAGAAGGAAGGCCTCTACAGGGCATGTCAACTAGGCAAGCAAACTAAATCTAGTTTTAAATCCATTAATAAGAGTGATTCACCTAGGAGTTTGTACTTACTACATATGGACCTTTTTGGACCTATTGTTGTACAAAGCCTAGGAGGGAAGTCTTATACCTTAGTGGTTGTAGATGACTTATCCATATTCACTTGGGTTTTCTTTTTGAGAGCAAACTCAGATACTTTTCAAGTTCTTACAGATTTTATCAAGAACATACAGATTGAGTATTCTACTCAAGTTGCATTGATCAGAAGTGATCATGGCACTGAGTTTGAGTCTCTTCTTATGCTATAGTTTTGTAGGAAAGAAGGTATAAGACACTGCTTCTCAGCTCTTATAACTCCTCAACAAAATGGGGTAGCTGAAAGGAAAAATAGAACACTCATTGAAGCTACAAACACATTACTTGCAGATGCTTACATTCCCCTGTCCTACTGGGCAGAGGCAGTGAGCACAGCAAACTATGTCCTAAACAGAAGCTTGATACACAAACTGAAACATAAGACCCCCTTTGAATTGCTCAAAGGGAAGAAACCAATAATTAACTATTTTAAAGTTTTTGGTTGTGTATGCTATATTCATAATAATGACAAAAAGCACATTAGAAAGTTTGAAGCAAAGCCTGCAGTGGGAATTTTTCTAGGATATTCCCAAGTCAGCAAAGATTATAGGGTTTTTAATAAATCCACATTGAAAATAGAAGAATCCATGCATGTTATATTTGATGAGACTAACATGTTTTACAAGGAGAAAGAAATTTCTACCAGAAACCTCCTGCAGGTAAACAACTTGTGTGAGAAATTGGATGAATTGAAATTTATATCCCAGTCTCCTCAACAAGCCAATGAAGAAAGTGATGAAGAAATTCTGGATGCAGTTGAACCCTCCACAATAGCAGAAGTAATTCCACAAGAGGAATCCTTCAAAAATGTTGTTGTTGAACCAACTCCACCCACTGATCTTGTCATACTGAGGGATCATCCCAGATCGCAAGTGATTGGAGACATAATAGTAGGTGTACAGACAAGGCATCAAATTAACCAGGACTTGATGCATGCCTGTTTCCTCTCTCAAATTGAGCCTCAGTCCATATATGATGCAGATCAAGATCCCCACTGGATCTTTGCAATGCAAGAAAAGCTCAATCAGTTTGAGAGATGCAGGGTTTGGGATTTGGTTCCAAGACCAAAAGACTACCCAGTCATGGGAACCAAATGGGTATTCAGAAATAAGCTTGATGTCGAAGGTGTGATTGTGAGGAATAAGGCTAGGCTTGTTGCTCAAGGGTATAGACAAGAGAAAGGGATTGACTATGATCAAACCTTTGCTCCAGTTGCCAGGCTAGAAGCAATAAGGATATTTCTTGCCTATGCTTCATTCAAAAATTTCAAAGTCTATCAAATGGATGTTAAGAGTGCCTTCTTGAATGGGGAACTTAAAGAAGAGGTTTATGTTGAACAGCCTCCAGGTTTTATTTCTCCAACTCACCCCTCTTTTGTGTTTAAGTTGCACAAGGCTCTCTATGGTTTAAAGCAAGCTCCAAGAGCTTGGTATGAGACCTTAGCAAGCTTTCTTTAGAGCATGGTTTTTTAAGAGGCATAGTTGATAGGACCTTTTTTTCCAAATTGCATCATGATAAAATACTATTAGTATAAATATATGTAGATGATATAATATTTGGCTCTACTGATCCCAAATTATGCAAGAGTTTTTCTAATTTAATGCATTCAAAATTTGAGATGAGTAACATGGGTGAGCTTTTCTACTTCCTTGGTCTCCAAGTGAAGCAGCTCGCTGATTGCATCTTCATTTCCCAGGCTAAATATGCCAAAGAGCTTATAAAGAAGTTTGGGATGGCTGATGCTTAAGCAAATAAAACACCCATGCCTACAAATGTTGTACTAGACTCTGATGCACATGGGAAACCTGTGGATCAGAAACAATATAGGGCCATTGTTGGATCCCTACTATACCTTACAGCAAGAAGACCTGATATTATGTTTACTACATGCCTTTGTGCTAGGTTCCAGGTGAACCCTAAAGAATCACATCTAGTTTTTCTAAAAATAATTTTGAGATATATAAAGGGTTGTCCTAGTCTAGGTCTCTGGTATCCTATTGAGTCAGAGTTTGAGCTGACTGGATACTCAGATGCTGACTTTGCTGGATGCAGAGTGGACAGAAAAGGTACTTCAGGAACTTGTCAGTCCTTGGTATAAGATTAGTGTCTTGGTTTTGCTAGAAGCAGTCATCTGTGTCTACATCAACTACTGAAGCAGAATATATTGCAGCTGGCAGTTGCTGTTCCCAAATGCCGTGGATTCAAAACAACCTACTGGACTATGGTCTCAACTTAAATAATTCAACATTACTATGTGATAACACAAGTGCTATAGCCATAACACAAAATCCAGTTCATCATAGCAGAACGAAGCATATAGACATTAGGCATCATTTCATTAGAGAGTGTGTAGACAAAAATAAAATTAATCTTGTCTATATCTACACTGATTTACAAAGAGCTGATATCTTCACAAAACCTCTGGATGAAAGAAATCATTTGTTCTTCATAAATCAGCTTGGAATGATAAATGGAGAAGAATTAGTTTAATTTCTGTCTGTACTCGACGAATTTTTCAAAGTTCGTCGAACGGAGATCGACGAACTGGGGGAAGTTAGTGAGATATTCGTCGAACGGAGATTGACGAACTCTCTGTGTGGAGTTAGTTTCGTCGGTCTAAGATCGACGAACCTACTTCAGAAAACTTTTGTCGAACGAAGATCGATTAAATGTCTTCAACCCTTCAGACTGAGATCGAGGAATAATTTAAGTCCAAATTATTTCGTCGACCTCAGATCGAAGATCTATTCATTTTTCATGTAACGGAGTCTGTCGGTTCATATTCAGGAAAACACTATATTTAGGTTTTCTCCGACCTCCGTCCCGCGCTTTCAGTTCTCTTGCACTTGATTTTTGTTTTCTCTCTTGCAGGTGCATTCATGGCGATTCCAGCAGGCGCTCTTGCAGCAATGAAATATGACACATGATTCGACATGGATTTTGACTCATTCCAGCATTCAGATCCGATATTTCTTCCCATCCTGCAACTACTAGAAGAACAACAGCTGAAACAACTACTGACCATGAGAATCAAACTACCCAGCACAGAAATCAGAGAATGGGTGTACACGGTTACTGTCAATGAGAACAAGATGACCGGAAGCATAGCGGGTAACAAAATCTCTCCTACCCCTGATATTCTTACTGAATTGTTTGGATTGAAAAATGGTGAGGAAGAGTTAGAAATTGATTCGGAAGAGTCTTATATAATGCTGAACACAATTGGGTACTCTGGGGACAACCCTAATAAACTACTAAAGAAACACCTATCTCCCGAGTTCAAATTTCTCGCAGATATAGTTGGGAATATCTTGCTGGGCAAGCACACTGCACATGATTATATAACCAGCATCAATTTCTAGTCATGTGTGCAGTGGTAAACAAAAGGAAGGTGGACTGGGCTCAGATCATTTTTGATCTTATCAGGAAAAGAAACAGTAAGAAGGAAGTGAACTTTGGAAGGATCCTAGGGATCTTCTTGACAGCAAAGGCTACTGAATCACTGGTCTCCCTTACCACATTCATCAATGCCAGCAAGAGGCTCACATGTACCTTGTTTGGCAGGTGGGAGAGGACCATTACAAAGCCAACCAAGGCTCCTTCCTCTTCCACCAGAACTTCTGAAAGTACAAGGGCTACATCTGCCACTCCTCACCCCTCTGCAGAGATTCCATCCACACCTCCACCTCCTCCTGATTCTTTAGCTCCATCTCAGCCTCAAGTTCAACAAACCCCAGCCTCCACTTCTATTCTAATACATACCCCTACACCACCAGCATCTCCAATTCCTTCTTCCACTACACATATTCCATCAAATTCCCCCACTCCTAGGGCTGATACATCAATCCCTACTCCTCCTCAATCTCATCTTCCATCTCATCTTGCTGATATCCCCCTCTCCACTCTATCTTAAATCCCATCCTTCAATTTACTCTCATCTCCTCTGAACACTCCTTCTCCTCAACACTCTCCTCAACAGGACCCCCTTCCAGAAACCTCCAATCAATCATCTCCTCCAGCAACTATCATCACTACCTCTATACCTTCTCCCCCACCTCCTACCAAACCATCTGACTCCATATCTTTGAATCCCTCTATCATCCAACCACTTCTTGAGCTCCTCAAGCCTATCCTCCAAACCATCATTGCAGAGGCTATTTCACCTCTGTCTATCTCCATATCCTCTCTTTCTGCTCAAATCTCTACCCTCACCCTACCCTCTCTTCATATGGGGGCATGGCTTCAGTACATACTGAAATAAGGCAGGGGGAGATACTTAATGATGAAGTAGCAGCAGTAGAACCAGCAGTAGCAGCAGGAACAAATGTTGATATTACACTTAATGATGTAGTAGCAGCAACAGAATCAGCAGCAGCAGCAGGAACAAATGTTTACATGGAAACAGATTTTCTACAGTTTCTTGATACTGATATGGAATCAGCTGATATACAGACAACTGACTCAGGAGCAGATGTAGATAATCAGCGTACAGATATTATACTATCCAATGCTCAAGAGACCAGCTTGCCAGAAGTTCTTCCTGGAAGGGTCTACTTCATTAAATCTAAAGTAAATCTACATAATCTGCTGAAAATTTTTGGATCCTATATTCAGTTCTGCCTCGCCTCTCCCACTCAATCATTTAGAGCAATAGTATGTTATACCCCTCCTACAAGTTCAGAAGTGTTAGCTAGTATAAAGGAAAGTTTGACAGCTCCTCAAGCAGAGACAACCAAAGCTGATTCAGTCAGAGCCTCCTCCCCTCCAGAAACATTTTCTGCTCCAACATTTATCATGGATGATTCTCCAATGCCTGATCTTGATGCCTTGATCATGGCTGATGTTGAAGAAGAGAATAAGGCAGCTGCTGAAAGAACTGTCAAAAGCAACTCTCCAGGACAAATTGACATTCCTCCTCCAATTCCTGTCCAGCATGGAAAAACCTCCATTCTTGCTGAGTTCTTAAAAGAGATAGATGACCTGTATGACAATCCTCAATCCTCTAATGATGATGATGATGATGATTCTGATAAGGAATCTAAGAAAAGGAAGCTCTCAAAGAAAAGGAAGGCTCCACCTCCTCCTGCTCCCAAACCTGGAAATACCAATGATACTCCCTACTATATCCTTCAAAAAATAACCCCATACAAGGGAATGCAAGCCTTTATATGGCTCTCAAATATTGAACAGAAGGCCAGGAAGAAAAGCAGAAGGTATTCTCAACCTCCAGCTCACAAATACATGAAGGATCCTCCTCCTCCTCCACCAGCTGCTGGTGCTTCTGGAATGAGTTCTCAAAATTCAGATGCACCTTCCAAGCCCTCCTACACAAGAACTTATCAGAGACAGGAAAGGTTACCAGTCAGCATTCTCATAGAAGTAGCCACCAGAGAAGTGTTAGTGGTTCAGAACAAATAAAGGAAATTGTTTATCAAAAACCAGAATTCTCTCCTCCTCCACCTCAAACTGAACAAAGAAGGCATTCTGAATCATTCAAGCCTAAAGGAAAATAGAGTGAAACTGCACCTCCAAAACCCTTATACACTCTAAGTACTGAAAGCCAAGCTGACACAAACTTTCAAGCACAGTCTACGCATTTCAAGCTTGTTGCACTGTTATCCTTACAGGAAGATCAATCTTCAGCCAGTCAGAATGATGATTCAAACTTTAGGATGGCCAGACTCCAAGAATTAATAGCTTTGTCATAAATGAAAAAGGCCAGAGAAGAAGGAAAGGATCCAACAAAATTCCACATATAGAGAAAAAGAACTTGAAAGGCTTCAAGTAAGCAAGAAACTATTTGATCCTACTGAATATATTGCTAGATATCAAGAATCAATTGTTCCCAGAACATCAACTCAGACAGTGATTGGAGCAGCTGATTTATATATGTCAAAAAGAGAAGCTGAAAATCCTAACAGGGAAATTATATTTACAAAGCCAGGAGAAAAGAAGATGGATGAAAAATCCAAGAAGTAGTAGCAGAGAATCCTGAAGAAAAAATTGCTACTTGTGGTATACTTTGTTAAATTTATGTTTTTATTATCTGTTACAAAGCTATGTACTTATATCTACAGCACTTGTTAGTAAATTATCTGCCAGATATATGTTATATTCCTACTTTGTGTATTTTCTTTACTGAGTCTGTAATCAGTGACCTCACCCAAATAGGGGGAGATTGTTGGAACCTCTAGTTGAATTTGGGCTAGCTTCAGTGAGTTAGGATATGACCCAATATGTATAGATCAGGGTCATAGGTGTGTCTTAGAGTGTAGGGAAAGTACTTCGAGTCAACAGTACAAAGGACCAGCCTCCATCACTGCCAAAGACTCAATACTTAGAGAGATCAAGAATTAGAAAAAGAAATCTACATTCGTTGATCTCAGGTCGACGATAGTCGTGCTCAGCTCAACTAACTCAGAGCTAAAATCTCTGAGCTGAGCTCGACGAACTCTGTTCTCAGATCGACTAACTCTTCAACACTCAGCTCCATAATTCACTCAAAGCGAAAGCTGACTTAGAGACAAAGAACACTCAATGCCAGATGTGTTATTCACTCAACACCAATAGATTTACCAAGTTCTTATGTCGACTAACTTCACAGTCTCAGGTCGACGAACATAGAGCGTAGAATTAGTCAGTTTATGCATAGCAGTTGATTCACAGAGCTCAGGTCGACGAAAGTTGATCTCAGTTCGACGAAAGCTGATCAGAGGTCGACGAAATCTCAGGTCGATGAAAGCTGATTAGAGGTCGATGAAAGCTGATTAGAGGTCGACTAAAGCTGATCTCAGGTAGACGAAAACTGTAAGACATTTTGTTATTTATTATTTCTCTTTCTATCTCATCGTTTTAACTATTATAGGCTATTAATTCCCTTGCAAATCAATGCACTTAGATTCTCTTAATAGAGCCGTTACTGGCAGCATTGATTGCTAACATTCTCCATGGAATTAATTGCTTATATCTCGGGATAGACATAGAATAGGATATTTGACAGCATTCTTGCCGTTTTCTCGTTCCCAAGATTTCGGCTGAACATTTATTGCAGAATTTATTTTTAATTCGACCAAGTTGCAGTCCTTCAATATACATCTCCCTGCCAAGAAAAGAGATAATATAGAAGATCAGAGATTGATCATCACCTTGTGTCACAGCAAAGAAAAAGTCTTGAAGTGTAGTGAAAAACAAATCTCAGAAAAATCAACTGCTCTCAAGAGAAGAAGAAAGAACAATCATCACCATCAAGAGTCTTTCTTTCTTTCTCTCCCTCTTTGTTTTCAAGGATCTCAAGTGACAGCAATATTCAAATCAGTCAAGGATCTCGGAAAAGCTGAAGGCTAATACCCTTGAACAAAGCTTCCACTCCTGAACCATTCAAGATCTCAGGGGGAGCTTTGACAACAAATAAGAATCCACACAGTCTTCTCATTTTGATTTGAGAAAAAAATACTTACATCACTCGCTCATTCCCACCTCTATACAGGGTTTTTATTCCCTTCAAAATTATTCTGGTTGCAAGTCTCCTTCCATAGACTTGAGGTTTGGTTTTTGAGCACCTGATCAAAAGCTCATTGGTGACAGTCACCTGATCAAAACCTGTAGTGGATTCCTACCAAGGGTGGTAGAAGAGTCGATGTACCCAGTTTGGGAAACCACTATAAATTTCTTGTGTTGTCTGGTTGCTCTTTCTTTTCTATTGTTGTTGTGGCTATGTTAGTTAGATATTCTGTGATCTTTAATTTACTTTAATCTGTGATAGTTCGATATAGTTGTTAAAGATAAAGATAGTATACTATTAGAGAAGAAAGTTTTGAAAACACACAGACATACTCTATTCCCCCCCTCTAGAGTATATCAGATCTAACCCTAACTTTCACGGTGGGCTACTGGATTTTGGATCCCTGCTGGTACCAGACTTCACCTCTATATTTTTGGAGGGACCGGGTGGTTGTTAGCACTACCATGCTTTGTAAGGGATAGCGTGCACCTTGATGGTCTCTTTGTGGAAATCAATGCCATCTAGAACCTGCCCATAGATCATCCAAGTCTGTGCCCTCGAACACTCTTTGATACTCTCAAGCGGTGCCTGCAGGTAACCCACGACCCATTTGATCCTTTGAGGATAGTTATGCACCCCGCGTGCACATGCCCAATTAATCAAATCGGTCTTAATCCCAGGCAAGAGAGGAGTGTTCTCTTTCTCTAAATTAACATGAAGTGTACATCTCTTATAACCTCGCGAGGAAAGCAATGCCTGCCCTGCAAGAACCTGCCCACGTGGTCACTTGAGCAGTGGATCATTTCTTAAAATGCAGACAAAGTTTTGATATTCGCTCAGTCCACTCAGTCCGCCAGGATTTCAATGGGTTGATCGCACAACTCTCAAGACCTTGCGAGGAAAGAAATGCCTTCCCTGAAGGCACCTGCTCGCTTGGTCACCTAAGCTGTGGATCATCAGTTCATATATTATTACTCGTTTTAAGCCCGTAAAGATTGATCTATTAGATCACCATGTAATATTCTTCAATGATTAAGCATGCCGAAGAATCAATAACAATCTTTTTCAGCTCGCACAGTCAATCTCGTAATTCCTCTCAGCTCACAAAGCTAATTATCAATCATAGTAAACAGAAGCACGAACTGCAGTTGGCATTCACCAAAGCCCGCGTTGATAGTATTCCAATCTTCCTGGCGAGATGGATGGTTCCATATTCAGGCATATCTTATTCAAACAATATTTTTTGGCAAGCTGCAGCTTAATCATTTTTCTATTAGTATATTATCTTCGCGAACAAAAACATCAATGTCGGCGGCTTATATTATTATCTTCATTCTCTAACATATGCAATCCCAAAGCAAGTGGCTTGGAATCTAAGTAGCGCGGACTGGTTTTTCTCTCAACCAGAGTTGCTTTATCAAACATCTTGCCAAGTCTTAACAGAGAATTGCAAAGCAAGAAATGAACAATGAAAATAGAAAAAGAGAATTAGAACAAAATATCCTTTGTATTTCATTAATGTCAATTATATTTTTAATATCCGGCGGCCTCTAAATTCGAGTCTGCCACTTCTATTAAAAATTAAATAGTAAAATATATTCATTATGCCGAGCTCTTGCGCTTCTTTGTTGCAAGAGACTCATCCGCACTTGAAGATCCATCGATGTTTGCATAACGAGAATAGCCCCCTGAGCCACTTCCACTGCCATCAGAACTCTCACTTCTCGTGAACTTGCTTTGCGAGCTGCCGTCATCGGAGCTTGATGTAGAAGAGGCGGACTCAGCGGACTGGATTTCTATCCGCTGGCTTTACCCATCATCCTCTGTAGCTTCATCGTCGGCTGCAATCCCCTAACTTTTTTGTTTTTTTTTTCATCATCCTTTTCAACAACTTCTTTTCCTCTGGCAGCTCACTCCATGACTTCAACCTGATCTTCTAACTCTGGGAAGAGTTGGAGAAAAGGCACTCCTTCCACACAATCCCTAGCGATGCCGCCTTCGATGAAACGCTCAATAGCGACCTCGACGATTTCCTTCACATAAGGGAACTTGGCATCATGGAAGCGATGGTTCATGATATCATATGCAGTCTCCAAAAAAAAATCAAGTCAGGTCACTGCGGACATGAAATGGAGATCGCTGCGAATACAACTTACCGCTTCTCTTTCATTTTGAAGAGCAACTTTTTTACCTAATCACTTATTTCTTTCTCTCAACGATTTTACTTATCCTTGAAGTTGTTCATTAACCTTGAGCTGGTCTCTTGCCAGGAAGCTAAGGAAGTGGCCGGTCACCACTCTGTTTGCGTGGACTTGAGCGGGCAGAAGTGGGAGGTCGGCAACTAGGACTTTCCTCAGCTCGCGTATGTTGTGTTTCTCATAGAGCACGGACAGCGCAACATCGGCATGGCGAGATATTCTTGGACTTCTCCAAGATTTAAGCGTGGCGGAGAGGTGGACATGCTTATTCTTGTTATGCCAGTGGATCATTAGGTTACCCCGAAAATCCTTCTGGTTTCTTCCAAAGTCTTGCAGATCAAAGATTTCGGAAGAGGAGTAGCCCGCTACAGGATCCCCCTCTTCTTTTCTTTTTCTTGCAATTTCTTTATTCCTTTCCCATTGTGTAGGAGTCAGGCCGCTCGGTGTCTGAGGCGGATTCGCTGGTACAACAAAGATCACTGCAAGAAATTGACAATCAATCAGTTCGCTGTAGGTCGCAGAAACTACAGAAGCAGGTCGTTGAAATTACTATCTTGGCGAGCTATATTATCTAAGCTCGGCAACAGTGGGATGTAGTACTAAATATCAAGCCTTGCTCCCGCCAAGAACTCAACAATTGAGGTCTCCACCGCATATAGCCTTACGCTTTTGAAGTTTGAGTCTGCGCGCTCCTGTGGATAGGTACGTGGGAAGCCAAGGTTGCCTTCGAAGATCAAGTACCTTGGGGTCGACATATGGATCTTGTTCGGCAAGCCCATAACTTTCATACCCTGGCAGTAGAAGTATATCATGCCTTTATATTGGCGGCCTCCAGCTGGAGTTATTGAGCGGACTGAAAAATTTTTCTTAAAAATATTCAAAGAAAATGCGATCTTCTCAGATCTCAAGTAAGAGTTGTAGCTATAGATGGCGACTAAGGTATTCGGCGCGAGCTGCCCAAGGACCATGCCGTAATGATTGAAGATTTGGGCAACCTCCCACATTATAGGGAATTTAAAACTATTGACAAAGTGATCAATCGGCACTGCAATCTGAGTTGTACTACAGAAGTTGATCCTTTCTTGATCCTTAGGCAGGCGGACATGCACCGGCGAGTCGGTCATGTTCTTCTTAGCAAAGGCCTCGATATCGACCTCAGTGAGCTTGCACTTTTTGTGATCGGCAGAATGGATGTCGGTCGCTGCATCAGTACGTGCGAACACCATATTTTGAGACCACAAGGACTTCTGCTTCTATCGCATTTCCTATAAAGAAGAAAGACTTAAGCTATATTTATAGAAATCGGGTCTGATAGCTTTTCAGCCAGGCCGCACATCCTGGTCGCTCAGTCCACGCAGACCCAACCTCTTTTAATCAAAGATCGCGAACACAAAGTCAGTCCACCCAGCTCGCAGTGTTTTCAGTTTTCCTAAGCAATTTTAAAAGCAACTTTCAAATCAAAATATGCGGACACAGAAGCATTCGCAAAGTTCACATTCAACATCAGCCTGCAGAAAAATTAACATAACGCAGATCGCAACATTGTTCAAATCACAATAGAATATTATACAGATCACATCACAGTTCAAAGCAATGTTCAAAGCGCAGAAAAATTATATATCACATCAAATTATTCGCGCCCATAAGCGGACTTAGCGGCCTCTACGGCCAGGTCGCGCAGGTCGCTCCTGCCTATCCCTACCAAAATGTGCCGTCTGGTCGCTTCCTTGCAGCACTTCACCATACAGTTTGTAGATAAGATGGTGCATTGAGTTGAAGGTGCGGTGCATATGTGCGGCCTCCCGATCTATCTGGCTCTGAAGAACCACGGGCTCGGTTACCGGCCTCTGCACCACGTCCGCCGCGGGCTGCCCACCTGCTGCTGAAGCTAGAGCCTCTGCTGGAGCAGGACAATCTGGCAATTACGGCCTCGCCATAGAGAACTCGGCACCTTGCTTGTTTTTTCCTTCTCGCACTAAAGCCAAGTATTTTCCCCTGTAGTTGCGGGCATCCTCGCCAAACCGTCGCTTCTCCTTCTCACACTTCTCGAGCGCCATTGATATACTGGCAATCTGGTCCTCAAGAGCCTTTTCTTGCTATATCGTCCTTTTCAATTCATCTTAAACATCTTTAACATTTTCTTCATACTTCTTCCTTTCTAACATCATCAAATTATCCAGGCGGAGTTGCTTGTCTTGTGCGGACTCATCAAGAGAGATCGCGCTAGGCCGCACTGGAGCATTTAATTCAGGAGATGGCACAATCTCACCTGCATCAACAGAGCCAGGTGGTGACTTCTGTCCTGCAAAAAAGAAAACAAAGTTCATATTCAAATCCAGGTCTCGGCGGACTCAAAATGCAAAGATAAAAAATAAACTTTGGGCAATCGCCGCTGCGAGATGGCGAATATCATGTACAGGCCGCCTTATCCGCTCCGGGTCAAAATCTCTTAGTCGCTTTCTCCAATCACGATAGACTTTGGCTCTTTTCTCGACACCATTCTTCTTGAAACGACTATATCATCGGTCTATGTTATTATCTTTATTAGATTATACTTACGTGGAGGAGATTTATAAAGCAACTGATTCTTAAAGTGCTTAGGCGCCGATTGTAGTTTACCTGACCGCATCAGCTCGGCGGCAATCCACAAATCCTCAGCCCGCTTGTCCGCAGCGATCTTCTCTGAGGCCGCCTCGACCTGGGCCTTTTGGGCAGCAATCTTTTCCTTCTACGCAGCGATCCTCTCCCTTAGTGCTTCCTCACCTCCTTAAGTTGCAGGTGCAGAAGGCGGAATGCAAATCTTCACCCCCAATATCTCAACTTTGGACTGCAGCACCTCCAACAGAGATTGATTCATCTCAGCAAGCTGGTCATTATCGATGGAATTGAGTATTTAGTAGTGGACAAACTTACCATTGTCAAGGAATCGCTTCCCGAGATTGGAGCATCCGGGGTGATGAAGCCAGTATATGGAATCTCCTTATCTCGCATCCTGTGCTGCAAGCTCGCAGCACCAGTCTGCACAAAAACATTCTTCTCCTTTCTCTCCCGATACTTCTTCTCAACCCGCTCGGCAACAGAATACTTTTCCATTTTTCTCTTCTTCTTCTCAGAAGGTGCTCTTTTCTCCAAGTCAGCGACGACCTACTTCGAGTCCGGCAGACCCTTGCGAACTACTTCTGGGTCGACTACGACCAAAGCCTGAGAAAACCGTTATTCCTCAGCTTGTTCTTCAGCAGGACGCTTCTCTTGTTCAAGATCAACGTTCGGTTGCTGAACCTCCTCTAACGGGACCTCCTTATACAGGTCTATCCTCAGCATAAATGTTCCCGAAGCAGAAGGGTGCACCTCCATACCCGCTGAGTCCGCAGGGTTCTGGTCAGTAATCGCGGGAAAATTCGATGTTCTATCTGCACTTTTTGATGGCAAATTTTTGGAAGCAGAGGCATCTGCGGACTTCTCGCATTCAGGTTCTCTAAAGTCGCGGACTGAGTCAGTTTTTGCTTTCCCCCTCTGGGAAGTTTTCCTATATGGCGGATAGGCGTTCCGCCCCTCTGGACAACCTTCTTGGTTCTCGTGTGCGGCTTGGGTTTCTCCGTCCTTGAAGAAAGATTGTCAAAGAACGCTCCAAGCCTAGCCATCCCGCACTGTAACGTATAGACGACAAGTGGTGAGAATTGACCTATGGCGGTAACAGCTTTTGGCAAACGCAGAATTTCCAGCAATATTTATAGCGCTGACAGCATTAATGAGGGTTGCGTACTCGGCGGTCAAGCAAACATTTTCGAAGTTCTCCGTAACTTAAAAATGTGCGGGGATTATGTTAACCCCAAAATCTGCAACATGTTCAACAGGGACCCAGGTCCTTCTTCAGTAGCGGACTCACTTCTCCAGTCCGCCCAGGTCGGTATAGCCACATTCAAGATCCAGTTCTCCAGTGGCGGGCTCAATCCTCCAGTCCACCCAGATTGTCCAGTCGGGATGTTTTCCAGCCCAGGCAAGTCTCCTTGATAGGCAAACTCGATTCTCCAGTCCGCCCAGGTCGCTGTTTCTCTAGAGCAGCCTCGTACGCCAGCTCCTCAAGCGGACTCAAGCATCAGCCTGCGTAGGATGCTGCCCTTCAGCCAGAATCGCCTCCTTGCAGAAATAGCCAGAAGCTCCACACCGCAAGTTAAGTCCACCCCTCTTGCGCGGACAAGCTTGTCTTCTCCTTTTTGTTTCCCGTTACCACTGACCGGTTCTCATGTACCCCGGGCAGCCGGTTATTTTAGTCCTGCCAGTTTGGGCAGGCCCCCTATCCTATAAATAGGGGGAAGAGGTGCACCCAAAGCACGCTGACTCGAGCCCAGGAGATAAGTTATTAGAGGCAGCAGACTCGAATCTTGGACTTTGTTGTCTCCAGCCTATCCCGGTAGCACGACGATCAGCTGTCCTTATTACTCCTTTCTCATATACTAGTAAACGGTTACTTGCAGTCTCCCCTACCTCTTTTTCCCTTTTGCTAGAATTAGAGGGCACATTTCTTGCATCAATAGGGCGGATTTGATAATTATGTCCGAAGCTGAAGGAGGATGACCTTGATATCTTTCTGAACGGGTTGCGACTTTTGGGGTTAACAAGTTATGTGATTAGATTTATAGTGTTTCCAAGACAATCACATAAACAATAAAAAAAATTTATAGTGGTTCTCAAAATTATGGGTACATCCACTTTCCCTCCCACCTTTCTAACTTCTAGTTAGACATGACACTTCTCCAATCTTATCTTCTAAGAGCTTACAAAATGATCCCATATGACCACTTTGTCTCCTCCAAGACCTACTGCTCAGGCACAAGGCCCTACAACTCAGTGATCCAAAGATCATCTACCTCAGGCCCAAAGGACTTACCACTCAGGCTGGGAGGACAGCCCTACAATAGATCCACAAAGGATTCTACCTCAGAGAAAATGACTATCCTAAAATCTCAAGCAAAAAGGCCCTACCTCAGATCCAAATCTGGGTCCTACCTCAAACCCAAAGGTCCTACACTCAGAGAGAATGACTCTTTTATCTCAGACTCAAAATCCCTACAGCTAAGTGATCAACTAATCACCTACCTCAGATCCAAACTAGATCCTACGGCTAAGTTTCACACTTGAATCCTACTACTCAGGACATATCCCTACTCTAAGATTCTCAAAGATTCATACCTCAGATAAACTTGTGATCCTACACACAGATCTACACTTGGATCCTACTACTCAGGCCATAGCCTTACTCTGAGATTCTCATCAGAATCCTACCTCAGATTAGCAAGTGATCCTTCACTCAGATCCACACTTGGATCCTACAAATCCGATCCACACTTGGATCCGCACATTTCTGGCCGATCGTACTCGGTCATTTTATAAAGTACGCATACTGGTTCTGCCCGTGTGATTTACTTCATGCATGGTTTCCTCTTGTGTGTTTTGCCCATATGTCAAGAAGTTTCGGCGCAAATTCTATCTAAGCCATTGGTTTTTAGGCTTTCAGAGTTCTATCTTCCGCCCGATTTTGGGGATTTTAGAGCCCGTTTTTAGGGTTCTCTCGAGTAACCATAGCTGTCATCTTCTCCCCTTTACCAAAGTATTTCCAAGGAAGGTGAAGAACTAGAGATGACCCACTAGTTCTCTACGAATCTGAAGCCATAAGCATTGGAGGAGCATTTCAAGAGAAAAGTCTCATATGCTGGAGGTGAGAGCTTCGACTGTACTACGGGGATGTAACCATATGACCACACTTGGATTCCACACTTGGATCCCATATGACCACCTCAGATCCACTCTTGCATCCTCCTACTCAGATTAGCAAGTGATCCCACAATCATCCTTTATATAATTAGGCCTACAAATCAGATCTGTTAAGATCCTATAGTGTGTGAGTGTGGGTTGTTTGACTATGGCGACAAAGAAATTTCTCCGAGCCTTCTTCTTATTCCCGAGCTAAGATATCCTCAGCCCTAACATCTTCACAACAACACGTGTTTGGTATTGTATCCACAATGTACCAGATTTGAAGATGCCCCTAAACAAGCTAAGGTGAATAGATAATGTATTTGATGACTTTCTTCAAGATGTGCTTGCAGCTATTCCATGCTAAGTACACACCAATGTCAGGGTGCAGTGGGTAAATATACACGGGTCTGCGCAACGTAATCCCTCGTTGAGTAGATCAGTGTGTTGGCTCATGTGTACTCTCTCTATTGGAATGTACTTTTTTCAAGTACAGGGCTGAGATAGATCAAGAGCAGAAGAGGAGCAAAGATGGGTCAAAGACCAAGTGAAGTGGAAGGAAGAAGAAATCTTACAAGGAAAATTCGACGGGAATCACCAAGTGATTCTCGCCGATTCGACGGGAATCTCTAGTGATTCTCGCCGAATCGTCGAGAATCACTCGCTGATTCCTGCCTGCTGCATCTGGCTGACTCAATGCCTTCAAGAATTCTGCTAAGGCAGAATCGGCGGGAATCACCAAGTGATTCTCGATGATTCGTCGAGAATCACTGCGCATTCCCGTCGATTCCCTCCGGATGACCCGAATTCCAACTGGAAGTCAAACAAGGAAAACTCGACGGGAATCGTAAGTTATTCCCGCCGACTTCGATGGGAATCACCAGCGATTCTCGCCGAATTTGACTTAGGTATTTTTTTGTCTGCTCGATGGACCGGTCCTTGTCGTCATGCGCTGTTTCGGCCCATGCATAGGGTTGACCTGGTGGGTCCCCCAACGACTATCTTGGGATGTCTTTGGGTATAAATACTCATGTATTTTGAAACCCTAAGGACAAGCAAAATAGTATATTCATATCTACGAAATCGAGCCGACGTCAACCTAGCTGATCGCCGAACTCCACTGCTCACCGTCGCCGCTCGCAAGATCGTCATCGTTGCAGATCTCAGATCTTCTCTGATCTCCCGATGACAGAAATGAAGCTAAGCTTTGCGTCTCACGTATCTCTCTTGAGATCCTTTGTCTCTTGATTTGTTGAGCGGGAATATCTTTCCCCTCCGAATCGATTAAGACGATCGATCCAAGTAAGATCGTTGGTAGAACTCGCTAGCTTCGTCAAGAAGTTTGGATCTACAAAGCATCACCGCCGCAATCCTTTGCTGTCGCCGATCTCGGGAAGATCCTCTCCAAGAGAGTGCTTCGGTCGTGGACTCTTCGTCTTCTTCAAGAACGCTTCATCGAACGAAGAGGGACATCGAGCTCTCCATACGTAGTTTGTATTTCTATACATTCTATTTCCATTTTGTTGTAAGGGAATTTTGATTCCTAGTTGTAAGGGTTTGGTGCAACCCGTGGTGAAGGAGTAGTGACTCCTTTGGGTGGAAGGGTTTCTTCCATAGTGTGAGGATTGGATTTCAATCCTGTTGGTGAAGTGACCGAGTCGTCCCTTGTTGGGAGATAGGTCTAAAGGGGGAGAGTGGACGTACCCAAATCGGGGAACCACTATAACTGCCTGTGTGTTTCTGTGTTGTGCTTGTCTTGTTTTCTTGTGCAGGTTTATTTTTAATTTCGCAAAAACACTGCAAATCACCTATCCCCCTATAAGTGAAGCTAGTTGACACTAGATTGACTTTCAAGAGGTATCAGAGGGAGGTTACTCGTCAATAAGGTTAACACCTTGAGTAAGTTCCCGTATCTAGTGTCAATAAGAAAGAAGATCTCTGAAATGGAAGGACTCAAGTATTCAGGGAAGATCCCAGTGTGCACCAAGTTGAACTTCCCTATCTGGAAGGATAGGATCAGGTACTATATGGAAGTAGTGGACCCACGACTCTTCATGATAGTGGAGGAGGGACTTTATATCCCCACTAAGGCCTCCACCATTGATCCTACCAAGAAAGTGCCCAATAAACTTTATGAAATGGATAAGGCTGAGATGGTGTTTGTCGGACTTGACATGAAAGCTCAGAACATTCTGGTAAGCGCGGTCGATGATTCCATGATGCAGGTTTTCTGCAACTGCAGGACTGCAAAGGATATTTGGCACTGCCTGATCATCTTGATGGAAGACACTGATGAAGTAAGGGATGATCGAAGATCCCTTCTGAACCAGAAGTACGAAGCCTTCAGGCAAGGTCCCAAGGAAGAAATCGGAGTGACATTCGAGAACTTCCTGAAGATCGTCAATGCCCTGAAGGGCTATGGCAGAGTATTCACCGATGGTGAACTAAATGACAAGTTCCTTAGATCTCTTACTAAGGAATGGGACACCAAGATCTGCGCCATCAGAGAATTTGGCAGGCTGGCAGAAACAGATCCCCAGATTCTATTTGGGAAACTTCTGTCCGATGAGCTTCAGCTGAACACCAGGAAAGCGGAAGAAGAAGCCGATAAAGCCGCTGCCAGAGAGAAGACTGTAGCCCTAAAAGCCAATCACTCAAGGAAAGGCAAGAGTGCAGCCTCATCCCGCTCTCGGAAAATGGATGAGGAAGATGAATCTGAGCCATGCTCTTCCTGCTCAGAGCTATCTGAAGAAGACTTCTCCCTCATCAGTCGGGAGTTCAAGAAGTTCCTCAAGTTGAGGAATCAAAGAAAGAGAGAGGGCTCCTCCTCCAGACATCAGAAGAAGAATCATTCTTCTGACAGGTATGAATCCAAACAGAACAAACATCGCTATAATGACATTATTTGCTTTGGATGCAATAAGCCAGGTCACGTAATCGCTGACTGCCACCAAGGCAAGAGATATAAGGGGAAGGGAGAGGAGCACAAGTCCTCTAGGGATAAGAAGAAGGAGAGGAGCTACATCGCCAAAAAGCCAAAGACACTGAGTGAGTCTAATTCCTCAGACTCTAGTGATGATGAGGAAGCCTACTTCGGGCTTGTGGGTTGCTCTTACTCAGAAAGTGACTACCCCCCATTTACTGGGAAGGTAAAAGCTCGTACCCCCCTCTTTGACTCTGACTAGGAGTCTCCTGATGATGATCTCGAGGACATCCCATCTGCCCGTGAAGCTGAGCTCCACGAAAAGTATGAGCTTCTGCTCAATACCTTTGAGGAATGCCGTAAGAGGTTGAGGGCTCAGAAAAAGGAAGTCAAATTCCTTAAGGCTGAGGGTGTGTCTCTAAGAGAAGAGATCACTTGCTTGATCTCTCTCCGACAGGAACACCTAGGCCTGACTTCTGAGCACCCAGAGTCTCTAAGGCTCCTTGACCCTAAACAGGAAGAAGTCAACAAGTTGGAAGAACAACTTGCGGCAGAAAGGAAGATTGTCAAAAGCTTCTCTATGCCAAAGACTGTTCTTCCACTGGTTGATACCTTCTCTACTCAGGCTTAGGGGGCTGGCTTGGGGCATGTGGGTGTGCCTGGTAAATCATCAAGGAGAAACATAAAGCAGAGGAAAAATAAGGCTGCTAAGAAGGCCTCTGCTGCAGAAAAGGGAAAGGCCCCACTCAACCTTGTTGAATTCAGGAAGCCTGGATTTCCCTACAATGAACAGGACTTTGAGTCAACCTATGGCCACTTCTTCTGGCCCTCAGTTGAAAAGCCCAAGAGCCGGTATGATGGTTGGGCCTTCCCCCGCAACTACGACGAGAGTGTCTTCAAGGCACCTTATGAGGAAATCCAAGTGGAAAATTATGGCCACTTCTTTAGCGGCCATAATAGGAAGCAGGCACCAAAATCCAAGCCTGTTATACTGAAGGAACGGGAAGTGAAGAAATCATGCGATTGCTGTCATCATGATGTCTCCACCTCCAGATCCAAGGCCCCAGCTGGACCCATCGTTCCTAGGGTGAAGCTGGAGCCTAGGAAGCGGTACAACAGGTTCGATTGTTTGTGCTGTGGCAAAGTTGGTCACTTTGCCGTGGATTGCTGGTTTAATCAAAGATTCAACGAGACTCCACATGTTAGTAATGCGAGGCCGACCACTTGTAAGGTTAACCACCCGAGGGGGAGTATGCTAACAAGGAATCTAGGACCAAAGTTTGATTTGGTTCCTAAAGGAAACTGATTCTGTTTTGCAGGTATGTCCAAAGGCCACCAAAACGCCAATCTGGTACTTGTACAGTGGATGTTCCCGGCATATGACCGGGACAAGAAGCCTGCTACGTGATTACTCTCTAGTCGAAAATGGACCCAAAGTCATCTTTGGAGGATCAGATCGAGGAGTCACCAGAGGTTACGGTATGATTTCCAACGGTATAATCTCTATCACCGACGTGGCCTATGTTGAAGGGCTAAGTCATAACCTGATCAGTGTAAGTCACTTGTGTGATAAAGGATATGACGTTAAGTTCTGCAAGGATAAATGCCTGATAATATCGTGTGCCTCTTCGGAGACGGTATTAACCGGCATTAGGAGCAAAAATATCTTTTGCTTAGATTTTCTTAGCTTAGACTCTTCTATCCCCGTGTGCCTAGTAGCAAAAGGCAGTGCATCTCTTTGTGAACAATGGCACAAGAGATTGGCACATTTTAATTTCAAGACTATTAATATGTTGTTTCTAAAAATTTAGTAAGGGATGCTCCCATTATTAAGTGCATCAAAGATAGCCCCTGTCCTACGTGCCAGAAGAGCAAACAGACTCGGGCTACCTTAAGGGGAATTCCAGACAAAGACTCTTCCAGATGTATTTATCTTCTGCATATGGACTTGTTTGGTCAAGTGTAAGTTCATAGCTTGGGAGGCAAGTCATATACGCTAGTGATTGTTGATGATCACTCTCGATTTACATGGGTGTTCTTCTAAAAACGAAAGTAAGATACGTTTGACATCTTCACTAGCTTTGTCAAGCAAATTCATAACGAACTTAACTGCTAAGTGGTCAAAATCAGAAGCGACCATGGAACAGAATTCGAATCTGGGGCAATGACAGAATTTTATGAAGAACATGGTATCTTTCATGAGTTTTCCTCCCCGCGTACTCCTCAGAAAAATGTAGTTGCGGAAAGGAGAAATAGAACGCTCATTGAAGCTTGCACGACAATGTTGAATGACGCTTCTCTCCCAGAATACTTCTGGGCAGAGGCTGTCAATACGACTTGTCATGTAGAAAACCGAGCATTGATCAACAAGAATCATCGTAAGACGCCTTATGAGCTACTGAAAGACAGGAAACCAACCATGTCCTATTTAAGGATCTTGGGCTGCAGATGCTATGTACTCAATAACGGGAAGTACCCGCGTACTAAATTTGGTGAAAAATGCTTCGAAGGCATATTTATGGGCTGTAGTAGCCATAGTCAGGCATATAGGGTTTTTAATAAGAAACCCCTAGTGGTAGAGGAGTCCATTAATGTTGTTTTTGATGAAGGAAGCTTGCTTCATAGCAATTCTTCCAGTGGCATTCTTGAAGATGCAGGTGCAAGACTTGAACAGCTAAGTCTCGATGAGACTGCTAAGGATGTAACTCCCAAGTACGTCAAGGTTTCCACCTCAACTCTAATTTGAGAAGTTGACGATCAGGATGGAGAAAATCTCCTAGAAGAAGGAGGAGCCCGAGAAGATGTCAGAGCTCCAGATGCCAGACTCCTAGAACTCCGTGACGTGAGGAATCATCCTAGAGATCAGATCATCGGAGATCCTCGTGACCGTGTCAGAACTTGAAGAGGTACAATTAATGAGATTTTGCACCTTAGTTTCCTGTCACAGGTTGAGCCAAAGAAGTTCGACAAAGCGAACAAAGATGCAGCATGGATACTGGCCATGCAAGATGAACTGCATCAATTCAAACGATGCAACGTCTGGACGCTTATTCCCAGACAAAAGAACCAGAATGTGATCGGCACCAAGTGGATCTTCAGAAACAAACTGGATGAACACAGTGTCATCATAAAGAACAAGGCCAGGCTAGTGGCTCACGGTTACAGACAGGAGGAGGGGACTGACTTCGACCAGACCTTTGCACCAGTTGTAAGGCTCGAGGCAATCAGATTGTTCCTGGCGTATGCTTCGCACAAAGGATTCACTGTCTATCAGATGGACGTGAAATATGCATTCCTCAATGGAAGATTGAAAGAGGAAGTATATGTCGCGCAACCCCCAGGTTTTGTTAATCCTACATTATCTAATCATGTTTATTTCCTTAATAAAGCGTTATATGGCTTGAAACAAGCTCCTCGAGCTTGGTATGAGACTCTGTCTAGTTTTCTTCTTGAGAACAAGTTCTCGAGAGGAAAAATAGATAAGACATTGTTTCTTAGGGAAGTCAAAGGCAAGATATTGTTGGTGCAAATCTATGTCGATGACATAATTTTCGGCTCTATGGACAACAATCTTTGCAAAAAGTTGTCTAAACTTATGCAAGGAAAGTTTGAAATGAACAGCATGGGAGAGCTAAAGTATTTCTTGGGACTTCAAGTGAAACAGTCTGAGGATGGAATTTTCATCTCTCAGACGAAGTTCACAAATGAACTCCTTAAGAAATTCGGAATGGAGAATGCAACCTCTATGAGGACTCCAATGGGATCCACTGTGTCTCTGGACAAGGATGAGAAAGGGAAACCTTTTGATGAAACCAAATACAGAAGCATAATTGGATCCCTGCTCTACCTTACTGCTAGTAGACCGGATATTATGTTTTCCACATGCGTATGTGCCAGATATCAGGTGAACACTAAGGAATCTCATTATGTCACTGCAAAGCGAATTCTTAGATACCTTTAAGGTACACCTAATCTTGGCTTGTGGTACCCTAGAAACAATGATGTCGAGCTAATAGGCTTTTCAGATGCTGATTTTTCAGGAAGTAGGGATGATAGGAAAAGCACTTCCGGGACGTGTCAATTCCTCGGAAGACGGCTTATTTCTTGGAACAGTAAGAAGCAGAATTGTGTCGCAACCTCCACGTCTGAATCTGAGTACATCTCAGCAGGCAGCTGTTGCGCACAACTTCTATGGATCAAGAATCAGCTCAAAGATTATGACTTGCAGTTCAGAGAAGTTCCGATGTATTGCGACTCCTCGAGCGCAATAGCAATTGCGAACAATCCTGTATCGCATAGCAGAACGAAGCATATTGAAGTGCGCTATCACTTCATTCGGGAGCATGTGGAAAACAAAGATATATCTCTCTGCTATGTCCCCACGGAAAAGCAGGTTGCAGATATCTTCACAAAGCCCCTAGACGAGGCCAAGTTTAGTCTCTTCAAAACTGAACTCGACATGCTGAACTATGAAGAGTGAAGACTGTACCGCTCAAGGCTCTTGGATCAAGGGGGAGCATCAGCAATGAAATCAAGCTCGAGCATGGATGCAAGATCTGAGGGGGAGCATGTGGCTACAAGTGAAGTCCCAGATTTGTACAAGCCGAAAAGGGGGAGATTACCCTCTCGGCTAAGGCTAAGGTGGCTGCCAACGTTAAGTATGCTCTCAGGAAAATGGTAATGAATCTCACTCTCAACTAAATTCTGAGGTTATGATTTTCATTCCCATATGTCCAATTAACCTTAGCTTTTAGGGTTTATGATTCTTCAAATAGGGGGAGATTGTTGGGTATTGTATCCACAATGTACCTGATTTGAAGAAGCCCCTAAACAAGCTAAGGTGAATAGATAATGTATTTGATGATTTTCTTCAAGATGTTCTTGCAGCTATTCCATGCTAAGAACACACCAATGTCAGGGTGCAGTGGGTCAATATACATGGGTCTGCGCATTGTAATCCCACGTTGAGCAGATCAGTGTATTGGCTCATGTGTACTCTCTATATTGGAGTGTACTTATTTTCAAGTACAGGGCTGAGATAGATCAAGAGCAGAAGAGGAGCAAAGATGGGTCAAAGACCAAGTGCAGAGGAAGGAAGAAGAAATCTTCCAAGGAAAATTCGACGGGAATCACCAAGTGATTCTCGCCGATTCGACGGGAATCACTAGTGATTCTCGCCGAATCGTCGAGAATCACTCGCCGATTCCTACCGACTGCATCCAGCTGACTCAACGCCTTCAAGAATTCTGCTAAGGCAGAATCGGCGGGAATCACCAAGTGATTCTCGCCGATTCGTCGAGAATCACCGCGCATTCCCGTCGATTCCCTCCGGATGACCAGAATTCCAACTGGAAGTCTACCAAGGAAAATTCGACGGGAATCGTAAGTGATTCCCGCCGACTTCGACGGGAATCACCAGCGATTCCCGCCGAATTTGCCTTAGGTATTTTTTTGTCTGCTCGCTGGACCGGTTCTGGTCGTCACGCGCTGTTTCGGCCCGTGCGTAGTGTTAACCTGGTAGGTCCCCCAACGGCTATCTTGGGATGTCTTTGGGTATAAATACTCATGTATTTTTAAACCCTAAGGACAAGCAGAACAGTATATTTATATCTATGAAATCGAGCCTCCGTCGACCTAGCTGATCGCGGAACTCCACTACTCGTCGTCGCCACTCGCAAGATCGTCGTCGTTTAAGATCTCAGATCTTCTCTGATCTCCCGACGACAGAAATGAAGCTAAGCTTAGCGTCTCATGTATCTCTCTTGAGATCCATTGTCTCTTGATTGGTTGAGCGGGAATATCTTTCCCCTCCGAATCGATTGAGACGATCAATCCAAGTAAGATCGTTGGTAGACCTCGGTAGCTTCATCAAGAAGTTTGGATCTACAAAGCATCGCCGCCGCAATCCTTTGCCACCGCCGATCTCGGGAAGATCCTCTCCAAGAGAGTGCTTCGGTCGTGGACTCTTCGTCTTCTTCAAAAATGCTTCATCGAACGAAGAGGGACACCGAGCTCTCCATACGTAGTTTGTATTTCTATACATTCTATTTCAATTTTGTTGTAAGGGAATTTTGATTCCTAGTTGTAAGGGTTGGGTGCAACCCGTGGTGAAGGAGTAGTGACTCCTTTGGGTGGAAGTGTTTCTTCCATAGTGTGAGGATTGGATTTCAATCCTGTTGGTGAAGTGATCGAGTCGTCCCTTGTTGGGAGATAGGTCGAAGGGGGAGAGTGGACGTACCCAAATCGGGGAACCACTATAACTGCCTGTGTGTTTCTGTGTTAAGCTTGTCTTGTTTTCTTGTGCAGGTTTATTTTTAATTCCGCAAAAAGACTGCAAATCACCTATCCCCCCGCCCCCATAGGTTAAGCTAGTTGACACTAGATTGACTTTCAACACGAGTCTTGAGTTGGAAGCAACTTTGTAGATCTGCAGCTCTGCACCTTGCTGAACTGGACCAGAAGATCAACTCTCTCTTCTACACAGCTCTATAAATTTATCTTCAGGAAAAGTTCTGCTGGATCTATGAAGTAACTACTATTGGGGCTTTTTCCCTTAACAACTTCTCAAGCTTAGATAAACTCAGCCCTGTCTTACAAATTGCTGAAACCAGATTACTCAGCTTCTTCTCAGAAATAGGACTTTCTGATCTTTTTGTTAAAGATGATTTGATTCTTCATAGAATAGCTTCTCCAACAGCTAACTATCTGTGAGTCACAGTCTAACTTGCTTTTGCTCTTGGATTAGCACTTTGAATTGGTTCTCCAAGATCTTCAATTATGGTGAGCAGGAAGATGAAGAAAATCAGAAATTTCCAAAAGCTGCTTCTTCTTCCTCGATCTCCGCCTTTTATTATTATCCCATCAACGGCTCTTTGAGTAGTGGGTCCCACATTTAACTTCTTCGCAACTACCAGCTTTTACATTAATTGCTATACTGAAGGCAAGCGGCGATATTTGTTGCGTACTGTAGCTTTCCCGCAAAAAATTCAAATTCAATTGACTTGTTGACTTTGCTGACGTCACTTTCTGTAGACTTAGCCAAAATCAAACACCTTTAGTATAGGCATTGAGTGAGTAATCTTCACTCAACGCCAAAACACTTAGACAAATTTTCTGTCACTAGGTGTTGTGTGAGCAACCTTCACTCAATGCCAAAACACATAGAAAAAGTTCTCTGCCATTAGGCGTTGAGTGAGCAAACTTCACTCAATGCCAAAACACTTAGAAAAGTTTTTTGTCATTAGGCGTTGAGTGAGCAACCTTTACTCGACGCTAAAACACATAGAAAAGTTTTCTATCTCTAGGCGTTGAGTGATTGAGCTTCACTCAACGCCAAATTGTTTTACTGGAGTTCTATCACTTGACTTTGAGTGAGTAAGCTTCACTCAACACCATAACACTTAAATTTGATTTTACTCACTTGACGTTGAGTGAGTAAGCTTCACTCAATGCCAAACTACTTAACATATTTCCTTCTGTTAGCAGGCGTTGAGTGAGCAGTTTTCACTCAACGCATTTGGACTTAGCCAAATTTATGTTGAATCACAGTCTCTGACTGACTAAGGTTCAGTCAACGCTTTTTATCACATGGCGTTGAGTGAGTAAGCTTCACTCAACGCCTATGGACTTAGTCAAATATCTACACGGATTTTCCGTGGCGTTGACTATCTGAGTTATACTCAGCGATTTATGTTGTATGGCGTTGAGTGCGTAGACTTCACTCAACGCTTGTGGACTTAGTCAAATATCTACACAGATTTTTCGTATCGTTGACTGTCTGAGCTATACATAATGATTTATTTTGTATGGCGTTGAGTGAGTAGACTTCACTCAACGCTTGTGGACTTAGCCACATTTCTGCCTGTTTCTTCTTAGGCTTTCAATGCCTTAGCCTGTCACACAGCTTTTTTATGTATGACGTTAAGTGAGTAGACCTCACTCAACGCCTGTGGAATTAGCCACATTTTTTGCTTGCCAATAGCTTGGCTTTGACTATGGATGTTATACTCAGCTCTATTAGCCACATGGCGTTGAGTGAATAGACTTCACTCAACATTGTTGACTTAGACAGTTTTTTGTCTTTCCTATAGCTTGCCTAGTCATCACCTGTCTTGGCCACTTGAATCAACCTGTCTAATCAATGCATAGAAGGTACCCTGCATACATAGAACTTGTAGGACATGCTAGATTACAACATGTGCATACCATTATCTACAAGGCCTTCCTCAAATCTAGGACATTGGGATCAATGGACCCAAAAATTTGCCCCTATTTTAAGATGTTAAAACCTAAGACAATGTATGCACTAACAAAAATATGCAACATATACAGTAAAAGACACATTGCATAACTCAGATAAAATAATGAACCTAATCAAAAATGATTTGTCATTTATCATAGAAGTGTACAACCACGTATCCGGCGAGTGGGGCCGGCAGGAGCCAGATTGGCCAAGTCTAGCCCAGACCCCAGGCGAGCCAAGCCCACGGCGCCGAGTGAGGCGAGCTCATTCAACACCTTCGGCCATGGTGCCGAGTGAGGCGAGCACACTCAACGCCTTCGACCATGGCGCCGAGTGAGGCGAGCTCACAAAACGCCTTCGGACATGGCACCGAGTGAGGCAAGCTCACTCAATGCCTTCGGCCATGGCGTCGAGTGAGGACAGTTTTGTCAATGCCTTTTGACCTCGGCGTTGAGGGACATCCCGACACCAGCTCAGCTCGCAAGGGTCGTCGAGCCCAAGTCGGCGATTTCTGTACCGATCGTCGAGCTCAGCTCGACGAGCTGCTTGCACGATCGTCGAACTTGCGGTGAGCGAGCAGGGTGGGCCGAGCCTGTTCTCGCCTATTGCCGAGCCGAGGCAGCGAGTACCAGCCCCATCAGTACTCGCTGCCCTTGCCGAGTAGAGATATTTGCAGGGCAGCTCGCCCCCCCTTTCAGTTGTGTTGTATTTTTACCCTTTGGCCCCCGCTGGCCTGCCCATAGCCCGTTAGAATAGCGGAGTCTCACTGTTGGCAGACCCAAGTGTGCTGCACATAGCTATTCAGAACAGCGGAGTTTGGTTGTTGGCAGGCCTGCCCAAGGGGTTTTCAGTAATTTCAGGCTAGTAGAGGTTGGTTATTTGTAACTCCCCGTTTTTTTTTCAGCGATTATTTTTATTCTCGTTTGGCGTTACGATGATGCGTTTCCGTGGCTTGTGCCATGTGTGGAGTACGGTTTAGCTCCTTAGAACTGAGTGCCCTGTTTGGTAGCCTGTTGGCAAGATCTCCCTAGCAAACCGAGTCGTTTTGGTGACCCGGTGTGGCCTCTCGGGGGGATGTTTGTGTTTGGCTTTGTTTGGGTGTAACTCGAGTTCTGTTCGTCGAAAGTTAATTTCGACTTCGCCGTTGCGTTCGTAGCGTGGGTATTTAGCTACGGTGCGAATTTCGTCGAATTCCGAGGTAGTTCGGTTTTCGCGTCGATTTGGTGCTTTATGTAATTTTGTAATTAATAATATAATTATATAATTATATATATATAGATATATATAGGTGAATAGAACGATCATCTTCTTCACGATAGAAAACCGTCGGCCCCTTGTACGAGAGAAACGGAGTAACCGCCTACCTTGCCTTCGGACGCCGATTCCCGGAGCGTTTGTGGACGGAATTCGATTCCGAGAGTGGATTCGGATTGCTCTCGTCGAGACCTTCATTCCTGCGGTAAGAAATTCGATTTTCGTGGAGTTTTGGAAGGATTGGAATTTTCGGTTTTGGAAGTTTTCCGCCATTAATGGCCGAGTCTTTGTTCTAGGTGTTGCGGCCGTTTTGATCTGTGCGAAGAGGAGGAAAGCAGTCCAAAGCTTCGCTGTGAATTGAGGCAAGTGGTATTCTTGCCCTTGCCAAGTGTTTTCTTTGATTTTATTTGCTGAAATTGAAATCCCGGTTAGCCCAGGTTAGAGGCCTTGTTGTTCTCATTTTCTTGCTAACTATAGGGCTTAGTTCTTCCTACTGAAACCCCCCCCCCTATGTTGTGATGTTTGGAATCCAAATTGTCGGCGTGAAGCCGTTGTTTCCCTTGCTCTGATGTTGCTCTGGTTCGGGTGTAGCCGAGAGGGAGAGTTAGGAGGGGGGTGTGGTTGCCAGTTTCCTTCATTAAGATATTATTCGAATGGTTAGGCATAGTTTGAATGGTAGTAGCGTGCGACGTGATAGTTGTCTACTGCTACTGCAGTGGCGTGAGTCGTGTGCGCGTTCCGGTGTCGTTCGGGAAATTCCAAACGGTGCAGGTTGACCATGCACGGTCATCAACCTTTAGGGCGCACGACCACTGGTCGTGTGCCTCTGTTCGTGCGCGTATAAATTTCAGTTTCCAAAGTTCTGTCTCGGGCAATCGCACGAGCGCTGGCAATAGTGCGCACGACCACTGATCGTGCGACACTGATCGTGCGCAGTTGCTAGGTTTTCTGTCAGGTTTTCCAGGTTCGTTTCGCACGATCATCAGCCGATGAGTGCGCACGACCACTGATCGTGCGTCACTGATCGTGCGCTTTGTATATTTTCTTTTGATAGGCGAATTTAGATGGTTTCGAGTGCGGGAGTTTAAATACTCAAGTGGCAGGCAACTACTCGAGTTTTGGATCTTCTGCCTTGGTCGTTCGACTGTCGTCGAGCTCCGCATTCTTTAGTGGGCTTGTGGGTAGTAACATTATTTTGGCGGCGAGTGAGGCTAGCTCACTCAACGCCAAAGTTTAGGTAGGCACTGAGTGGGTTTCACTCAACGCCTAGTCGTGTTGATTTATTTCAACACTCTTCCTTTACCTTGTATTTCATTTCCGAGTGGATTTCCAGTTGTATTTCTGGGTTTTCCTTGTCGGCCGTTTTCTTTATTTTCCTAAAGGCCGAATCGTGGGTCGTGGATAGTAGTGGTGGTTGTAGCTCTTTATGGGGGTGGAGTTGTGCGATATAGCCAAGGCCACCCATGGATTTCTTGCTCCAGGTACGGGCTGGGCATGTCGGGTGGAAGGTCCCTTGTGTTTTCACGTGTTGACCCTCGAGCTTTTGACTTGGACATGGTGGATTGGGGGACTGCGTTTGCCTTCGATCCGGTTCCTCGTTGTTGTTTTTGCTACTATCACTTCCCGCAGTTTAGGGTGTTAGAAGTTTCTTCTTTGGTAGTTTGCAGCATTCTGGCTCTTGGTAGCCTAGTAGGCCCTACAGGATGTGGTTCCTGGGCTGGGTCGTTGCTGTTTCTTTACACGTTGTGCATTTCTTGTTGTCCTGTTTTGGACAGTTGTGACTCTTTCTACTGCATGTTTCCTGTTATTTTGTCCTTTTGGTTGACTCTTTCATGCAGTTTTACCTTGATTTTTGCTTGCTGAGGTATTCTGTTTTCTTTTGGAATGCCTCAGGTTCTGAGCTGTAGCCAGTCTGGTGGCTAGTTGGAGGTGTTGTTGCTGGTGGACTCCCGGACTTTGGAGTTTTGTTTACCTTGTTTGTGAGGTTGTTTTCAGTACTTTCTTACAGACATATATGTGTGCTGGTGGGTTCGTGTCAGGTTGTTGGCGCCCACTAGTAGTTTTTACCTTGTACTAGATATATACTATTGCTGCTACCATTTATTTTTCTAGAGATAGTCTACTTGCTTTGAGAAGGTTTTATGCTAGGTTGCTAGTTATTTTTAAACTATAATTATTATTATAAATGAAGCTCATGATCAGCATGTTTTGTAAACTTAATCACTATTTTCCAAATCACGTACGAAAACCGTTTTCTTATATATATTATATAAACTAAGTGTAGTGTCTTGCATAGCATGAGTGGTTCTCTTGGGACCCTTATGCGCTCTTTAGGGTGTAAAACCTAATTAAAGTATTTTTCCGCAGCGTTTAAATATAGTTTTCTTTTGTGGACTAGATGATCCACTGAGCCGAGGGATACAGACTCTAAACATAACTGATTTTCTATTCATTAAGCACATGATTTTCTTGCATAAAGATTGTAGTTGGATTTGCCTGAGCGTCAGCAGTTATCCCCTGCTTGACGTGGCATCATGACGCGTGTTTTCTCTTACTCTGATAATTCTTAATTCGGAGAAAATGCGGGTTGTGACAGTTGGTATCAGAGGGAGGTTGCTTGACAAGTTAGTTGGGCAACCTTCCTTGGATGCTTTTAGTAGTTCAGCATCATGTCATTCACACACCGATATGTCATCAGCACGTCTTGGCAAAAGCACGAACACTACACTCATAGCATAACATGAAGTATACGGGGCATATTATGTAGTATGGGATGCATAATATGTGTTCGTATATGGATCCACCATAGGGGCTACATGTGAGGGTTATGTAGTATGGGATGCATAACCTCACCACATGACTGCGACTAGCACGTTTCTTTTTCGTTGCATGGAAATGTTATGTAGTATGGGATGCATAACATTTTCATGTGTACGCCGCTCATATCATGCATTAGGGCCTTTTTAGAATGCATAGCACAATCATGCATATCATAACATTGCGTAAGCACAACGCGCCGAGCTAAAGATTTGCAGGATGACATATGTACACACATAAGTTTTCAAACTAACATAAGTTCATGCATCCGATCTAGGCACAAGAGTTAGTGAGGTGGTGGTTAACCATCCTAGGTTAGGGCATATCATCTAATTATTGTGAAGAAGATAAACTCTCAGAGCAAGTTTAGCAGCTTTAAGTCTATATCTACATATGTATTGTCTGTACTGGTAGTCGGTTCTAGTCGTGGGATTTGGATCTGATTTGCGTTGTAATGATTTTTAGGATGGCTAGGCGTCCTGCGACTCGATCGACTCCCTGTCTGAGGGTGAATCTTCTGGAGCTCAGAACGATGCGGTGATCGAGGGTCTGCGTCAGAGTAGCGAAGCTATGGGTAGGCAGTTGGAGGAGGTGCAAGCCCAGATTCAGTCTTTGGTGGCAGTTGTGGCAGGGCAGGCTCAGGGTGCGCAAGTTCCTGCGGGGGGGTTAGCTGTTCCTCCTCCTCCTGCACCCTTGAGACCTCCAGTGGTGGTGCCAGCAGAGATGGCCTTCATCTCGCAGTTTCAGAGGCTGAGCCCTCCCACTTATGATGGGAAGGCAGATTTCATGGTGATAGACGACTGGCTGATCTCCATGGAGGAGATGTTCTCGTACTCAGGGATTTCAGATGATCAGAGGGTGATGATAGCCGCCTATCAGCTTAAAGGTTTGGCTAAGAGTTGGTGGCTGAGAGAGAAGGAGAGCCTGGTAGCCTGATGCTCTTGGGAAGTGTTCAAGGAGATGCTGTTGAGGAAGTTCTTACCCTCGGTCGAGCGTGACCGCCTCATGAATGATTTCCTCTATCTGAAGCAAAGGCAGCTCACGGTGGGTGAGTATGAGATAGAGTTTAGTAAGTTGAGCCGTTTTGCCCCTGGATTGGTCAGCGTTGAGGCTGATCGAGTTAAGCGATTTCTCGGTGGTTTGAGGAGTGAGGTGCAGCAGTTGGCCAGTGCTTATGGGTCAGTGACTTATGCTGGAGTTGTAGAGGCTGCTCTTAAGGTTGAGGCCATTGAGACGGCGAAGAGCAGAGGCCAGCAGTTGAGGAAGGATAAGAGGAAGTTGGTAGAGGAGAAGAAACCCCTGGTACCCGATGCTGTTCCGGGAAAGAGGAGCAGGGTGGTGTGCAGTTTTTGTGGCCGGTCAGGCCATCCTGTTGAGAGGTGTTTCAAGAAGGCGGCAGCTCAGAAGAAGGAGCAGGTTCATGCTATTCAGGGTGCTCCTGGGAGAGATGTCTCTTGTTCAGTTTGCAAGCGATCCGGGCATGATGCAGCCCAGTGTTGGTCCAGGGATAGAGTCTGCTATCAGTGTGGGCAGAAGGGTCACGTTAAGTCGAGGTGTCCTCAGGTCCAGTCAGCTCTTCCTGCAGTTCCATTGCAGGCATTACCTCCACCTCAGCGTGTGGACAAGGGAAAAGGGAAGCTGAACGTGATTTCTTCCGAGGAGGCTCAGACTTCGACCCAGGTGATCTCAGGTTAGTAGTTTGTTGTTTTCTTTCTAGCCTGGTAGTTTAGTTGCTAGATTATTTGCGGTACTGTTGTGCTAGTTCCTTAGCCTTGTGCGTTCCTATATGGAAATTTAAGGTGAAGAACCGCTGGGCGCGTGTTCTGTTTGACTCCGGCGCTACCCACTCGTTCGTGGCTAGAGCCTTTGTGGAGCGTCATCGGTTGTCTCTAGATCGTGTTCGGGATTCCTTCCGTGTCAAGTTTCCCTCTGGTGAATCTGTGTTGTCAGATTTGGGTATTTTGGATTGCCCAGTTTTGTTGGGGGATTTTCTTGCGAAGGCGGATCTGAAGATGATTGATCTAGAGGACTTCGATGTCATTTTGGGCATGGACTGGCTCTCTCGGTATGATGCGGTCATTCAGTGCAAAGGAAAGCGCTTGGACTTCATCAGGGACGACGGTCAGCCCGGCAGCGTGTATGCTGATCCGTGTCAGGATTCTCCTGTTCTCTCTGCGGTATGTGTTCAGAGATTGTTTCTTTCTGATTGTTGTGTTTGTTTAGTCTCGGCGGTTGGAACCGTTGATAGCGTGCCACGCTTGGAGGAGATTCCTATTGTTCATGGTTTCGCCGATGTTTTTCCTGATGATCTTCCTGGTATCCCTCCTGAGCGGGATGTGGAGTTTGTTATTGATTTGGAGCCGGGTACGCGTTCTATTGCTAAGGCGCCGTACCGGATGGCCCCTCGTGAGTTAGAGGAGTTGCGAATTCAGTTAGATGAGTTGTTGGCTAAAGGTTTTATCAGGCAGAGTTCGTCGCCTTGGGGTGCTCCTGTTTTGTTCGTAAAGAAGAAAGATGGGTCGATGCGGCTTTGCATCGACTATAGAGAGTTGAACAAGGTCACTATCAAGAACAGGTACCCTCTGCCGAGGATCGATGATTTATTTGACCAGTTGCGTGGTAGCACGGTGTTCTCCAAGATCGATCTTCGTTCGGGCTATCATCAGCTCAGGATCCGTGAGGCAGATATTCCACGGACTGTGTTTAGGTCGAGGCATGGGCACTTTGAGTTTTTGGTGATGTCGTTTGGTCTGACCAACGCACCATCAGCCTTCATGGATATGATGAACAGGGTGTTCAAGGATTTCCTAGACAAGTTCGTTGTGGTCTTCATTGATGACGTGTTGGTTTATTCTCGCAGTGCTGAGGAGCACGAGCAGCATTTGCGTTTGGTCCTATCAGAGTTGAGGAACCACAAGTTATTTGCCAAGTTGAGCAAGTGCGAATTTTGGTTGCCTCAGGTTTCTTTTCTAGGCCACGTGGTGAACAAGGATGGGATCTCGGTTGACCCAGAAAAGATTGCAGCAGTGACGGATTGGAGTAGGCCGAATACTCCTAAGGAGATCAGAAGTTTCTTAGGGTTGGCTGGCTATTACAGGAGATTCGTGGAGGGTTTCTCTTCTCTAGCCGCACCGTTGACCAAGCTGACTCAGAAGAATGTGGCTTTTGTTTGGAGCGAGAAGTGCGAAGAAGCTTTTCAGGAGTTAAAGAGGAGATTGTGTACTGCTCCCGTTCTGACCCTTCCTACTGAGGGCGTGGATTATGATGTGTATGTGGATGCTTCGCATATAGGACTGGGATGCGTATTAATGCAGGATGGAAAAGTAATTGCTTATGGGTCAAGGCAGTTGAAAACTCATGAGCGGAATTATCCTACGCATGACCTTGAGTTTGCAGCGGTTATCTATGCGTTGAAGTTGTGGAGGCACTTACTTTATGGGGCTCAGTGCAAGATTTTTACTGACCATAAGAGCCTGAAGTACGTGTTCACGCAGAAGAGTTGAATCTGCGTCAGCGGCGGTGGCTTGAGTATGTGGCGGATTATGACGTAGAAATCCAGTATCATCCGGGCAAGGCCAATGTGGTGGCCGACGCCCTGAGCCGAAAGACGGGAAAGATCTTTAACCTCTCCGCCGATCGATTAGTTGAGGAGTTCCTCCTTATGGATATTTCAGTGGGATGCTGTAGTTTGCAGAGTAGCTTATCAGTGGAAGAGCCGTCCTGGATTTCTTTGACTAGACTGCATCAGAAGGACGATCCGGATCTGTTGCACCTTTTTACCAGGACAGAGAAGGGAGAGTTGCCAGATTTTTCTATTGATGATGCGGGTACTTTGAAGTACCGCGGCAGGTTTTGCGTTCCCGCTGTTGGGGACATTAAGAGTATGATTTGCAGTGAGGCTCATGGTTCCAGCGTTGCCTACCATCCAGGATCTACGAAGATGTACCGTGACTTAAGGCAAATTGCTTGGTGGTATGGTATGAAAGGAGATATAGCCCGATATGTTGCTGAGTGTCACACTTGCAAGCGTGTAAAGGCCGATCATGGAAGGCCTGGTGGTAAGTTGACTCCGCTAGAGATCCCGACTTGGAAGTGGGAGAGTATATCTATGGACTTCATTACGGGTTTGCCAAAATCCCCGAGAGGATATGATTCTGTTTGGGTTATAGTGGATAGATTGACGAAGTGTGCTCACTTCGTGCCTTATAAGATTGATTACCCGATGAAGAAGATAGCGGAGTTGTACTTGAATGAAGTCATCCGACTCCACGGTGTGCCGGTTAGCATCATTTCTGATCGAGACTCCCGGTTTACTTCTCGATTTTGGCAGAGTCTGCAGGAGGGTTTGGGTACGGATCTGAGGTATTCTACTGCGTACCACCCTCAGACCAATGGGCAGACGGAGCGGGTCAATCAGATTGTTGAGGATATGATCCGGTGCTATATTTTAGACCACGGTGGAGCGTGGGATGAGCGTCTGCGACTCATGGAATTTGCTTACAATAACAGTTATCAGGAAAGCTTGCAGATGGCTCCGTTCGAAGCTTTGTATGGGAGGCGCTGTAGGACTCCGTTGTTTTGGGCTGAGGCTGGTGAGAAGCCTTTGTTGGGTCCTGATGCTCTGGAAGAGATGGAAGTCGCCGTGAAGCTTATTCGGGAGAAGCTTCGGTTAGCTCAGGAGAGGTATGAAAAGAACGCCAATCGGCGTAGGTCTGCTTTGGAGTTTTTAGTAGGGGATCATGTATACCTCAAGGTTTCTCCAATGGTTGGTGTGAAGAGATTTGGTAAAAATCGGAAATTGGACCCAAGGTATGTGGGCCCGTTTGAGGTCTTGGAGCGGATTGGTGTGTCTGCATATAGATTGGATTTGCCAGCGAACTTCCCTGGTGTTCATAATGTTTTTCATGTTAGCCAATTGCGGAAGTGTGTGCGCAGCAGTGGGCAACTCTTGGATGTTGTGCCCCAGTTAGAGCCCAACCTCTCTTTCGTTGAGGTGCCAGTTCGTATTTTGGATACTCAGGAGCGTGTGCTGCGAAAGAAGTCCATACCGATGGTGAAAATTCTATGGAAAAATCAGGATTTGGAGAGCGCGACTTGGGAGCTAGAGTCGGCCATGAGGAGGGCGTACCCTCACCTGTTTCTCTGATTTGATCGGTATGTTTCCCTTTGTAACTTCTGTTTGTTACTTTTCCTTCTTTTGTAGGAGGGTTGTGCGTAAAGTTTCGGGACGAAACTTTCTTTTAGGGGGAGTGACTGTAACGCCCCGTTTTTTTTCAGCGATTATTTTTATTCTCGTTTGGCGTTACGATGACGCGTTTCCGTGGCTTGTGCCATGTGTGGAGTACGGTTTAGCTCCTTAGAACTGAGTGCCCTGTTTGGTAGCCTGTTGGCAAGATCTCCCTAGCAAACCGAGTCGTTTTGGTGACCCGGTGTGGCCTCTCGGGGGGATGTTTGTGTTTGGCTTTGTTTGGGTGTAACTCGAGTTCTGTTCGTCGAAAGTTAATTTCGACTTCGCCGTTGCGTTCGTAGCGTGGGTATTTAGCTACGGTGCGAATTTCGTCGAATTCCGAGGTAGTTCGGTTTTCGCGTCGAATTGGTGCTTTATGTAATTTTGTAATTAATAATATAATTATATAATTATATATATATATAGATATATATAGGTGAATAGAACGATCATCTTCTTCACGATAGAAAACCGCCGGCCCCTTGTACGAGAGAAACGGAGTAACCGCCTACCTTGCCTTCGGACGCCGATTCCCGGAGCGTTTGTGGACGGAATTCGATTCCGAGAGTGGATTCGGATTGCTCTCGTCGAGACCTTCATTCCTGCGGTAAGAAATTCGATTTTCGTGGAGTTTTGGAAGGATTGGAATTTTCGGTTTTGGAAGTTTTCCGCCATTAATGGCCGAGTCTTTGTTCTAGGTGTTGCGGCCGTTTTGATCCGTGCGAAGAGGAGGAAAGCAGTCCAAAGCTTCGCTGTGAATTGAGGCAAGTGGTATTCTTGCCCTTGCCAAGTGTTTTCTTTGATTTTATTTGCTGAAATTGAAATCCCGGTTAGCCCAGGTTAGAGGCCTTGTTGTTCTCATTTTCTTGCTAACTATAGGGCTTAGTTCTTCCTACTGAAACCCCCCCTATGTTGTGATGTTTGGAATCCAAATTGTCGGCGTGAAGCCGTTGTTTCCCTTGCTCTGATGTTGCTCTGGTTCGGGTGTAGCCGAGAGGGAGAGTTAGGAGGGGGGGGGGTGTGGTTGCCAATTTCCTTCGTTAAGATATTATTCGAATGGTTAGGCATAGTTTGAATGGTAGTAGCGTGCGACGTGATAGTTGTCTACTGCTACTGCAGTGGCGTGAGTCGTGTGCGCGTTCCGGTGTCGTTCGGAAATTCCAAACGGTGCAGGTTGACCGCGCACGGTCATCAACCTTTAGGGCGCACGACCACTGGTCGTGTGCCTCTGTTCGTGCGCGTATAAATTTCAGTTTCCAAAGTTCTGTCTCGGGCAATCGCACGAGCGCTGGCAACAGTGCGCACGACCACTGATCGTGCGACACTGATCGTGCGCAGTTGCTAGGTTTTCTGTCAGGTTTTCCAGGTTCGTTTCGCACGATCATCAGCCGATGAGTGCGCACGACCACTGATCGTGCGTCACTGATCGTGCGCTTTGTATATTTTCTTTTGATAGGCGAATTTAGATGGTTTCGAGTGCGGGAGTTTAAATACTCAAGTGGCAGGCAACTACTCGAGTTTTGGATCTTCTGCCTTGGTCGTTCGACTGTCGTCGAGCTCCGCATTCTTTAGTGGGCTTGTGGGTAGTAACATTATTTTTGCGGCGAGTGAGGCTAGCTCACTCAACGCCAAAGTTTAGGTAGGCACTGAGTGGGTTTCACTCAACGCCTAGTCGTGTTGATTTATTTCAACACTCTTCCTTTACCTTGTATTTCATTTCCGAGTGGATTTCCAGTTGTATTTCTGGGTTTTCCTTGTCGGCCGTTTTCTTTATTTTCCTAAAGGCCGAATCGTGGGTCGTGGATAGTAGTGGTGGTTGTAGCTCTTTATGGGGGTGGAGTTGTGTGATATAGCCAAGGCCACCCATGGATTTCTTGCTCCAGGTACGGGCTGGGCATGTCGGGTGGAAGGTCCCTTGTGTTTTCACGTGTTGACCCTCGAGCTTTTGACTTGGACATGGTGGATTGGGGGACTGCGTTTGCCTTCGATCCGGTTCCTCGTTGTTGTTTTTGCTACTATCACTTCCCGCAGTTTAGGGTGTTAGAAGTTTCTTCTTTGGTAGTTTGCAGCATTCTGGCTCTTGGTAGCCTAGTAGGCCCTGCAGGATGTGGTTCCTGGGCTGGGTCGTTGCTGTTTCTTTGCACGTTGTGCATTTCTTGTTGTCCTGTTTTGGACAGTTGTGACTCTTTCTACTGCATGTTTCCTGTTATTTTGTCCTTTTGGTTGACTCTTTCATGCAGTTTTACCTTGATTTTTGCTTGCTGAGGTATTCTGTTTTCTTTTGGAATGCCTCAGGTTCTGAGCTGTAGCCAGTCTGGTGGCTAGTTGGAGGTGTTGTTGCTGGTGGACTCCCGGACTTTGGAGTTTTGTTTACCTTATTTGTGAGGTTGTTTTCAGTACTTTCTTACAGACATATATGTGTGCTGGTGGGTTCGTGTCAGGTTGTTGGCGCCCACTAGTAGTTTTTACCTTGTACTAGATATATACTATTGCTGCTACCATTTATTTTTCTGGAGATAGTCTACTTGCTTTGAGAAGGTTTTATGCTAGGTTGCTAGTTATTTTTAAACTATAATTATTATTATAAATGAAGCTCATGATCAGCATGTTTTGTAAACTTAATCACTATTTTCCAAATCACGTACGAAAACCGTTTTCTTATATATATTATATAAACTAAGTGTAGTGTCTTGCATAGCATGAGTGGTTCTCTTGGACCCTTATGCGCTCTTTAGGGTGTAAAACCTAATTAAAGTATTTTTCCGCAACGTTTAAATATAGTTTTCTTTTGTGGACTAGATGATCCACTGAGCCGAGGGATACAGACTCTAAACATAACTGATTTTCTATTCATTAAGCACATGATTTTCTTGCATAAAGATTGTAGTTGGATTTGCCTGAGCGTCAGCAGTTATCCCCTGCTTGACGTGGCATCATGACGCGTGTTTTCTCTTACTCTGATAATTCTTAATTCGGAGAAAATGCGGGTTGTGACATTATTTGCAGATCATTTTATGGAATCTATAAAAAGGACCCAAGGGGTACCTCAAGAGGCAGGCATACTTATCTCCCATTCTTCTAGCGCTTTTTGAGGTACCTTAGCACAACATTTGTCTAAGGAGGGGAAGCGCTCTGTGATCTTCCGAGTTTATGGTGGTACCTCCGCGTCGGGCCCTTGATCTAGTCCTTTGCTCTTTCTTTCCTTGGTTGTTTTTTCTTGTAAAAGCGAAGTAGGTGCACGACCACCCCTTCCCCAAGGGTGGACTCAACAAGTGACCGATTTTCGATTTCAACATTTTGGTGCGCTGTGAGCGTGGAAAGTGGTCTGCAGAGAAAACCTTCAGCGAGCTCAATGATTGGAGAAGAAGGACAAGGATCGGACAAGACCGACTCGCCACCCCTCCCCCTCTCGCGACGAGGGGGATGTTCTAGGACTTTAGGCAGGAGGTACTCGGCCTGGTTCGATTCGCACTCGGCACGCGTGCCGAGTGCTCGACTCCAGTAATCCCAGTTCTTGCGGATCTGGTACTCGGCGAGGCCACTCCCGCCCAGCGAGCAGGTAAGGAGGTCACCGATGAAAGCCTGGGCGCCGAGCTCCCCGGGCGAGTGCTTTTCCCAGGCTCGGGAGACGGCGGCAGATTTGGCGATTTTTGGGCGCGAGACCCTCCGGCTCGCCCAGTGGGGGGAGAGAGTCCCTTCAGCGAGCTGGTCTCCTTTGCACCAGTCCTAGATTGTTTCAGGGATGCAGACATGTCCTACTACACCGGGAAGGGAGACCCGGTCCAGCACGTCCAATGGTTTGAGGATGTGGTCTCGATCCTGCAGATGACGGATGGCTTCAAATGCAGGCTCTTTGCCATCACTCTGAAAGAGAAGTCCAGTGAGTGGTTCCACCAGCTGTCGGCTAGTTCCATCTACTATTTCGAGGACCTCCGCTGGGGGTTCATGATGAAGTTCATAACCTCGAAGAAGAGGAAGAGGGAGTCAGAGTCCCTGTTCCGCATCAAGCACGGGCTGAACGAGACCCTAGGGAGCTATGTCGATTGCTTCTAGGAGTAGGTCACCCAGGTTCAGGAGATGCAGGGCCACACTCTGATAATGGCCTTCACCCTGAGGCTGCAGCAGGGTTTCTTTCGAATTGAGTTGAAGAGGATTCCCCTCTCCTACGAGGAGTTGATGGAGAGGGCGGCGAGAGAAGTCGACGGGGAGGCATCGAACCCAGAGTTTGCCCGGAGGTTAGCCAGGTGGGCTACAGAGGAGGAGAGGATCAAAGGAGGCAGAGCTCAGGAGGAAAGAAGAGCTGAGCCCCCGATAGAGGGAGCATCAGCAGCAGCCCAGGTGGTGGTGTCAGGAGCCGAATCAGCGGCTAGGGTGGAGGCACGAATGGCAGGAGCAGGGGGCGAGGGGAGGGTTCCGCAGAGGAGATAACCGCTAAGGAGGCCAGGGCCAGTTCTACCCTCCAGGTGGGAGGCAGGGCCAGAGGCCCCCTCTCCTCGATCAAGAGGAGGCTATGGTTGTAGCTATGGGTGAAAGGAGAAGAGCAGCGCGAAGGAGAAGAAGGAAGGTTATGGTGGAGTTACCCTACTGTGACTTCCACCGGGAGGAGGAAGGGCACGCCACGGCCACATGCCGGAGTTCCTCGAGATGAGAGGAAATAGTTAGCAGCAATAACAACAGCAAGACCGCCAAGGGTTGCGAATCAAGGAGGTCCTACCTTGGGATAAGGAGGACAGGTGAGAAGACCGGGCAGATGTGGGAACCCGGGGGAGGGATCAGAGCAATCCATGGGGGGGGGGTGAGGATCGAGGCTTCCTGTAAGACGAGCCTCCACACCATGTACCGACGGAGCATTGGCTACACATCCCAGACCCCTCCCCCAGAAGAAAGGATCACCTTCACGGTCAAGGACATGTCGGGTCACGAAGACCCTTTTGCCATGCGCTGGTCATCCAGATGGCCATCGAGGATTTCACCATCTCTCGGATCCTCATCGACAATGGGAGCTCCATCAATGTCATATTCAAGAAGGCATTTGATGCGATGAAGGTGGAGGCTAGAAGGGTGTTGGCCTTAGATGGGCCCCTATTTGGCTTCTCGGGGGAGAGGAAGGATGTCGAAGGAGGGGTAGGACTCCAAGTCTCTCTGGGGGGAAGTCCCGCAATTGCAAGTTCGTCATTGTGGATGCCCTAGCATCTACAGTGCCATCTTCGGGAGGCCCCTCATATGTGCCTTCCGCTGCGTCCCCTCCTCCTTCCACAAATGACTAAAGTTTAATGATGAGGGGGTCCAGGTCCTGGTCCGCGGAGACCCTAAAATGGCAGGGGAGTGCTATGTCACCACCGTAAACTCCATCTCATGGCAGGAGGGTGCCGAGGAGATGGGGAGGAGGATGGTGGAGGCGGAGCAGGAGGCGGCCAGGAGGAAATAGAAGTAGAGGAGACCAGCCCTTGGGAGGAGGAGACGAAGGAGGTTTAGGAGCCGGCTTAGGCGATGACCGTGGAAGAAGTCGAGGAGAAGGTCCTCACCCCTGGAGGGGGGAATGCTGAAGAATGGGGGGAGCAGTCTCGTCTGGAAGCGGCGGAAGAGGTGGTGGAGATGGAGGTCCTCACTCTCTGAGGCAAGGTTGAGAAGGTCCGCGTCAGCAGAGGACTGACCCCGAGGCTCAGGGCAGGGTGCTGGAGTGCATTCGAAAGAACATGGATATCATCTCTGGAGTGCCGCAGAGATGCCAGGGAACGATGCGTACGTGGCCTTCCATCGCCTCAACCAAGATTCGGAGGCTCGTCCATCCAACAGAAGAAGAGGCCCCGACGGACAGGTTGGCCGAGCCAATCCGAGAGGAGGTGGTCAAGCTCCTCGAGGCCGGTTTTGTATCCGAGATTCAATAGCCCTGCTTGGTCTCCAATGTTGTAATGGTTATAAAAGGAGATGGTCGGTGGCGTATGTGTGTTGATTTCTTATTGCTTAATAAATCATGTCCCAAGGATTTTTACCCTTGCCTTAGATCGACGTGCTAGTTTACTCAGACGTCGGTTTCCCTGTTAATAAGTTTTCTAGATGCATTTTCAGGTTATCACTAGATCAGGATGCACCTCCTGACATCAAGGATGTCTCCTTCATCACTGGGATGTGGGTGTTACTGCTACAAATTTATGCCCTTCGGGCTGAAAAACGTTGGCGCAACATTTCAAAAGATGATGGATAAGGTCTCCCGAGAGCAGAGGGGAATAAAACTTGGAGGTGTATGTTGACGACCTCATGATCAAGAGTCAGGATGTCGACTCTCACCTCCAGGATTTGGAGGAAACCTTCGCCACCCTGCGCAAAAACAAGATGAGGCTAAACCCCTGAAGTGCATCTTTGGGGCTAGTAGGGGGATGTTCCTGGGACATCTCCTCACCCCGTCAGAGTAGAACCCAACCCGGATAAGGTCCGAGCGATCATGGAACTAGGGTCGCTACAGAATGCAAAAGAGGTACAGCGGCTGACAGGGAAGCTAGCAGGGTTAAGCAGGTTCCTCTCCCGGGCCGGAGAGAAGTGCACCCCTTTCTTCAAAACCTGATAGAAGGCCAGATGTTCGAGTGGACCCGGAGTGCGAGGAAGCATTCTAGGCCCTAAAGGCAGCTAACTCAGTCCCCCTGCTCCAGGGACTAAAGGAGGGGGAAGGAATTATTCTTGTATCTCGGGGTCGGGGCAGAAGAAGCCCTTAAATCAGTTTTTGGTTCGGGAGAGGGGAAAGAAGCAGAGCTCCAATTTACTATGTGAGTAGGGTACTGAGGAAGGCGGAGCTTTGTTATCCTATACTCGGGAAGCTGGCCTTTGCCCTGATCGTTTCGGCCAAGAGACTCCGACCTTACTTCCAGGCACACTCGATCCGGGTGGTTACTGACCACCCCCTCCGCAACATATTCGAGGGGGTGGTGCATTCAGGCATATTGGCTAAGTGGTCGGTAGGTGGAATTGAGCGATTTCAACATCTCCTTTGTCCCTCGCCACTCGATTAGGGCCAAGCAATGGCCGACTTCTAGCTAACTACGTAGTCGAGCTGGCAAAGGAGGAACTCACTCGCCCGGTCACTTGCAGGGTCATTGGTGGACGACGCATCAGGAAGGCATTCCCTGGGGGCAGGGGTCATCTTGGAAAGCCCCCAAGGGACAAGGATTTAGCATATAGTAGTACTGCATTTTCCCATCATAACAACCAGGCACCGAGTCTTATGAAGCTGTGATTGCAGGTCTGCTCTTGGCCAGAGAATTGGGGGGTAAATGACGTGGAGATCTCATTGACTCCATGGTAGTGGCTTCCCAGATTATTGGGGAGTTTGAGGCAAGGGAACCGACCTGCTGCTTTACTTGGCAAAAGTGAAAGGAATCATCGGCACCCTCCAGGCTTTTTATATATCGGCACGTGCCCAGGGGGGAGAACAAATAGGTGGACCAACTGGCAAAGCACAGTCCCCGTATGGGGGGTATCATCATAGATCTCTTCCGCCCATCCATCCATGAGGGGGAACTGATGGAGGTGGAGCAGCACCCCTCGTGGATGGAACTATTCGTGACCTTTATGTCCACCGGGGAGTATCCTGAGGGGATGGACCGGAAGAAGCTCAAATACAAGTCGACATTACTATCTCATGCGAGACAGCCAGTTATACCAAAAGACCCTTTCAGGGGATGTTGGCATGTTTGCGTGGTCGAGGGGGAGGTCCGAGGGTCTAGAGAAGGTTTCATTCCGGGGAGTGTGGAAGTCATTCTGGGAGTCGGACGCGGGAAGGAAGAATCATCAGGAAAGGATTATTCTGGCCAACCCTGGGCGAGATGCGGCAAAGTTTGCAAAGGAGTGTCATAAGTGCAGGCTGTTCGCTCCCCTCCAACTGCAACCTGCCAACGTATCAAAAGTATCATAACCTTTGGCCATTTGCAATTTGGGGAATGGACTTGGTCGGGCCCTTCCGCAGGCCAGCAGTAAGAGAAGGATCCTGCTCGTGATGATTGATTATTTCTCTAAGTGGTTGGTGGTTAAGGCGCTGGCCAAAGTGACCTCCCAAGTCATCAAGAACTTCGTATGGGGTAGATTATCTGCGTCATGGATTGCCTCAGTCCATTGTTACGGACAACGACCCTCAGTTCGTAGCATCGAGTTAATCAACTTTTGTGAACAGCTCGGGATCGATCTTAGATTTTCCCCGATCTATCCACCGGAAGCAACGGGCAGGTGGAGGTGGTAAGTAAACAAGATCATTGTTATCTCCTCAAAAAAGAAGGTAGAAAATTTGAGAAGGAAGCTTGGTGGAGCAGCTCCCTTCGGTCCTCTAGGCCTTTAGAACCACGCTGAACATGGCCACGGGGAGACTCATTTTAACTCTCACATGGATGTGAGGACAGTGCTACCGGTGGTGGAGCTCGAGGTCCGGACGCCTCGGGTGACCGAGGCAGGAGAAGGAAAGGAAGGATGGAGGATCAATAAATGAGGAGGAGCTGCGATTCTCGTTGCATGGTTGGAAGTGCTGCGAAGACCTCTTGCCATTCGGTAAGAGGAGGTGAAGAGATGAATGGCCAAATACTTGACAGGCGTATGTCAGAGTCAGACAGTTCACAGATGGTGGACTTGATCTAGACAAGGTGGAATGCCAGCGGAAGGTCAGCCAACGGTAGGGGGAAGGCTAAACACAGAAATGGAGGAAGGGACCATATATAGTTCAGGAAGCGTCCTGTAGCTGGGAGGCTGAAGTCACTCGTCTTCAGACAGGATACGGAAGGCGAGGGACCCTCAGTCTCACCTAGAGTAGCTGACGACCTGGAGCGTGTCTCTACCCCTGCCAGGATCAAGCTAAAAGTCATGTCTGTTTGCTGGTATATAATACGGATTTACCCAAGATTCTAATGATCATCACATGTTTCGGTGAAGGGGATCTCACGCAGAGGAGCTCCAGCTTCAGACCCCCGAGAAGCAAGATCCCGCTTGCCAGGCTCCCTAAGCAATGTGGGCAGGGCTTGGAAGTCACTCGAGAGGAGTCTGGCCTCGACCCCGAGCAGGATCCACCAAGCGGCAAAGGGCTCCTCAATCCCCTCAACAAGCTTGGAACTCACAAGTCATAGGAGCTATCGCCTCTGCCACCCCAAGCTGGTATATCACCGAAAGCTCAGACAGTCGCTCCCCACCAAGACATGGCAGGGCTTGAAGTCACTCGGAGGAGTCTGACTCCACCCCAA